>QUSF01000005.1:44538434-44572466 GCA_003676055.1 Chloebia gouldiae | reverse complement strand
AAACCAAACCAAACCACAAATTTCTGCCCTCTTCTATGAGGTAGAAATAGAAATAAAAAAATAAAAATGCAAAGGTGTCTTAAATGATAATTTAGTTTATCTCTTATCCTCAGGGATCTGCTGGCTGGAAATTATTCTCAATAACTTGTCTTATCTCTGTGTACGTTGAAAACAACTTTTTGCCTTTGTAGTTTCCTCTGGTATGTGTGAAAAGCCTGGCCACAGCCTCATCTGCTGTTGTTTTCTCTAGGTTAAATCACTGCAGTTTCTTCATTTGGTGTTGTCCTGGTTTCAGGTGTGGTGTTCAAATCATGGAATCACAGAATATTTTGGGTTGGATGGGACATCAAAGCCCATTCAAACCCTGTCCATGGGCAGGGACAGCTTTCACTACCCCAGGCTGGTCCAATTCCCATCCAGCCTGTCCTTGGACATCCCCAGGGTTGGGGCAGCTGCAGGTTCTCTGGGCAACTAAATCCAAGTATATTAGTATACCACTATTAAAAAAAAATTAAAAATATATAAAATATTAGCATTTTGCAGCCCAGGATAACGTTTATGCTTCTCCAGAAATGTGATTCTTTTGTTTTACTTTGAGTTTTTATTAATAGTTTTCACTTTGAAGTTCAATAAATCTCTTTTCAGTGGATTTGCTGTTGAACCAGTTTTCCTTATTCTGCATTTATAAAGCAGATTACCACTGCCTAAATATAGAAAGCTGCACTTGTTTGTAATAAATAGCACCATGGTTCCCATCTTTATTAATAATACTCAGAATTCTACTTATCCTCTCCAGTACTGCAAAATTTTAGTTTGTCTATAACCCTAAAATCACAATATTTTATTAATCAGGGTTCAGGGCACCAAACTCAAGAGAGCTTCAGTGCCATTTGGCTTTGTGTGAAGTGAACTTTTAACAAGCTGAGGACAGTTTTTCATCTCTTTCTGAACTCTCTCTAGACCCTCTGGACACTCTGCTAATGCTTTCCCATCTCACCACAAGGATGTTCTAGACAATAACAGAAAAAGTGTTAGCAGGAAAATAAAAATAAAGTGTTCATAAAAGTAAAGAGTTGGCATCAACAGCTTTTCCCCTTAAAATTATTATTGTGTCTTGAAAGGCAGATAGGCTGGCCTGAAACATTTCTTCTGACTGAATAGGTTCGTGTTAGATCTTCAACTTCTGATTTCCTCAGTTCTGTGTTTATCCTGGGGATGATGATAATTCCTTAGTGCTGAACTTCAAGGGTTTTAAGAAGAGAGTCAATCTGTTTTGAGGTTTGGATGAGGGATTTTTGTGGTGTTTTGTTTGTTTGTGGATTTTTTGGGGTTTGGTTGGGTTTTTTTGTTTGTTTGTTTTTGGGTTTTTTTTGTTTTGTTTTATTTTGTTTGGTAGTTTTATTCATTCAGGTTTCCATTCTATAGAAGAATCATGACCTGTTTGGGAGTTACTAAAACCAGTTGTTTCCATAAAGGTAATTAAACAATTTGAAGTTATATAGTTGTTTTTAATACCTCCCACCACACCCACCTGTGTTTTATACCTGGTTTTGTTACCTCTTGCCTTATGCAGCTTGGCCTTTCTGCCATGTGGAAGCTTTATCAGTGTATCTGAGCAAGGATAATTATTTTAGTGAAGGCTGAAGCAAAAAAAGACATTAAACATTGTGACCTCTTGGCATTAACTGTTGACAACTTCCACTTTATGTTGAAGCATAATGGAAAGTTTTCTTGTTTATCACTTGCTACTAATGAATGTTAGAGCTGCCAAGAAGAGATTTTTTTGTGGCTCTGGTTAGTCTTCCCTTATGTTTTTATATTTGTATCAGCTTTTCTGATTTTCCTGTTCTGATTCAGTTATCGAATTGGAGAAATCAATCTGTGCTAGCAACATATATTAATTAATTTTTAGCTTCAATACATTCAACTAAGCGTATCTGTTAAAATAATTTTGGAGAAGATTTAATAGAATCGTAAAATATCCCACGTTGGAAGGGACCCACAAAGGTCATCGAGTCCTGGCCCTGCACAGACACCCCAACAACCCCACCCTGTCCCTGGGAGTGTTGTCCAAATTCTCCTGGAGCTTTGGCAGATTTGGGGCCGTGCTCATTCCCTGGGGAGCCTGGGCAGTGCTCTGGGGAAAGAATCTTTCCCTGATATCCAACATAAATCCCCCTGACCCAGCTCCAGCCGTTCCCTGGGTCCTGTCCCTGTCACAGGGAGAAGAATTAAAAAAGAGATTTTGCTGTTTTTTGGACCAATGCTGTAGCATTTGACCTGGGGGGACTCTGGCTTCTGAACTTCCTCCATTTAAGGAGAGAACATGTTTTCATTGGTTATTTTGAGTGGCTGAAATTCTGATCATGTTGGTAACATTCTGTGCCTACATCATTCCATAAACAGTTTTCTAACTGAATAAATATGAAAGGCATCAACATGCAAATTCATCTTTCCCTGTTCTCGTCCCAAATTGCAATATGGTGCTTTCAAGTTCTGAATTGAGATTTCTTCCCCTCTCGTTCTTCTCCCTCACAATCTTTTCTTTAATTAGACTATTTAAAAAAAACAGAAAAGAAATTAAAAAGAAATGATGTGTGAAAATGTTGTTTTGTCAAATTAATTTCACAGATGGTGGAGGCTCCTTCAACGAATGTGAGTATCAACATTAATCCTATTTTCTTCCTTTTGCTAAATAAGACCAGTCATATTGGGATAAGTATTTAGAGTGCACATACAGACAGGCTTGTACATTGGGATGAAGTGGTTATTTTTTCCTCCTTCATAATCTCAAATATTGATTATTGCACAGGTCATGGCATTCATTGGGTTTTATTCCTAACTGCATGTTTTTTTACCCAAGTCATAAAATCATAGAATCACAGAAAGTTTGGGCTGAAAGAAACCTTAAAAATCATCTTTTTCCAACCCTTAAATCATCCAGCATCATTAGGGAAATGGGGATGAAACTTAAATCTTGGGGAAATATTGCACAGGTTTGGTAATTCTAATGGGCATGGTGCTATAAATTTGAGTAATTCAGAGCAGTTTTTTGAAGAAACTCTAGGATCATTTATTAAGCACCAGTTAGATCCTAGGCTAAGTTTCCAGTCTCAGTCCCAAAAAAGAAAACTTCCTTCATTTTCTTTCCTGAATTTTTGCACTCAGAAGAGCAGATATTTCCTTTATGCTGTTTATTTTTTTCTTTATGCAAATCAGAAGCCTGGTTTGGTCCTGCTTGCACTGTCTGCAATGCAAAACTCTCCCTTTCCTTTTCCACACACACACAGAGATACCCACAAATCTGCTCACCAGAAATCCTTGGCAAACTCCACCAGCCACATAGAACAAATCATCTGAAATAAATTTCTAAGGTTAATTACATAAAGGTTGCATAAATAGTGAAGGTCCTGAATCAGAAGAAAAATAAATAAAGGCAGGAAGAAATCATAAAATAAGGAAAGAGGGAAAAGGAAACAAACTTGTGTAATTTAAAGAATTTTAATCTCTCAGTGAACTTCTACTAGTTTCCAAGCACTCCAAAATTAGTAATTTCTTTACAAAATTCTGTTTATTTTAAATATTTTTATATCATTCAAAAATGAGAGTTAGGTATTTGATTTTCAGAATGAAGGCTCTAATAGCACTGAATTCCTTTCAGCATTGCTAGGAAGCCTAAGGAATCCCCAGCTCACCTATCCATTGCAGATCCAACTACCACAGAAAATCCTTCCCAGCTGTAGATGGCATATACAAAATGGAAAATCTGGAATAGGGATGCCAGGCCTGTTTTAGCTCCTGTCTCCTAGTGAAATCCCACTGTCCATGGATACAGTCATCCAGGGTGTGCTGGGGATGGAGAGCTGCAGTTGGAAATAGAACCATGGAGCCAAGGCACATGGTGGGAAAGAATTTAGGGCATTATGGAATGGGTTTGGATATACCCCAGCCTCTTGTGTTGGCTAAAATGTGAGAAAACTTACATCCTCCAGCTGCAGGCTAAGGGAAAGTTCATTCTGCACAGCACACCCTGCCAGGGGCAGGAATGATATTGATGGTGTGGAAAAGGACCAGCCTGTCATTTCTGATGAAGATGATAAGAAAACAATTCCCTGTAAAAGTTGCAAAACCAGTGATGGGCCAACTGGAGGGAAAACAAGGTGGAAGTCTGGTTTGTCAGGCTGGCATCCTCTGCTGCTGGGACTGATAATTCACCACAGGAGACCATTGTTATGTGAGAAGAAATAAAGTCAACTCCAATCCCATTCAACTCTGTGAAGGTTTTTGCTCTTAAGACATTGGATTTACTACAAGTTGTTGTTCCAGAGGGCTGGTTCTAGTAAACTTTACTAGTGAAGTAAACAGCTGCATAAAAAGGAGCATGGATCTATCAGCTTTGGATAGTCCAATGCCTTGGAAAACCTATTGGATGTTATTTTAATAATATGATAAATAAAATAGTGTGATGCTCACTGATGGGGAATTGGTGTGTGGGGAATGAGCTACAGTGGGTGGAGGCCCTGCAGAAAGTAACCTGTAAATTAATTTAGAGCTCTCCCATCAGTTACTTTATCCACCTTTGTCTTGATTTTAGGGAGAATGCTCCTGGTAACAGAAACACTCAGCCCTATGCTGGGCTAAGGACTTTTGCAATGAGCACTTTTCTTCAGACTTTGTTTTCCAAACTTTTCCCCTTTTCCAAATGGGAAGTAACCTTTTATACAAAACTCATGATATCATGAATTTAGCCAAGAAATGAGGTTAGAACTTAAAATAAGAAAATCTTTACACACAGGGTGTTGAGGCCCTTGCACAAGTTGCCCCTGGATCCCTGGAAGTGCCCAAAGCTGGGCTGGACAGGGCTTGGAGCACCCTGGGATAGTGGAAGGTGTCCCTGCCATGGTCAACATTGGAACTGGATGGTTTTTAATATCTTTTCCAACTCAAAACATTCTGTGATTCTGTGAGTGGCATAACATTTCAGGTGTCTCAAAGATTATTTTTTCGAATGACACTTTCATAGAATACTTTCCTGCAATAGCAGAATTTATATGTAGGTAGGAATAAAAAAAAAAAGAAAAAAGTTTCTCCTGTGATTCAGGACAGCAAAGAATGCCCACGGATAGGAAGTGAAATAAGGAGAAAACTACATGGCTTTTAGGAAAAAGTAAAAGGTAACATGGAGCCCAATTATTTTCAAATATTATCAGGCTTGTTACTGAGGACATTTCGAAGAGGAGTTTCTCAAACATGACAGGAACTCAGCAGAGGTCTTGATGGGGTCAAGCAATAGCAGTTTTCCAGCTGCAACATATTCAAGCACATACCTGAAATGATTTTGACAACTTAGAGAAGTCAGAAAAGTTTTAAAAGTTCATCTTTTATCCCTACTAAAGAGGAGGTTTCTTTCCTCTTCCTTCTCTCTCTTCCCTCCCCTCCTTCCCCTACCCAAATATCTTTGCACAAGGCTTCTTTCTTTATGTTCCCCTTTGTTCAGGAGCCATCAAGACCTGATCCTAGGTCTGTTGAAACGAATGAAGAAAACAGGACTTCAGGATCTTCCTCTTCATCATTTGGATGAACACAGGCAGCTGCCACAGCCCTTGAGAGCAGAGACAATTGCAGGAAATTGGCAGCACACGGAGCTCATGCGGAACTCGGCAAGGTAAGCGCCCAAATTCGCAAGGCAGATTGTCACTGAGAAATCACAGATGAGCTCAAAACAGAATTTTGAAGTGTTTGTCTCCTCTTTAGAGCTTGATCTTACTCTAGCTGAGCTGGACAAAAAAAGGGAGAGGGGTTTCTGGGAGGGCTGATCTGAAGGATGCGCTGAAAAACTGTATTGGCCTAATTCTGGAATTTGAAATAGGACCTAGATGAATCCCTGAAATACCCTATTTCAGTCCTAGGGGTGAAGTTAAATGTGATAAAATGTGTACAACTACCAAACCTCATTCCTTCCTCCATATGTTTTCCTTAGATGTCCCAGCTACCAGCTTGAAATTTCTGGGAACCTCCATCTTGACCATTGTTTGGGTAACACAAGTCTGAGAAGAGAAATAGGAAGACTTTTTTTAAAACTGAGAGAATCTGTGAGGCAGGTTAAGATAATGTCCTGGTTCCTATATCAAATAGTATTTCAGCTTTCTGATGTTGCTTAGACGGAAGAGGTCAGAACAGTGTACTAAAAATCAGAATAATTTTCTCGTAAAACACAAGTATTTAATGAAAATTGAGTAATATGATTTATAGGAATGAGTCACTGAGTTGTAAGAATTTAACAAGGAAAATATTACCAAGCACCAATAAATTTTTTTTTAAAAAATCTTTGTTAACAAAACTATTAGTATTTTGGGAAACAGAACTCTACAATTACCAAGATGACATAAAAATTGTAGGAAAATTCTTCTTGTAGGAAAATTTGGGAAGCTTCCACATTAACCATTGAATCACAGATTTGGGTTGGAAGGGACTTTAAATATCATCTAGATTCCACCCCATGCCATGGGACAGGGTGTCACCCACAAGGTGACAAGATCAATTAATAACTGGGTTAATAAAACCAGTCACATATAAATAAATGCTTGTGTATTAAAGAAGCTCCTGGCTGCATGGTTATCTTTTCCTTGCAGAACCCCTTTGGGAAGAGGCTGTCACGTGAGATGGATAGAAACTGGCTCCTGGGTATAGAAGGTGTTTCATGACATTTTATGAGCCATGTCTCAGTTTTCCATTGGAATTTAATACCCAGATACTTTAAGCTAAACTGCAATAAAAAGCAATGTGCGTTTTGTGTCTACGGCTGGCAATCAAACTTGAGGTCAAGCTCACCTGACGGACTTTTGCAGGTGGGAAATGAAAAAAAAAAACCAGCACGTAAAAGCCCAGCTGCAGCATGGATTTAGTGCTTTAACATGGTGCACCTGCTCAGTGTAACATAAAAAATTATTTACTTTGACTAAAATTTGAGAACAACTAGAGTCTAACCTACTAAAAAAAAAAAATGCAGGCTCTTGTGGCTGCATCTGTATAAAAAAATGAGTTTAAAACTCCAGAATTTTGACTAAGGAAGGACTAAAGTTTCTATGCTCAAGCCATAGACGATAAGTTGTCATTTTTTGGATCAACTATTTTCTTACCCCAATGTATTGTTCCTTCATCTTACATCAAAGTCTTTAACGGCTGCAGGAGCAATTCTGGGAAAATCCGCACTGATGGGAGCCTTCCACATGCACACATTGTCTTAAAATGCTCCTTTTTCCTTTCCCATCAGGCCTATTTAGAGACAAGTGGCATTTCAGCTGTCTTTTCTAGCAGCCTCCCTGTGTCTGAAAATGTGTTGCATTTTCTGTTTATTGGCCAAAAAAAAAAAAAAGTTTTGTAGAGCTAAGTGAAGAAGCAGTGGAGGTGTTGGAGATTTCTGGATTTATTTCTCTCAGCAAGCACAGGAAGAGAGTGAAGTGCCGTGATTTCAGCTCTGTGCTGAATCAATGCTGGGCCCTCATCCACAAACACAACCAAAAAAATGTCCATTTTTGCCCATTTTCTCGAAGTCTTTTAGACTCTCTAAGCATGATTTTTTCATATATCAAATATATTCAGACAGTAATAAATAAGGGTCACAAAGAAAGATGGATTTTTACTCTCGCTCATGGGAAAATCCACCAGGCTGTGTTCCTTATTAATGGATAGGGAATTTCATGTTCATAACTCAAATTCATGAACTCTCCTCCATATACTGGAATAGATAAGTCTATAAACCTTTACACTGATTATAGATGGCAACTAAAGAGGGAAATAGAGTCCTGTTATAATAGGTGTATCAGAACTTCACGTGATGGATGGGAGTTGATCCTAATATTTATAATACATACTAGACTGAGGTGTGCTGTGTAGGACAATTGCCTTTCTAAATATGCTTTAGGTCAAGTAATGCATTTTTTCACTGTATTTATTGATTCGAAACTGTTAAGGAGAGAGGAGCCTCTTCTTCCTTTCTTTGTAGTTCTATCCAAAGGTAGTTGGAATTAGGACCTTTAGAACTAAAAGTGCCCAATTTTCAGTGAATCAGAATTTTATAGACACTGACCTTGAGCAAAGACCACATATGGGTCTTCCTCATTTTTTCAGCTAACTCTAAAAAAATTCTTCAATTTGTTTCTGCATGGTTTCGATGTTGAATATTTCTCATCTGCTAATACACAGTGTCTTATAAAGTCTCAATATCCCACTATCTATGCTAATCATGCTTGATTAGAAATTATTAACACTGTCTGTCTCTAACAATTAGTTGAGGGGGGCTTAAAGATCAACTCTGCTAAAGAGTAGTGACAGATTATAAACATTTAAGATGGCTGAGGCCTCTCAAACCACCCTTTGCCCCTCTGCCCAAGACAGGAGATAGTGGCAGTAAATCTAAAAAAAAAAAAAAAGCAAAAGCCCAGGAAAAGATCTCTCAGCAAGCTCTGACATGGTCTCTGATGGAGGGCAAAGAGACCCTAAGTGATATTTCCTCAGACACAAGAAACAAACTCTGAGATCTGATGTATTCAGGACATGCCTTGAAGAGCAGACAAAAGGTGGACAAAGGAAAACCTTCCTGCCTGAGCCTGAACACAACATTTACACCTAGAAACAAACCCAGGAGATATTTGGTGGTTGGACTAAACTGACACTTGGACTTGATCCCAAGGGTCTTTTCCAGCCTTAATGATTCCATGATTCTATGACTCCATGTGGTAATATTCTGTCCAGGGAGTCCTACCTGAGAGAAGAGAGTTTCTCTTTTTTTGGAGTTGGCTGTGCATATATTACATCTTTGAACTGCTTCATTTTCCCACAAGACTTCTACAAAACAAAAGGAACTGATGAGCTTTTAATTTTTTTCCCCCTGTTTCATAAAACAGATGTTTGCCACTGTTATATTGATGGCATTTTAGAAATGCAAATCTATCCATTTTTAGGTAGATTTTCCCCATATTTTTCAATGGAATTAGAACATAACACACCAAAACCTCGGGGAGAGATGAGGGGCAGCATTTCAAAATTGTGCCAAAACTTGCTTTTGTAGGAAAAAGGGTAAAAAAAGGAGAAGGATTATTTCTTTATGATGAACAAGCAAACAAATAAATGAAAGCCTATTTTTATAGAAAGTGTTAAAAATGCAATAGCTATTGCCATGAAAAACACAAGTGGCTTATTTCTGCCATCCCATGTTAGCTCCTTCCCTGTGATCTCTTCATGGGTTCAATCACCCATTTTTTTCCTCCCACCTACAAATCTTTTCTCCCACAGCCTTTTGGCAGTAGAAAGTCTTCAAAGAGGCAGCTCCTTAGCAATTTATCTGCTCCCCTCAGTAGTCCAACACTGAGGAAGAAAAGGGATGCAAGAAGCCACAGCTGAGTTTATTTAATTTTAATCTTCTGAGCCTGAAGCCTCAGCCCTGCGGAGCTGGTGCCCTGAGGCTGACAGCAAACACCAAGAAGAAGCCTATTGTTTGCTCAATGTATCCATCAGAAGATTACTGTGCTTGGCCAAGTTGCTTCACTTTCTCTTTGCTGAAAGTATAAGCCCAGGAATCCTCTGCTCCACTCGAGAGGCATTTTGTGTTTAGTTAAGCAAACATTCCTGTAATTGCAGGATTAGTTCTGGAGTGGGATGTTGCTCAGATGGCTGAGGATGAATGATGCTCTGGAGAAATGGCATTTGTTACCAGACATGTTTCTATTGCTGATATTTTGTTTTATTTTATTTTTTTAGTAATCATTGCCCACTTTCCCCTTCATATTCCATAGGCCACTGCAGATTGCAGGTCATACAAAGAGAGGCCTGAGCCCCACTGCACTCTGTCATCAAGTGCAATTTCCCTCTTAGGTCAATACTGTGCTGAGAGCAAAAATCAATATCTTACTCTCTTAATCTACAGCAGAACAGAGACAAATTTCTTTTCCCTATCCATGGGCTCCTTATTGATCCAAATTCCCAGTGCCAGTCCACTTATTTCACATGCCTTGTTCAGAAGCTGTTTTCAAGGGAAGTCCTTTCTTGTGCTAACCTGCTGTAGTGATAAAAACAACATATGTGGAGGGAAAAAACTGCCTTGAAACTGGGTGGCAGTTTGGGATCTTTGGATTGAATTGAAGCCATTATCACGGAGAGCAGCTGGGTGTATCCCTGCTGTGCAAAATCCAAGAGAGGAATATGAGGATGGTGAGAGCACAGCCTTGCTGGTGAGCCAGTCTGCCTCAGCTCATTCACCTGGTGACTCTTGGAGAGATTTTCACACTGACTGCAGTGTGATGGACTTATGTTGTTTGTAGGAAGTTGCTTCAGGTGTTTCTGTATCCTCTGTTCTCAGGCTAAGGGGTAGGAACATGTTGAATCCTGGCAGAGAAATTCCCTATTCTCACCTTTCCTGTTCTCATCTCATTCTTCCACCAACAGTCCTGCGGCCAGGGAGGCTGATGCTGCCACACCCTTTCCAAAGAGGGATGTGAAATGGTTTGATGGGGCAGGATTGCTTCTAATTTCCTGATCCCCCTTTCCCTAATTGCTGCAATACTTGGGTGAGTGGAGCCTGAGGAGGACTTGATGAGCTGTGGTGTCTGCAGGGGTTTCCTTCCCAATTCCAGGAGAAAAGAGGTCTCAGGCAGCTTTTGAATGGCAGGACAGGAAAGCAGTTCCCAGGGGATGTTGGTGGAAGTGTGCAGGGGCTGGAGGTCAGGAACTTGACCTCGCAGATCTTTTTCAACCTGAACAATTCTATAATTTTGTGATTTTATTTGATGATGTTAAACCTTTGCCTTTTTTTTTTCATATTGGATAAAATCACAGCACCACAGAGCAGGTTGGATTGAGCAAGACCTCTGTGTGTTGAGTGATCCACCCTTGTTCTTGTTTCAAATCTAAGCCCACCATATTCCTTGCACCTTTCCTTGTATTTTTCCATTCTCCACCATGTTCACCACCCTTCCTTGCACTGGAGAGCCCCAAACTGGGCACAGCACTCACAAATGCCAAATACAAAGAATCATTGTAGAAAACACTGCTTAAATTATGTGGGAACAAGACAAGAATTAATTCTGTCTTCTGTCTAAAGCACTTTCCCAGAAGATTAATACATCAAGAGCACTAATACATCAAGTGTATTAATACATGTAAAACTGATAGGTCCTGCTCAGCTCTTTTAAACAGAAAAAAAAAAAAAAGAAAAAAAGAGATGCAGCAACTCCAACACTCCAAGTTGGCAGGGAAATGAAGAGCAGCATTAACCCAAGCTCATCTCTGAAGTAAAGAAATGCTCCAGCCCTAAGTGTGTACAACATGGAAAGCAGGAACTCCTGGAAATGGAATGATCTTGATAAACAAGGGACTGAATGGTGTTAAATCACTCACAGGTAACAGATGCAGAGTCTCAGCAGATTTTGGATCCAAACTCATCACAAAAGTTGTCAAAAGGCTTGACAGCCTTTCTCAAGCTCACACCAGTGACACCAGTAATTCTCAACAAGTGGGAAATGTCCATGATCAGGAAATAAATGGATTACAGCAATAATTTCTGCAAAGCACAAATGGGTACCCATGGATGGTATGGATTTCTATGGAGCTGTCTTTAAGGCATCACCCCTTTGTCTTTTCTTCTGCTTTGGGAAGAGGTCATGGTTACATGGGATTTTGGGAACAGATTCCTGGCTGGGAGGGTGGTGAGGCCCTGGCACAGGGTGCCCAGAAAAGCTGTGGCTGCCCCTGGATCCCTGGAAGTGCCCAAGGCCAGGCTGGATGGGGCTTGGAGCAACCTGGGATGGTGGAAGGTGTCCCTGCCCATGGCAGGGGGATCTGGGTGGTTTTTGATGTCCCTTCCAACCCAAACCATTCCATGATTCCATGATCATAAACGCTGGATGACTCTTTAAGTATTCACAACAGAGCCAAACCAAGCAACATCAGGAATCGGTGCTCAGTTGCCATGGAAAGCCATTTATACCAGGACAACACATGCATTATTATTAATATTTTTTCTGAGAAAACTACAGCTGTACTTCATGTAAGAAGGTAGGGATGTGCAGGATGGGATTTTCACAGTCACAGTGAAAATATTTTGCTTTTCTGTATGGAGATCTTGAAATCCTTTAAACATATTGATAAACAAAATTTCAATTGAGTAAGTCTGAAACAACATTATTTTGATTTCAGATGAGCTAAAGATGCTCAAAAAAAAAAAAGCACAAAAGTGTTAAATATTAAGCCAATGTCTATTTCCAGGGACAAGCTGGAAATAGATTAAAAATGTCCCAACATCAAGGTAAGGTTTTATGTCTCAGCATAATTTTAATTTTCAA
Organism: Chloebia gouldiae; assembly: GCA_003676055.1. Taxonomy (NCBI): domain Eukaryota; kingdom Metazoa; phylum Chordata; class Aves; order Passeriformes; family Passeridae; genus Chloebia; species Chloebia gouldiae. The sequence continues at coordinate 44,560,128 of QUSF01000005.1, read as the reverse complement.
TGCTTTTATGTACAGAATGATATAAGGGCTCATTTTGATTAAAAATTCTATTAAATTAAATTTTTGTGGATAAATACTGGGTGTTTTTATTGACTTTTCAGGTAATACTTTTAAAACATTTTTGTTTCACTTTGCAATGCTAAAATTGTTTTTCCTTATTCAGAACATAAAAATGTTTGTGAATTATTCAGTGGAATTATTTTTATTCTTCATTAACCATGCTTGGCCCTGGACTTTCTACATTTCAGTTAATGCTTTCAAAGTGAAATACCTGAAACTAGGCAGTGAAATCCATATTGAAGCAGATAATGCAGCATTACAATTTAAAAATGTTTGCTTTAGGTACCATATAAACCTCCTGGCCAGTTTCCCATTTATAGACACCCTTCTAAATCAGATTCTCTTTGGTTAGCAGGGACTACGAGTATAAGCTCTGCTGGAAAGCATCTTTCAGCTTTCCAATATCATATTTTCCCCTTGGAATGCTGTGGAATTTCCAAATGCTTTGTAGGGATTAGGGTGAAATCAATGATCTACATGAGCCATGACTAATTTTTAAAGGTATTTATGAATATTAATAAATCATTGAACTGAATCACGCAATATATTAATGTTCATTTGCAGAGTTTCTTATTCTTATATCTCTCTTTTTGGTTGGATATCAGCAATATAAATGACACTACTGGAATGTAATATCAGTTCCCTCTGTAGCTGTCACATATCCAAAGGTGCTCCATGGAAAAAGCTTTAGGATTAAACAACCTTTCCCTGTCAGCAGGTGTCCACCCATCTCCAGAGACCCCAAAAATCCTGGTGTCGACTTTGGCACTAAATTCTGCAGTAACAGCACCACATGATGAAAGTTTTAGTGAGCTGTGGTTAGCCAGGGGCAGCTGAGTCCCACATGGATTTATAGAATCCCAGAAATGGTCAGGCTGGAAAAGCCTTTTCCTGGACCCTACCAATCTTTACACAAACCATGGAATCCACCCCGAGGCACCAGCGTTGCTTTTCAAGTGGCCAAATGTCTCCAGTGGCTCAGGTGCTTGGAAATAGCCTCAGCACTCCAGGCTGGGCACAGTGATTAGAATCTTCTTTTCCCCCTCTGGAAATGAAGCTTCCTCGCAAAGGAAGTGCAGACAATTTTGCAGTGGACTGAGTTCTGAAATGTAAGTGAAAAAGAAAAGCATAAGGACACTAATTCAGTGAGTTTGGCATTGAAGTCAGACTCACTGCTTCTTTCACATCAAGGTGAACTGTACTGAATGCCTGTCATGTTTGAATACAGTTATAATACAAAATTTAAAAAAAACCAAACTATTTAGAGTGTCTACTTAATGCTACAGTGATGGTGATTAAGCTAATTACTGTTGCAAACAGTCAGGAGTCAATGGCTTGCACTGCAAAATCAAAATCTCCTTTCCAGAGAATTCACAACATCCATTGACTTGTTCCTAAGTTCTCAGAGGGGAAGGAGATGCTGCCTTGAAGAGTAGTGTTGGTATTTGTCCTGACACTGAAGAACTTCCCTGGGGAATCCCAGTCTGAACTCTAAAGTTGGTGCAGATTATCTGGGGTTCTGAATATGTTATTTAATCTGCCTCATATGCTCAGGTTGAAGTGGACAGGCTGCAGGCAGAGAAGTAATTTGCCCAGGACTATCCTGAATAAATTAGAAATACAGGCTGGCTCCTATTGATTGCAAGAAGGTCCCAGTAACAAACCCTCATGTCCATGCTCAGCAATCAGAGATTTCACTCGTGTGGATTACACTTCATTGCATGTCACAGCACAAATTTAATTAAATCCTGATAAAATCGATTTCCAGCTCTTCTACTGCTTAAGCTGAGATGAGAAAACTACAGAGACAGGTGCCCAACTGGAAAAAGTTCTCAAGTATAAAATTGCAACTGCATTTTTAAATGTTCTTCTGATTTGGGATGCGGGAAAGGGGGATGGACTGATCCCAGACTGTGCAGGACAGACAGAAGGGGAGTTCTGCTGTCAGCAGTGGAATTGTGTTCCCTTCTGCCAGCTGAAAACCACCCTTTCCTCACACAGATCAAGCAGAATTTGTTTTTTCAGGAAAACAGCACTGGCTACAGACTTTAATCCCAGCACCCAACCTCCCCCTTGTCTGCTATATTAAAATTCAACACAATTTGTGGTGACTCAACATTGCTTCTGTCTCCAGTGACAACATGACATCCCTTGGGACGTCCAAGAATTATCTCACTGGCATAAAGCACCCACAATTGAAATTACAGGAAAAGTCTTGTGCCTGCATCTGGGATTTGAAAGGACAGTATTTAATTTTAAGGGAAACAGGACAACATTTCAAAACAAGGCTCTCAGCACAGCTGGGGATGTAGGAGATGCTAACAAACAAGATCTCCCTGGTTTCTGGAGCAGGGAAAGGCACTCAGGGCATCCAGCAGCTGGGTGACCCAGGACACTGGAATTCCTGGTCTTGCTCCAGTCCAGTTTCAGAAGGGACCAACTGGATATCCTGGAGAAAGAACCGTGGGTCTTGCCTGCTGCAGTGGCAGAGAGCACCCAAATTGTCGTTTAGTGCTGGCTGAGCATCCCAAGGAGACCCTTCCTAACCCAGCTGCAGCTGGAAGTGCGCATCCCTCATTTTGAGGAAGTGCTCCACCTCCTCCAAGCGATGCATCCCATCTGTAACACCTTGCCTGTGCTTATCTTCCTTTTCATGCATTACCTGGTGCTTTGCTCTGCTCTGCCTGGTCCCCACGCAGACAGAGCAGCATCCTTTCCCCCCGAAGGAGAGTGCTTGGCATGTGCTCCGTGCATCCCGACTCCCGTCTCCCACCTGGAATGCTGATGAAGAGCTCAGCGGTGCCTCTGAGCCCTAAGAGCAGGAGCAAATCGATGGATGCACATCGCAGCGGCAGCTCCCCGGCTTCAGATGTTTCCATGACAGCCAAAAGGTTTCCCGACATGCTTCTACCACCCTCTTGTGTCGGCTCGCTACAAGAACAGGATTTATTCAGTTTTACACTTGTTCTGCATTTTGGTGGTGTCCCTGTCGATGTCTAACGCCAATCTTCCTCCTGGGCATCATTCACAAAGCACAAAGGACTGGAAAAGAGGATAAACCCTCTGGGAGGGTGGGGTTTCTCGGTAATTTTGTTGCAGGCAGAGGTTTGATCAGTAAGTGCAGGAAAACAACTTCTTTTTTTAAATTTCATTTCAGTAGCCTGCATTAATGTTATCTTAGAAACATTCTAATGGATGTTTCCTAGGAAGAAACATCCATTAGAGTATAGAAGCTATAAAAGCATTTATTTAACATCACTTTGTAAATTATGTACGAGGTATTAATTCACAACCCTTTTTCCTGACAGGCTCTCCAAGGTTTGATGGATAGTGATTCATGAGATCTACGGAGCCTTTCCAGTTCTCCTCACTTCTCCTGTGGTGGGCAGGTTGCCCAAGTCATTCTCTTCCTTTGGTTTGCACTTTTCCTGGGCAAGGAAGTGATCTTTCAAATAATTATCTATTCTGATACCGCCAGCATAATTTCTTCTTATTGATTTTTTTTCTTTCTGAATCCAGTTCTATCACGTTGAGGCTTTCTAGGGCCACTCAACAGATTGACAGCTTTGAAAGATCAAAGCTGAATATACCCTTTACTTCACTGTCATCTTAAATGAAATTTTAAGCTCACCTTTACAAGCTTTACAAATGATGGCAGATTTTTTTCCCCTTCTTTGCTTGCATTGCAATTCCCAGCTCTGTAAAATGACCAGGAGAAGATCAGCCTGGGTTGGCTTTGCTGTGGATGGCAGGTGGTGAAATTACAGGGGGAAGGGAGGACAAGGAAGGATCTCAGACATATTCTTAAGGCAAATTACTGAAATCCACAGTTTCCCTGCACTGTTACAACAGTGATGTTACAATGGCAAAGCCTCTGAGCTCCTGTTGTAAATCAGACCCCATGAGAAGGAATTCCATTTTGAAATATTCCAATGGTGAAAGCAGGAAATGAGAAAACACCGGTACAAATGCCCTCAGCTCCAATCTGTGCTGCTGTGGTGTCACAAAAATATTTTCCCACTCCTCAGCCCTGTGCTCCTGCTCAAAGTTCTGTGGAGGTGTGAAACCCAGTGAATCTGGGAATTCAGCAGCAAAGAGCCTTGCATGTTTTGTTGATACAGAACTGAGAACACTGCTGGGTGTTCTAGATGCTGCATCTAGATAAAAAAGTAAACCTCAGGACTGAAATATTGGTATGGGTGCTTTTATTGAGGCCTATCAGTGAAAAAAGGGTGTTTTCAGCTGGCTGGGAGCTTGGTGCAGAACTCTGACTTGCATACACACACATCTACATGTATACAAGTAAAAAGTTAGGTGGTAAAAATTCAGATTATGTTAATATCCCATGGCATGGCTGTTGTTGCTGTTGCCGTGGTAACCAAGCATGACAATGTGTCAGACAAGTTAATTTTAGAGAAAGTAAACTGTGTTATAAAACTGTTGGAGAAACAGATGGATTTTGTCTTAGAATGGACTCTTAAATGTTTGCTCTTTGGAAATACTTAGAGGCAGACCAGATAAATTCACATTCACATCCCAATAGCTTGCTGAACTGAAAAGTCTTTCCAGATGTTTTGGGACCATCTTTATTAAATACATCTCACTTGCTAAAGTATTTTCATGCACCTCCCTGAACTGATCTGTGGGCCAGTTTAGAAGAAGATTTGATTTATTTTTGCTGTGTTTCTGCTGGGCTGCTTGGCCTCCATTCTAAGCACCTTTTGTGAGAGCTTCAAACCTCCCCATTTTATTTTTCTTCCCATTTGTATTTTTCTCTGTGAAGTGCCGAATTAAATATATTGTGAGTTTCTGTCTTGGTGTCTGCTCCTCTGCTGTTAATTTAATATCATCTAGCCTGCTTCTACCAGAATACCCTGAATTTTCAAAGAAAATGTGCCACACACAATGGAAGATAACTCTTTTGGGGATCTGGATATGATAACTAAAACTGATTTAATCACTGGACTAGAAAATGATGGTTGCTAAGGCACCAGTGGTCACAACCTGATTATGTGGAGGATAAATAGAGGACAGGCCTAAGCAACAATATTTTCACTTAGTCATTCAACAGCATGATTCCCCCATGTTGAAGAAAATGATGAGACAACAGTGACAGGAATAAAAAATAGGGATGGAAAAATCAGATTTTCTTTTAGCATATAGATTCAAAGTCCAAAAAACCCACCAAGTTAAGATCAAATAAGAATAAACTCAACACTCAGTGAGAGAAGGAAAAGAGGAAACTGAAAAAAAACCAAGCCAAAATAGAAATGAGGAAAACTTAAAACTTTAAGAAATGAAAATAAAGGGCAACTTCTATGACCAAGCAATTTTATATTAACAAAAGAAACTGATGACAGGAGGGTAAAAGGCAGTGCAAGCAGTGCCACAGAAAATTTAAAATATATTTAGAGCAAAAGAATTCTTATTAGTAGTAGAAACATTTGCAGGAGACGGCGATAACCATTATGAACAATATCACAGAACACCAAGAGTGCTCCCCAAACATTTCCAGCCTGGAAAATTCCAAGAGGCAATTCTGTATTTTTGGTGATGACTGTTTATAAGTGGTTTAGTAAATCAAGGAATAAAGAACCAAACCTACCAAAGTTCCCCCTTTTCATATCAGCCAGTTCAGACAACTTTCAGGAGACTTTGATGGATCTGCCTGAGGAGCAGCTGATAAGTTGATGTGAATGTTAATGAATCATTTCACTGCACAGAACCTCCAGGAGATAGAGGGTCAATATGGGAGATAATATTGACTAAGGCTGGACACCCTGCATCTGTCACTCCCACGCAAAATAATGGAAAACCTTAGATGAGATTCCCTTGGTAAAGGCTGTAAATGTAATTAATGCCAATCAAAACTGTGTTTGGAAGATGGGCCTTGGCACAGAACCTCAATTTTGTTCTTTATATTGCTGTTTTGCTTGGAAAATCCAGTGCTAAATGTAGCAGTCTTTCCTAAAGTGCTCACCTTTATATTGCACAACTTTCCAGCTAAAAAGAAAACACTACAAAATATCAATACACCCTCTGTGGTGTCCCACCCCTCAGGGGAAGGGAGCAGCCAAGATTTGCATGTGCCCACAGCTGAGAAGGAGCAACAATAGTCAGAGGGTCTGGAAAAATTAAAAGTTTTATCAGTAAATCACACACTTGACATGGAAATTTTTATAAGGTAGTCCCTTATCCTTTCTATAAACACACAGGGGTGGATTTTGGATAAGGGGAAGAGTGAAAGAGGAAGGGGAGGGAAGGGAAGGGGAGGGAAGGGAAGGGGAGGGAAGGGAAGGGAAGGGAAGGGAAGGGAAGGGAAGGGAAGGGAAGGGAAGGGAAGGGAAGGGAAGGGAAGGGAAGGGAAGGAAAGGAAAGGAAAGGAAAGGAAAGGAAAGGAAAGGAAAGGAAAGGAAAGGAAAGGAAAGGAAAGGAAAGGAAAGGAAAGGAAAGGAAAGGAAAGGGGAAAGGAAAGGGGAAAGGAAAGGGGAAAGGAAAGGAAAGGAAAGGAGAAAAGGAAAAGGGAAGGAAAGGAAAAGAATTACAGAAGTAAAACTCAGGTAACCAGGACATGTGGAGGTCAGAGTGTGTCATGGTATCATGGAATGCTTTGGGTTGGAAAGCTCCTCAAAGTTCACCTAGTTCCAACCCCAAAGGAGGGTTCCAACAGTTGCTGTAGTTCCAATCCCCAGTGGCTGGAATTAGATGGATTAATTACAGTTTTATGCTATATATACTGCTACTGTTAGACATATATATGCTATACCATAGTTCTATGCTTTAATTTCAGTCTGACCCCAATCCCTCTGCACCCCTCCCAGCCTGAAGCTCCTCAAATACAAATATTCTTTTACACCTATTCAGGAGCTCCAAAAATTCTGCCTGAATTGTTAGAGCAATAATTCTGAAAAAAAAAAATGTAGAGCCCTGCATAGGTAGTGTTAAACAAGCTGCTGCCCAGAGCAGTGGTACAAGATAGAGTTAAGAAGTGAGACGCTTTTGGGTTGTCACTTCCGTTTTTTGACAACACAACCTGGATGCCTGATGGCCCAAAGAGAGTTTCCAAATAGTTATGAGCAGTGTGATTTTAAACTGTGCTCTCAGGATGTTTAACAGTGCCCCAGCACTGCTGGCATCTCCCATGGGATGCTGGAACCAGACCGAGCCTCTCACAAGCAGCACTCGGTGACTTTCAGGATCAAGCCTGTGCTTCTCACCAGGGGAAAATCTGGCCCTGCTATTGAAGCCTACATTCTCTCTTGCTTAATTTCTTCCAATTATTCTAAATTGTGCCCTCAGGAGTAGAGTTCTGTGAATAATTGATTTGTTTGTTTGGTTTTGTTTTGTTGCCAAACTGAGGGGAGGGGAATTATTCAAGGTTGATTGGAAAGGCAACATTTGGTTTTTCTTACCATATAAAAAGCCTTTCTCCGTGACATGTTTCAGGTCAAACAAAACAGCTCAAAATCATGAAAATATTTTGTAAACAGTAAAGTGTAACTACATGAAATCTTAAAGCATCATTTGAAATGCGATAAAGTCAAAACATGGCATTTAAAAGCAGTGAGGTGAGAGGATTCAAATGCAGCACTTTGGAGCAAGGGGTCTGGTACAGATCAGTCAATCAAAATGGATCAGAATCTTCATTTCCACCCTCCACACGCATTTTATAATGAACTCTTTTCCCCATTTTCCTTCTCAGATCACCCAATTTCGCTATGATCCAACTCAAAGAACCCTGCCTCTGCTATTGGTTGGTATTCAGCTTACAGACAGGTAGATTTATGCCCCTTTTCTGAGCTTTTCTTTAGCCAAGCTCTACCTCATTAATTCTGCTCTTCTTTCAGCTGTCAGTCCCTTCTTCCTACTCATAATTTTTCTCTTTGTCTTTATCTCCAATTTATCAATATGTGCCTGGGCAGGAGGTGCTAACAATTGATTCCTGTGCTAACCTGCAAGGCTACTTTTCATAGATAGATAGGTTTTGTATTTTTCCTGCAGTCACCATTTTTGGCTCACTTTTTTTTGTTTTTTTTTTGTTTTACCAATCCCCTTGAAACACATTTCAGCTAGCAAAGGTCTGTTTAGCCTTCTTTTTTTTTGCTTTTCCCCTCAAACAAATTGTAGGTACCTCATTTGTAGGCTTGGGTTGAAAAAACTTGCACCCTGAGTACTCCAGCATATTTTTATAGTTTATGGATATTTTACATTACTGTGTTCACAAAAATACCTGTTTTTTTTCCCAATTCAAATATTCCTCAAATCTGCCTGAGGGAAAACCTTAATGCTTATGCTTGGTTCTTCTAAGGATTACTTAGGAACACCTGCATGCATGGATGCCTGAGGCTGTAATAAAGCCAAACCCGTCTGGATGAAATATTGCAGGGAAAAACATTGGAGGGACACCAAAGCAGAGAAAAGGAAGAGGAAGAAAAAAAGCCACCAAGGTTTTCCAGCACACTCAAATGTCAGCTGGGCTCTGATCCCCTCTTTCATGCCCATCTCCAAGCAGGATGGTTTGGCAGTGAGGGATGGCTGAGGATTGCTCGCTGGGGAGAGTTATGAGAAACCTGTGCACGTTTTCATAACTCACCCGAGCAGAGCAATGTTTGCTGTCCCTCAAGGTGATCCAACACCCAGTCCTGTGCCAGGGTTCAGTCCTGTCAGAAGCACACAGAGGCTGATGATGAAAGTGCTCGACATGGCAGAATTTTCCTGACTTTTTCATTAAGGAATGTGTTTATCCCTGCTCACGTGTTTGTTCAGCACTTATGCTTCACTGATTTCTGTTCTATGAACATACCTTGGCTGTGTCCTCAAAAGCTCATTACTGACTGCTGAATATCCGTTTCAATTGGAATTTTATTCATAAATGCAAATTTGCAAACGTTGTTAATTGTGTGTCACACATCAGAGTGATTACAACTCCATCTCCTCTGTTTTGACATAATGTGTATTTCATATTTTGCAAACCTACCAGCCGAGAAAATTCATAATAACTTCTCATTCATACAGCAGCAAATGTTTCTCATTGTTTCTAGAGCTGGTCAACATCTCCCAAGAAAGTAGACACCCTGCATTTAACAGGCATGAATTATGGTCCTGTATAAAACCAGCAAAATATTTAATTTTTAACAGGAATCAGAAAATATTCTCTTGTTTAGGAAAGGAAATGAAGTAGTATACACATTTGTTTTGAATTGACTGAAGAATTGATGCTCCAAATGTTTGCAACTGTTATGTAATATTATATAAAGAGTAAATTAACAAGATTCAATTAAAACTAAGAATAAAATGCCAAGATTTGTCCGATGTCATGTTTCTGGTCTTCATTTTACCACCTCTCTCTGTCATTTCACCTCTCCCATTCCTCCCATGTTATGGTTTTCTCCCTTTTTGTATAATAATTCACCATTTCTAATTTTCACTTCTTGCCTCCATTCCTCAGGATTGTCCTTGTTCCAGCTAAACAGTGGGCACAAAGAAAAGCAAGAAATGCAAATTTCCACTTGTTTCAGATGAGACTGAAGTTCCCTCTGCTGGCTATGAGAGTGCAAATCTGACAGTCCAAAATGCTGTCAAACCCCTTTTTCCAGTGTTGCAGACCCCTTGCAATGGATCTGGAGCACCAGGATTATTTCTTCACCTGGGAGTTGGAGCTTGAACCTGGCACCAGGGTGTGCAATCAAAACTCTGGTGATTTTTAAATTCTCAACAGCTGGACAGGTTGTTCAGCAGGGAATAAGCAAAAGCACTGGCTGGTTTCTCACATGGAACCTGCTGATCTGCTTTGTGAAGTCTGGATTCAAAGATGTTTCTCTTCATGTGAGTATCCTTGGTGGCACAGCACAGAAAAGGAGATACTTTACCTTCTACAAACATCCAAGTGTTTTTTTCTATTGGGATACCAGTTGGTGATCTCCACTGCTGCTGGCTTTGGTACTTAAATAATTAATCTTTTGGGTTTCTGAGCCTCTGTTGTCTTGGTAAAAGGGTTTTGTGGAGCTGTGCCTTTCTGGGTAGCCTTGTGGAGCAGATTTCCCTCATCAACACTGACAGTGTTTCCTGCTTTAAAGCCATTCAGGACTGAAGAGAAAGGGATTAAGGACAGATACTCAGCTGCCTCCTGTCTTGGCTTGAAAACACAGGTGTCCGCTAAGGAAGACGGGAACCTTCCTTGAAATGGAAACTCCCTCCAAATTATTAAAAATTTGAAATTAAGGGGCTCTCAGGCAAAGATATGGGAGCAGGAATAACGGTTCTTTACAAGGAAAACTAAAGATACAAAAGCAATAGTACCAAAAAAATAAAAGAAAATAAAAAAGAAAAAAAACCACTGACAGTGAGAAAATGCTCTGGCCCCCTGTGGGTCAGGGAAGTGGCTCAGCCCCATCCCAGGGTGGCTCAGCCCTCCTGCAGTGCCAGCTGTGCTTCTGCTGGAGCAGGGATCCTGCACAAGGGGGGAGTTTTCCTCTGGAGCTCCAGGGCTGGGGGAGATGGGCCTGGGCTCCTCTGGGAATGCAGGGGGGAGAAAGCTGCTCCTCTGGGAATGCAGGGGGGAGAAAGCTGCTCCTCTGGGAATGCAGGGGGCAGAAAGCTGCTCCTCTGGGAATGCAGGGGGCAAAGGCTGCTGTGCTGTTCCCAGGTCAGATTGGATCCAGGTAGGAATGTTCGGCTCCTCCCCTGGGCAGAGTATCTCCCCATGGATGATGGAATTTTCTCAGCCATGCAGGGACACTCACTGGCCATGAACAGAAGATAATTAATAATTAATGGCCCATGAACAGCAGAGATCTCCTGGAGGCAGGATGGGTTGTGGAAGAAAAGAAGAAAACTGCCCAATGAACAGCAGAGAACTGCCCCAGCTCTGACAGATGGCAACACAATACACACCCCCAGGCACATCTTGCTATGCAGGACACCTCCCCACTAAAATAATTTCCTCAAAACTTGCACAGTCCCTTCCCATTAAATAAATTGTTGTGGTACCACTTCAATCACGACCTTGCTCTTCCCTCAAATTATCTGCCTTTAATTGACCTCCTTGTTTATAGATAAATAAACTCAGTTAAAAGGTGTAAAAAGGATTGGCCATTGTGTATTTTTGAGAGACATAGAAAATACAGTAGTAAATTTCTAGTTAGGTTGAGCTGTTCCCTGTGCTCTACAGAAGTATCTACAAGGCTGAAAGGCTTCAATTTAAAGCTGAGTGTTTTGTGTTTATTAATTATATAGAAAAAAATAGACATGATTTCTCAGACTTCATCTATGAATGATTTTGTCACTGTTTCCACACTAAAGACCCCTTAGCTGCCAGTAAAACTCAAGGAATGAACTTGCTTTTTTCTTAGCTCAGATTGTCTACACAAGCTTTGAAAATAAATCAGATTTTTTTAGCTATTTCTCTCAGGTTTTCCTCCTGTAGCTCCTTTCCAAATCCTTTCCAAGCTTGCCTTCATGATTGGTGGATAGCAGACATCTAAATCTGACACATTATTTCAAGCATTGCTCCAGAAACAACAGGAAGATGTAGAAGAATGGTACAAGGTAAGAACCCCTTTTCACCAGATCTGCTATGAAATATTCCAGGGAAGAAAAATAAAGGAAAAAAAGGAAAAAAAATAGGCTTCTGTTACTGCTCAGAGAGGCACTTGAGACAGATAGAGCTGCATGTGATTCATCAGGACAGTTGAAATATTCCTCTTGTTATTTTCTCTAATAAATACTTTATTTGGTGATTTATGGTAGATATCTTCTATCTTGCTGTTACAAACCTATGGAGATTTGACAGTAATTAATCATGATGAAGAGCCTTGCTTCTCAGGAAGGAAGAACATGCAATTCTGCAGGCTGTTAGTCAATAAAGAAACACTTTTCAGGGATTCTTAATTGACTACCTTCATCACCAAATTACACACAGAAAACTTCTGCTAAGGATACCTTGAAGGAGAGATTGACAAACCAGAATAAAACAGAATTACACACAAAATAAGATTCTTGTGATGAATGCCTCAAACCACTTCCCCTTATGGCAGTGGGGTTTTGATGTCTGAATTTATAAATAAAATAAGGTTAGGAGATCTGTGAACTTGTTGTAAATCTCTACCAGGCTAGGGAGAATTTAAGAAACCTTTAAGGAAAAATGCCAATGTACAGCAAGGAGACCTATAAATATATCATGGTGGTTTAAAATATGTTGACTCCATAACTGTGAAATTCCCTGTTGCACAGATAAAACTCTTTAGCCTGACTGAAGAGTAGAACATGAAAATTTATCCTGGGAACAGTCATTCTCCTGATGAAAAGGTCTGTGCAGAATTTCACAAGTGATGGGATGAACCCAGGCAAGCAGGGCTCAAGAAAGATGTTCCCACACAGATTGATCTGTGAGGCTGCAGAAGATCCTCACAAGGAAACTGAGAGAAATCCCATTGCTCAACATACTTAAAATTAGGCTGGGTACAGCAGCTGTTATGTCTCTCTAGCTCTGCAATAAAAAATAATAGGAAGAAATCACCCTGGCACAGCTGGGGACATAAATAACAGTGTTTAGCTCAAGAAAGAGCTTTGAAGGCTACTGGTATATTCCAAACATGTTCCATGGGTTCACAGCATGGGATGTATTGCAGGGACAAATCTGGGGCAGAGCTGGACTCCACGTGTTGGTAAATGTGATCTCTTTGGATGCCTGTGGCCTTTATGCCTTGACAGAGAAGATGTACCTTTATTTTCAGTCTTGCATTTTGTTCCAGTGCTTCCTTACCTGTGTCCCCAGCACCTACAACATCAATTCCCCTTTGTATAAAATAACAAATCACTTGGTCCTGCAGCCTGTTTCTCCCTTCCCCACCTTCTAAACCCTTGGAAATGTTTGTGCTGTCCAGAAATCCTTTGTCTTGTCACCTGTGAGCTTTATAACTAAATATTTCTTCTTTGGTTCCCTTATTTTCATATTTTTATGTGTGCCAAGGGGATAGAAGATTGACAAAACCAACTATGTGAAGTCTCTGTTTTGTCAGGACATTCAAAAGTCATCCAGGAAGGGATCCAAATGCTTCTTGCAGGGTATAATATCTGATTTCCATGGCCCAGACCTCCAGGAAAAGGTCAGAAGACAGAATGAGCTCAATTGGTTATGACATAATGTCGAGATGATGATTATCTTTACAAGGCTTAGTCCAGCTCTGGGAAAGACACTTTTATATTTGCTTTTCTTGTGCAGAGGGGAGAAATTCAGGTTGTCTGGATGGAGGAAATAACGTCTGGTTTTCAGCTGGTAGTGAGGGTTGGCCAGATTTGTGTAAAACATCTCAGCAGCTCTGCTGCTCCTCCTGCTCCTCTGTTTGGAGCTTGGCATTTTACATCAGTGAAGGTGATACTACTGGCTTAAACTGAGGTGATGGAATGAAAATCGGGCTTTCAAACTTAACACCATTTCTTCTATCCCAATGTTCATAGAAACCAATTTTATCCTCAAGATTGCACTGAAGAAGTACTAAAAAAACCAATAAAAGGTTGAAAAGGTGAATCATTTGAGTTAAAAATCACCAGCACAACTGCTGTCAAGGCAGAGCAAGCTCTGTAGGTAGTAGTAACAGCCTTCCTTTAACTCCACACAGGAAAACAATCTTCAGCATAATGATCTGGAAAGAGTTCTTTGGAAGCAATTGAGGATATGGATATTTGGCTCTCTTAAGAAAGACAGCCTACCAAAACCTTCAGTGGAAAATGCCTGATACAGAGGTCTGAGCAGAGCAAATATTGTGGGGTGTGCTGGGGTGCAGGCAGAGGTCAGGCTGCAGGCCCATTGCGAGAGAGAGTTTATTTCTGCATCAGTGCTGTTGATTTATTTTATCATTTACTTATTTGATGTGGCTTTTAAATCATTCCCCTGTGCAAACACAGGCACTCCTGAGCAGTGCTGTTGCAGCACCTGTGAGGAAATGCTGCCTGCAAAAACACAGAGGCTCTCCAGGCTGGCAGGTGAACCCTGGGTCCATCTTCCAGCCCCAGGATGGCTCAGCTCTGCAGCCTCACAGCCCCAAATCCTGTGCATTACCCATCTTCTGCCCAGGTGCCCCAGGGAATTGGAGTGAGAGGGACACACAGAGCATGGCTGGCTGGGAAGGGCCGATGCAGCTCACAAGGAGGGAAAATCTTTCCTTTCTGCCATGCCTGGGGGTGCTGTGAACCCTTCCCTGCCTTTACCTGGTCTGGAGCTCTCAGCAAGGGCCTGGGAGGATGAGGTCGAGTGTCCTGTCCCACCTTGCCTGATCTCAAACCCAAATCACAGAGTCTGGTGAAAAGGAGAAAAGAGGAAGAGATATTGGGAACTTTGGCTTTTGACTTCAGAGATGTGGGGGGAACAGAGAGGCAGAAAAAGGCAGCACCACCTGTAGCCACAGTCTATGTAATCACGTGCAAAATGGGTGACCTTGCTCTGGCAGTTGTTTTTCAGATTACACAATTGCGAATTTATTTATAATACATATCTATATTTAATTTAACATTTTCTTTATACGTTTTGCATTTACTCAATAAATCTTCTGTGAGGGTGGGCAGGCCCTGGCACAGGGTGCCCAGAGAAGCTGTGGCTGCCCCTGGATCCCTGGAAGTGTCTAAGACCAGGCTGGATGGGGCTTGGGGCAACCTGGGATACTGGGATTTGTCCCTGCCCATGGCAGGGGATAGAACTGGATGAGCTTTAAGGTTGCTAAAAATCCTGATCCATTCTTTTATTCCATGGCCTCGTCCTTGAAGAGGAGATCAGTATCTTTGTCCCCAGCCTGAATTCAAACCCTAACCCTCTTCTTGAGGAGAGTCCTAATGGCTTCACACCACAATTATCTCCCATTTTCACCTTTTCTGGGTAATCTACACTCAGTTTGTGTGTGAACAGTGAAAACTTCCAGCAAAATGAATGAGGAGTTGTTCCTTTACCTTGCAGGATTCAACTCTGTCCTTGAGCACAGGGTTTGGAATCCAGGTGATGGGAAAAGACAAGCACTTGATCTGCTCTGTTTCCTGCAGATGCTCTGATAACAGAGCTGTCTTGTAGATACAAAGTGGAAACAACCTACTGTGCACTGGAAATCTGGAATAACTCTGCCAAGCTCTGCAAAACCAGTTCCTCATTCCGAGAGAACAGATAAAATTTGTCAGTCCTAAATAGGAATGATTTCCCTACAAGGAATATACCCTGAGGAATGGAGGAAAAGAAAGTAAACTGTTGCCTTCTGCCTTTTCCTCCATGCAGAATCTGATGGGTTTTAGCTCAGGATGTTTGCTGCTTTTGAGAATCCATTTGCAGAGCCCTGGGTGCTGCTCTGCCAGGCCAGGTGCTGATCTCCTGCAGTGCATCTTGCTCTGCACCCACATTATTTTGCTACAACAGATGCCTACAGCAACACAGAACCAAATATTTGCCTTTTTCCCTTTCTTTCAGATTTTTTTTTCTTTTACCATAAAGAAAAAACATAAATAGTTTCCAATTGTTTGGCTTTCACATATTCATATTCCTTATGCGTATACATATTCCCCAATATTTTGTGATTTTAACTCAAAGTCTTCTAGAGTGTTTACCAAACTTGGAGCCTTTGCAGTGTGTCCTGGCTGGGATAGAGTTAATTTCCTCCCAGTTTAGATTCAGTGTGAGAATGATGTTGATAACACAGGGATTTTTAGTTGCTGCTGGGCACTGTTTGCACTGAGTCAAACACTTTTCAGCTTCTCCCTCTGGCCTGCCAGAGCTGCCTGGGGGCACAAGAGGCTGGGAGGGGACCCAGCCAGGACAGGCTGATCCAAAGGGATATTCCAGACCATTTGGCACCATGGGGTGTTTTTCTAAACTGGGGAAAGCTCGCCTGGGACCTCTGGTTGGGAATTGGCTGAGCATCAGTCTGTGGGTGGTGAGGAACTGCATTGTGCATCACTAGTTTAGATTATATTTATTATTATTATTATTATTATTATTATTATTATTATTATTATTGTTGTTGTTGTTATTATTATTATTATTATTATTATTATTATTATTATTATTATTATTATTATTATTATTATTATTATTATTTTCCCTTCATTTGCTCTCCTGTTACACCATCTTTTTCTCAACCCACAAATTTCTTTTTCTTCCCAGCTCTCTCCTCCACCCCACTGCCAGGAGGGAGTGTGTGAGCAGCAGGACACAGAGCTAACAAGGAAGCCAAATTTCTGACCTCCCTTTTCATTCATGTGTTCAGCTATGGCCTATTATACCTCACACAGAGAGGGAAAGCTCAGTTCCACAGAACCTCTGCGTGGCTCGAGGGGAACAAGTTTCAGCTACCTCAGCTAAATGTCAAAGAGACTGAGCCAAGGTCCACCAACTTCAACAAGAGCCTTTTTTTCCCCTTGACTTCAGTGAGCTTTAGATGGGGAATTAAACCTACCTGCTAGAAGCAATAGTAAATTTTCAAATCCTTCTTCAAACCTATCACAGGGGAGGAACAAAGCCCTGGAGCATGTTAATGAGGATTGAGTGCACTTGGAAAAGCTGTTTATATTGGACTCTGCTCTCTTCAGACAGCTCAAACCTCCTTTAAGTCATTTCCTTTCATTTCCATCTTCAGCTGCAGCTCACTTGTAATATCTGAGGCCCTTTTGCCCCTTGCTCCACATTTTATGTTCCCATTTCAAAGACAAACCCTGTCTGCACCTTTTTTTATATTAAAGGTCACAGTCAAAGTTTCAAAGTTGGCCTGTAAATTCCTTCTGGTGGAAAGTAGTTCTTTTCTAAGGAAAAGATAGAGAAATAACAAGTTCTATGATTCAGGAACCACTTTCGGTTCATGTTTGGGACTTTTACAAAATTCTGGAGTCTGTAACACAGCCATGTGTAGGACAAAACAAGGAGACAAATTAAATTGAGGTCTGGATGATTGTGAGGGGTAGAGAAAAACCCTATTTCTCAGCTATCACAAACACCCCAAACCCACAGACATTTAGAATTTTTTTAAGCTGAAAATTTTCTAAATATCCCAATTGTCTGCTCATGTTTGTGAGCAAATTACTTATCTGGAGGGGAAGAGCATGGTTGCCAGTACCTGTTTCACATTTAATTCTCATCTGAATCTCCAAATTACTTGTAAACATTCTTCTTCTGACTCTGCCTGAGGGCCTGAGTCGTTTACACAAAACACCCAGGAGTGTGTGCTGAATCCAGGTCTGGGAGCTGCTCTCCTGGAGCAGGAAAGCAGAGAGCAATCCCACAGGTTTGCAGTGTGAATAGGAGATCAGAGCACTTGAGCAGGGAAAAGAACCCTACAAACAACCCCCTTGAACCCAAAATAGAACTGCTGCAGCACTTCTCCAGGTTCAATTTCATTCTCTGCTTGAAGGGACTCAAACTTTCATCTCGGAAAACACTCTAAAACCACTGGGGTATAAGTGGAGAAGCACAGCAGAGTAAGAAAGGACATGTTAGTAATTCCTCTCACTCAGCCTTGCCTTCATTGAGTAAAGAGCCCAAAATTATCAGGGTGTATTTTCCTGAGCGGTTGAAATGTTTTGTTCAGTGTGATCCAAAGAAAACTCAAATTTCGAAAAACGATTTAAGATCCAGAAGGAGTCCTAGAATATCAGAATGGTTTGAGTTGGGAGGGACCTTCAAGATCATCTCATTCCACCCCCCTGCCATGGGCAGGGACACCTTCCATTATCCCAGGTTGCTCCAAGACCCATCCAACCTTGAAGAAAGAGTGGCTGATTTTTCTGAGGTTTCCCAGCACAGAAAATACGCCACAATTCTGTGATATCATGAGGATTCCGTGAAAGCTTCAATGACCCTGTCCAGAACCTAGATCTGGTACTTGTAGGACAAGATGTTGTGGTTTTAATCTGAGAGAGGGTAGATTCAAATTAGCTAGTAGGAAGATATTCCTCTCTGGGAGGGTGGTGAGGCCCTGGCACAGGTTGCCCGGAGAAGTTGTGGATGCCCCATCCCAGGAAGTGTTCAAGGCCAGTTTGGATGAGGTTGCCCTGATCTTATTTTGGGGTGGGCATCTGGCCTGAGGGGCATTTTATTTATCTCCATGAACTTTAAATCCCTTTTCACAGCCAAACCAGCAAATAAGAGCTTAGCATGGTTGAGACTTGGGCCATGTGGGAAGAAAGAAGAATTTTCTGGAGAAGATCTGTAACACAGTGAGGCTCCTTCTGTCCTGGACCCCAACCAAAGCAGCTGCCATGCACCTTGCTGTTCAAGAGCCATTTAGGCCAGGGGATGAGCCAAAACCTTGTCCACAGGTCTAAAGTGAATTGCCAGCGTGCTGCTCTCCTCACTGTTTGTATCAAAGTAGAGTGCTGTGCTTAAATTTTTGCAGGGTGAAGGATTACTCAGATAAACTTTCCCTGAATTTTTAATTCCCTCACATGGAGAACTAAGTGAAAATGTGCTTGAAGCAGAAAAAAATATGATCTGATGAGTAATTCCTACTAAAAAATGAGAAAGCAATAGCTGTTCCCACTCTCGTGTTTTGCTCTGTGGGTTTCCTCTACAGGGCAGAATTAAACCCCCAGCAGCTCTGCCTAATGATGATAGCCACAAAATTAATTTTTTCTGACTGGCACTTGCAATTACATTCAACTGAAGGTCTGACATGGTTAATGAAGCCATGGAATAATGCAGTTCTCTGAGTCCTAAACCACACAAAGACACATTGATGGGATCAGAGGAAACTGAGCCAAATTCCTGATAGGACACACGAAGACATAAACACCCACACACATATATTTTCCATGGTGGTTTGTTGTGATAAAAAAAGATTTGAATTCTTCAGAAATTCTACACAGATATTTGAAAATAAATGGAAATGGTGTTTGTGATGTCAGTCATCGTGAGAAAACCAAAATTGCTGAATAATTGACAGAATAATTTAACAGGGAGGCAAAATGGATCAAGGAGGTATTTTTATCCTTGGAAAGCAACGGGATATGTGTAAGGCCATTGCTTTGTGGGATTATTAGATGAAGAAGTCATAACACATTCTGTCGTCCCACAATGCTCTGGATCCAACACAAAGCCTATTAAAGTCTATTCAAATGTTTCCATTACACTCTGTGGCCTCCTTGCTCATCCATGGGAAAAATTTGATTATAAGTTCAGGTAAAATAAATATTCCCTCTCCCAAAAGTAGCTTGTCCATAGAATCATAGAATTATTAATGCTGGAAAAGCTCTCAAAGGTCACTGAGTCCAACCATTCCCTCAGCCCTGCCAAGGCCACCACTAAACCATGTCCCCAAGTGCCACATTTCCACTTCTTTTGAACATTTCCAGCAACAGTTATTTCACAACTTCCTTGAGCAACCTGCTCCATCTGAACCTGCCCTGTTGGAGCACATGCATTGGAAAACATGATTCCAGAGCTGGGATAACCCAGGATTTGAATGGATCTGACTGAGATATGTAGGCAAATGCGCTCTACACCACAACTTTGAATTTAATTTGTGCAGATGAAGGTAAAAAATCATTAGCTGTTGACAAATAACTGTAGGTCTGCATGAAAATGAGCTCAGGAGTCTCAGTGCAACTCCTACACAATAATCTGCTAATAATTCTTACACCTTCCTAGTCTCCAAGCACCTTGTAATCTTTATAATGGGTTTATAATACTTTTGTGAGACAGAGAGGGGCTATTTCATTCATCTTCACAGGTGGAGAGGATGGCTTATGCTAATAGGTCTTCACAAATCAAGGGATGGCTCTGCAAAAGGCTCTGGGATTCAGCCAAGCAACATCTGATCCTTGTGTAACTTGTGCCTAGTTTTTCCTGTACATGACAGAGGAAGCCCAGCAGACTAAACCATGAGATAGAGACAGCACAAAGTAGAAGATGTGTAGGAGATTTATGGGTTTATATGCCCCTTATGTTCAATTGCAATTTTTTCCTTGGGTTTTGTCTTCATTAGAGCACCATGAAGCTCACCAGTGCTCACAAAGGACATAATCCAGCTTCTTCTAAGAAATTCCCAGGGAGTTCCCTGGAGTAAAAGCTGATTTTCCACTTAAAGACATCGTGGCAACCACATGTCCTTTAGCCTGGGTGCCTTTGCTCGGTGCATGCTCAGCTGTCAATCTGAAGCTGCTCATAATTTTAATTATGAATAAAGGAATAAGGGAAGATCCCTCTGCTGTGTTCCCAGCATCTCCTCCCTGCCTGACAGGAGCCTGGAGAAATTCAGAGTGTTTGTGTCAGCCCTGTGCACTGAGACAGAAAGATCAGACCTGACAAATCATCAAGCTGACATATCAAGGCAAAGAGGACTCAAGGACAAGTTTACCACCTTGGAATGTTCAAGGTCAGGCTGGATGGGGCTTGGAGGAATCCAGTTTAGAGGGGTGGAAACAGAAGAATTTTGAGGTCCTTTTCTACCCAAACCTTTCTATGATTCCACATTTTTTTTAACGCTTTGATTTTTCTTTATCTTACTTTATTTTTTTCAGTATTTTTCTAGTTCATGAAACAATGGAAAAGTCCCTGGAAAGCAGCATAGCTCTGTCTCCCACTTGTTGCTTATGGATCTATTGCTTGAACTACATACAGAGAGATTAATTATTTTTCACTCTGAATGAAGATCAGGAGAAATCTGTTGTCTAATGTTAACAGGAGCAGGAACAATGATGCTTTTATTGGGATAGCCATGTCCTGGGAACCCTTCCAGAAAGAAAATCCTTTGAAGAAAGTCACATCAGGAGGAAATTAGATTCTATTTGTATTTAGTGTACTATTCAAGGCTCAGGAGGCATGGAAGACTGATTTTCCAATTTATCAGTGGTGCCTGAAATCACACAGAATCCCAGCTGGGCTGTGGCAGGGTGATCCCGTGTACCACCTCTGGGCCCTTCCACTTTGCACTTCAACAGAGCCTTGCAGCAACTTCACCTGCTAAAAGACGGGTTGAGGTTAACTCTGAGGTCTGAGCCTATCAAAGGGTCATTTCTGCCCTTGTGCAACCAGCATCTCTCAGTGTTATTTTAGAGATTGTGCACCTGACATCTGCTCTGATTAAGGGTGGCCAGTTTGTGCATATTTTATGCTGCAGTGCTGTCAAATCCTAATGAGAAATGATAGGATTCCTCTGCATCATTTCTATTAATGTTTCCTTCTTCCAGCCCTACTCCCATCCCCTTTTTTTCCCTGAGCTTTGTTAGCCTCTCTTGTCTCTGTGCTATACCTGTTATTTTGAGTTATGTCCATCCTCTGTAATTGCTTCTGAAAGGCTGAAGGTAAACACAGAAGAGCAGACTGATAAACAAATGCTGTAAGAAAGCCAAGTATAATAAAAGATAGCAGCATGGAGCAATATTTGGGAGTAGGATGTAATTTTAAAGGTCAATAATGCGCCAAGGAAATTCTGCCTGGAGCACAGCTCGCATTGATAACACAGAACTGCTGCCTTAGGATTGCTTGGCTGCTAAATGAGTTTAACAATCTACCTCTGAGTTTTCCTTCCTTCCTTCCTTCCTTCCTTCCTTCCTTCCTTCCTTCCTTCCTTCCTTCCTTCCTTCCTTCCTTCCTTCCTTCCTTCCTTCCTTCCTTCCTTCCTTCCTTCCTTCCTTCCTTCCTTCCTTCCTTCCTTCCTTCCTTCCTTCC
>QUSF01000005.1:44520063-44538334 GCA_003676055.1 Chloebia gouldiae | reverse complement strand
TTCCTTCCTTCCTTCCTTCCTTCCTTCCTTCCTTCCTTCCTTCCTTCTTCCTTCCTCCCTCCCTCCCTTCCTCCCTTCCTTTCTCTCTCGCTTTTTCTCCCTCTCTTTCTTTTTCTTTCTCTCTTTTTCTTTCTTTCTTTCTCTCTTCCTTTCTCCCCCACTTCTTCCCTCCCTCCCTTCCTCCTTTTCTCCCTCCTCTCTTTCCTTCTCTCTTTTTCTCTCTCTCCATCATTTTCTCTCTCTCTCTTTCTTTGTTTCTCTGTACCAGACTTATCACGCCTTAGACCTTCCCTTAGAAAATCTTAAAACACATCTCTAGTACTTATTAAAATTATTTTTCATGTCAGGCCTTGTGCAGGAAATGCTCACTGGATCAGTACTGCTACAAATGAGAACAGGTTTTTAATTTCCAGGTTGTGCTGCCTGCTGGATAAAGATCTGTATCACCACAGCTTGAGTTCCCACTACCTCTGTTTCTCTCTGATCTGAGAACAAGCTGCTCTGACTTTCTGTGTTCCCATTGTGGCAAGTTCAGCTGGAACCTTGGACTGAAATGGTCACACAGAAACCAGTTTCTCCCTGGGGGTTTTCAGTCTCACAGGGATGTTACCAACAATCCTAAAAGCAACTGAAAACATGAATTCAAGAGAACACAGTGGCTTTTTAAATGTTGCATTACATTGTAGTAAGGTCTTAACTTTTCAGGAAGTAAAGCCCCTGACTATAGAGTTATGTTTGACCAAATTTTTCAGCAGTCACTACGGATTTCTATATTCTTCGTTTCTAAGCTGACATCAATTTTGTAAGGTAGGTGCTCAAGTGCCTATTTTTGCCAATTGAGCTGTTCCAATTATGTCTTGGAAATCACTGATTGCTGCTGCAAATTTGGCATCAAACACCCTGATACAGCAGCATGACTTAAAGGAAATATACAGTTTGGTCTAAACTTGTTAAATTTGTAACATTTTGACATTTAAAAATGTTTAAACATCTACATTTTGAAATTTTAACTTAAAAGTCCAGTGCAAATATGAGTGAAGGGAGACAATAATCTTGATACACCCAAGATTTGCTGTCTGCTCTCTTGGTGTCTGCATGGATGAACTCCCACATTGACAAATGGGAGTAAAAGATGGTTTAGAAGAGCAGGCTCTGCCTGTCCCCCTTGTGTGGTCCAGTGCAGCTTGATTATCACCATGGAATCACAGAATATCTGGAGATGGAAGGGATCCTTTATGTTCACTGAGTCCAATTCCTGGCCCTGCATAGGACACCCCAACAACCCCACCCTGTGCCTGAGAGCATTGAGGTTTTTGTAGGGTGTCCTATTCAGTCCCATATGAAACCCATTAATTTTTGCATTTATAAATGACATCACAAGCTGTTGGGCAGCGAGGAGCCACCTGTGGAATTTGGTTCATGTGGTTGTACAGTGCTCCCCACCTGCCCTGTGCAGCCCAGGGCAGAGCACCTGGAAGCAGAACCTCTCCAGGAGATCTTTGTCAGGCTCAGTGCTCATAGATCCCAGATAAATTGTGGTGGTTTTCTTACCTCACTTGCAAAAAGATGAAATGATTTGTGGCTTTGGCGTTTATGGACATCTGAGCTATAACAACACATATTTTGGAGACACATTCCTGTGACAGACAAGGCAAGGCTCAGAGCACGAGGCTGTAGATGGTCACAGGCAGGAACATCTGGGGCTGAGCAGGGCAATTTGTGCTCCCCTCCCAGCTGCTGTGTGGGACAGGCTCAGCATCACTCACCCTGCAGAACATGCCAGGGTTTTGATCCCTGGGAAATGAGTGTTGTCCATGAGCAGATCTGATGCTTTATTATCCCTAAGACAAAATCAGCAGAATCTGCAGCTCCATGGGAAGAATTAGGCATGGTGGGGGGTAGAAGTCTTTTTAATGAAGACTTTAGGCAAAATTCTGATCCAATTTAAAAGATCCCTCCATAAAATATTAAACCAAACCCCATTATTATTACAAAGTCTGAGCACAAATGCTACAACTCTCCTTGGGGAGATTTGTGAGATTTTTCCTCACACAGGGCTGGGATGTCTCTGAGCCTCTTCTCCTCGGTCTTCCCCAACCTTATTTCTGAAAAACAAGATCAGGAAGAGACAGAATTTGCAATGTAAAGCTCTTTGCACATTTGACAGACAAATGCAAAAGGCAATTAATACCATTAGCTGCAATTAATAGTGCTTCAAGAACAATGCCCAGAAGGCAGCCACTTAGGGCTCTCAACAGAAGCTGCTGATTTTAACAAAGAAGGACCATTTTCTGGTATTAACTAATTATGTGTTGCTCTAGGTACTGTCTCCTTGCAGTGCAACACATAGCACAAGGAGGAGGAAAGCCTTTCATTTTTCCCCATCTGGAGCTCTAATATTAAGGCTCAACCACTACTAATAGGCTAATGTTAAACTTTGGCAGTTTTCAATTATCCTCACATTGAAGCTGAAAATTTCCTGTGCATACATCTTATTGCCTGACCAACTTCTTTTCATAGTTCCATTTTTTTAGTTCAATAAAATTCAGCAAAATCCCCTCTGGCATTATTCATATTGTTTTCTCCTCTGTTAGTTTCCAAGTAATGTGAATGTGGATGTGACTAAAAGCACTGAATTATCACTCACTGGCAGCTCCCTGACAGCCACCAGTTGAATTCTCAGTCCATCTCAGCTGCACAATAAAACAGCTGGTTTGAACAGCTTTTGGGGTGGCTTTGCTGCATAATTCTGTTCTGCTAAGAATATTCCATCTATTCATAAAAGGCTGGGAATTAAACCAGCATGTTATGCTTGTTCAGGATGTCCTTGTAGGATACATCCCTCTGAAAAGAATGGATTGCTTCATTTCTCTAATATTTCATGGTATAAAATCCTTGCTGTTGAATCCAAAATGGTCAGTGCCCCAAACTTTCCACCCAAAGTTCCAATTTATGAGTTCCACTATCCCAGGTTGCTCCAAACCCCATCCATGTCCTGGCCTTGGATATTTCCAGGGATGGGGCAGCCACAGCTTCTCTGGGCACCCTGTGACAGAGTCTCACCATCCTCACAGGGAAGAGCTACCTGCATTTAATTAATTGCTCTAAAGCAACTGCCTTACATCAGTCAAGGTTCATCTTTTCCTTTTTTTAAAATCAATCCCTCCACTTTAATCAAGTCCTTTCCCCAGAGGGTGTTTGGGCACTGAACAGGCTCCCCATGGCAGTGGTCACAGCCCCAAGCCTGACAGAGTTCAAGGAGCTCATTTGGGCAACGCTCTCGGGCACAGGGTGGGGTTGCTGGGGCTGTCCTTAGGACCAGGAGTCAGACTTAATGATCTTTATGAGATCCTTCCAACTCAGCATTCTGTGGTTCTGTGACTAAAATCATTATTCAGGCTTGTTTCTGAGTTTGATTTGTTCTACCTCTCCCTAAGACAGCATTATTTATCTTCCTTCATTGTCATTCTGAATAAACAAACTTTAACAGCTTTAATAGTTATTGGCAGTTTAAAATTGCCCAAAAACAATCAGATCTCTAAAAAGGAACCAAATACTGCTTTTTCATGTCCCCAGATGTTTCTCTCTTAACTGTTTAAGGCCAGGTTGAAATAAATGTGTGCTTTGCTGCTGAATCCAAGAGCTTTCAGTTTAGCTGTCACTATATCACATTTTCAAAATGTAATGACATACACATGCCTTTACCACAGGGCTTATCAGCCTCCTCTCTCCTCTCTGTCCTTGTTGTTTAATAGGTTCTGCACCACTTCCCAAACCTAAAGAAAGATAAAAGGAGCAGGACCCAACCAACACAAAGAGCAGCATTCCCTGACGGCGAGCTCCAGGGGGATGCAGAACCTGCAGCTCTGGGGAGGTGACTTGGTCCTTCTGCTGGCACACCCAGAGGTTTCTTCCCTGGCCTTTCACTGCCTTAGTCTGCCTCACATCACACAGCTTTGCTGCCTTTTTGCCAGGAATCTGCCCAATGAGGGCCAACCTATACCAAGGACTTTGTCACCCTGTATCAAGGACCCTTTTATTCCCTAAAGTCTCTCCCTTCTCCTTTTCTGACTGACCTTCCCTTCTCCCTGTCCAAGAGAATGAAAACTCGAGCATTTCCTTGCTGTATTTACAATGCCATAAAAAGATATCTTGCTGAGAGACATCCATTCCCTGGTAGGATTCTGTTTAGGGTAATGGGAATCCATTGTGCAAGAATACAACCCTCTGATTTTTATCTTGTGCCCTTGTCTTCCCTTTGTGTCTCTCAGCGCTTTAATTAAGCTGCAATTTGGAAGCTCTGTAAGACAGGGATATATCTGTCTTTTGTCCCATAAAGTAGTTTATAGAATGTCATAAAGACAGAAATTTTGCAAATCAATCTGCTGGCGTGTCACCAATAGGCTGGAGGTGAGGTAACAGGGAGTTCAGGAATTGCAGAGCTCAGTGAAATCTCCTTGGGTTTATTGGGATTTGTTAATAAACTCTTAAACCCAGAGCATTCCATTCACCCCCATCTGAAGGACTTTCTAGGGCAGAGCTGGGCAGACTTTGAATGCATATTTTCATTCCTTCCTTATTAATTCCATCAGTGGCATTGTGCTATTCTCAACAGCAGCTATGATTAGGTTTATCCCACATTAATCCAGAAAGGGGGAACTGGACATTTAAAATGTACTGACTTTCTCTTGAGATGATAAGGAAGGAATTACATAAGGAATAAGGCAGCTGGAGAGGGGAAAAATATAGGAAGGGATATTTTAGCCTAAGGAAGAGCTTTAGGAAAGGTTTAAGACTCCATGGGAATAGCAATCTACTGGAAAAGGATAAAGGCAGAAAAAAAAAGCCAATCTAAATTAGGAATTTAATTCAGACTAATGGCTTTTACACAACATTTGGCAGAAAAACTAACAATTCCCATATAATTTTTTTTTGCATTCTTATAGGAGAATCACCAGAACTGAGCTTGAGATGATTCAAGGGTACAGAAAATCCAACCAACACCACCTCCAAAAAGCTGCTGAGAGGGGACAAAATGTCCCCCACCCTCTCTTTGAATTTTTTGATTTCCACTGAGACACAACCCCAGCAGTGTGACATTTTGCTTTGGAAAAGGGAAACAGAAAATAAACACAGGAGGCAGGGAAAAATCTGTGCATAATCACTGCTGCATTGGACATTTAATTTATTACCTGGCATATCTCTGCATAAAAGCCACAATGCTTCATCTCAACCCTACATGCCCTGAGAGCAAATAAATCTGGCATGGACAGAGAGCAGACCCAAAGCTACTGATGTCCTGAAGGCAAGATTTAAGTTCTGCTATAGAAAAAGGAAGGAAATGTTGCTTTTCTGATCATATTTGGCTCCATAATACTTTTATAAGTTTCCTTATCACACAGACCAAAGCTGTCTCATAGGGTTTCTTTTGCCTTATCTGTTGTTAATATCAATATATTCTATCTGTTATCTTAGCCTTGACTCACAATATATCAATGGCAGGAAATTTCTTGAATGACATTTAGCACAGGGTAGAAATAACATGAATTTTTTGAAATTATAGTCACCTCTGTGTCCTCTGCTTTTCTGGGATCCTTTTCTCCAAACCCCTCTCTCTCCTTTCCAAGGTTCCCGGCCCCATTGGGTGCTACTGAATAGGCACTGGTAGCAATTATAAAAAGTTTTATTAATCTTGCCTGGAAGAGTCACAGGCAATGGGAGTGTGGGCAAAAGGGAGATGAAATTCAGGTTGCAGAAGTGGGATTGCAGCAATTAAAAAGGAGCAGAGAACATGAAGAAATGAATCTCCAAAGAAAGAGAGGAAGGGACACCTTTAAAATTAATTAGCAATTTACAAGTGCCTCCAACCCCTCTGGTAGAGTTAAACATGTTTACTCCTTTCCTCAGCATGTGCGTGTTCTGGGGAGTGACAAATTAATTAATATTAAATATCTAGCCCATGGTCTGCCTCAGCTTTCAAGGCACATTATAAATATTGGCAAGAAAGATCATTAAAAACAACACAGATCGAATGTTCAGCTTAATTTGTAGGAATTGCCTGGTAGCAAAGGTACTGTGAAGATGAATGAGTTTGTTAAAAGGGGAGAAGATTTCAGATATCAGTTTGTAAGGAAACAAATAGCTCCTTCCTCCCTCTGCAATGTGGTCAAAAACACACAGAGCAGAGGGGAAAAAACCCCAAGTTTCTCCCATTACCATGAGAGGTTCACAGACTACTGAAAAACAATATATGTCTAGTTCTGCCTCTTGACAGGAATTTTTGAAGGGCTGGACCACAACTGCCAGCAATTTCTCAGACTCCTTTATCATAATTTCTCACCTGCTGCTCTCTGCTCCACCACACACTGACCTGTTTCTACCTTTTGCCCCCTCTCTGATGGGCAGCACAAAACCCAGCAGTAGGATGCAGGAAACCTGCAATTTTCCTTCCCTGGGGCAATGTATCATTAGAACCCTTTTGGTTTAGGATATTTTAAACCAGGTGAAAAAGCATTTGAAACATTGAGAAGGGAATTTTCAGACCAACTTGTACTTCTGACAGATGGGGGGAATCTGTAAAGCCAGATGTTTTTACATCTCTGATCGTACTTTGAAGATATTCAGTTTCATAAGGCTGAAAGTTATTTAGAGTCATAGAATCTAAAAGTTATTTAGAGTCATACAATTACTGCATCAGAGAAAAGCTGACTTTGAAAGGGAGCTCTGGAGGCCTTGTCCAAATTCCCTGCTCAGGCAAGGTCACCTAGAGCCAGTTGTCCATGACTGGGTTGGAATGAGATGGTTTTTATGGTCCCTTCCAACACAAACCATTCCATGACTCTTTAATTTTATGATTCTTTAATTCAATTAGTCTTTAATTCTATGATTCTCTGACCATAAACTGTGGGGAACTATTTTTGTTTTAATTATTATTACAGAGATTTCACGTAATAGACTCTCTAACACCTTGTAAGGTAACACTGACCAAAAATCTTGTCAGTTTAAGACAGATCAAAACTCCTTGTTTAAGAAAAAAATTAAAACCTCCACATCTTTTTTTTTTTTTCGTTTCTGTGTCATTCCTCACAAACTTCCATTCTTTTCTCCATAAATCTCTCTTCCTATCTTTCCACTAGGTTTTATGAAACAACCATAGTATATAAAATATGGATTTTAGTACCATTTTGATGAGGTTTCTCTCCTCCTCCAATTCTGGGACAGATATTTTACCAAGACAATGTTAAAATAACACAGATCTTCAGATGACAGTCTGGCAATATCTCAAAATCTGGGAAGGGAAGACAGAGAATCCATTTGGGGAAATTGCTGAAAATGCCAAGGATACAGAAGGAAAAGGATAACATCTTCATTGCTGGAACATGCTCACCAGTTTTGCTGTGGATAGAAATGATTGCACAGATGTTGGACATCACAAAGAAAACGGATGTGCCCACTCTGGAATTTCACTTCTTTTAAAAATCATGGAAGTTTTATCACAAACCCATCCATGATTTTGTCACCAGTGCCAAAAATGTTGTTACAAACCCCACAATCAATAGGCTGGGAGGTGAACCAACCCTTCAGAGCAGCTCCTGCTGTCACAGCCATTACTGAGTGGCCACATCCTGCAGCTGCAGCTGCCAGAGATCCGTGCAGGAAACTTCCCTTTTGGAACACTGAGAAGTTCTCCATGGATGCAGCGGCCAGAACAGAGTCACTTATTTCCCTTGGGACAACATTTTTCAGGCTCTGAAAGGTGGAGATCCAGCAGCAGTGAAAGGGGATGTTCTGGAAATCAAAGCCACCTTTACTTTTATAGAGCCTCTGGAGGTCTCTTGTTCAAAGTGTGGTGTAAATCATAAGTGCAATTACATCTAAATATTTGGGAAGCATTGTACTACTAATACTAATTTTATTTTCCAAAAAGGTTGCAGAATCAAGGCTTTCATTATGTGCAACCACTTAAGATTCCAAGTTGCCTCTTGCTAAAGAGGCAATGATAGCTTTGGTGTCTGGGCTAAGATCCAAATGAGTAATTACATTCTGCAAGCCTACATTCCTCCTCAAGTTTTATATGAGATAAAGTTCTTTTCACTTAGCAATGTTTCTTTTTAAAGACTGACGTTTTCCAAGCCAGAAGCAGCTGCATTTCACTGGTGGGTGAAATAATCCCTATGTAAACATAATTTGAATAAATCAAGTGCTTTGTGGTTTTCAAAATGCCACGTCCACTCCAATTCATGGTTTTCATTTGTTACATGCATGGGATAAAACCTGTAATGCAAAAAATACAAAAGTCCATCAAATCTTTAATTTCAGGGAACAGCCTAAGCACAGACAATGGGGAAAAATGCTTTGGGCAATTCACATTTGTTTTCAAGTGTTTTGCTCATAAACAGCTTTTAATGAAATAGCATTTAAACTGCAATATAATTTTGTAAAAATAAAAGGGCTTCTCACCTGCTGAAACTTCCATTAACAAAACTCCCAATAAGATGAACTGAAATGAAAAAAAACTCTGAACTTCCTCAAGATATATTTTAGCAGTCTCCAGCTCAGTAAATAACTGATGGGTATGAGTTTTTGCTTGTGTTCAGAAACATAAACTCAGAAGCATAGATGCTAAGTGCTTTACTTACTAATGATTCTCAATGCATCAAAGCTGAGAGGTGTTGAGGCATGGGAGCTAAAATGAATAAGAAAAAGGCAGCAGTGAAATTTCCAGGCATTTTAAGGCGTTAGCAAATCAGAGGTTGAACTTAAAATATAGTTTTGTTCAGAACACACAGTGCAGAGAACTGCTGTGTGCAATCTGTGGATCATTGCTCAGGGGATGTTGCCATGTCCAATGTTCGATTTCAGATGAGTAGTTATAGCCAAAGACAGGGCAAGAAGTTTCCTTTGGATGTTTTTCCCCTGAATTATCCTCTTTCAAAGAAGAAAAGGAAAGCTGCTCATAGAGCCCTGCTAGGAACAGGAAACCCCACTGTTGTTTGGGGTAGGATCCATGCACAGAACCCACAAGGAAGAAAAGTGACAATACAAAAAAAAAAAGAGGATGGGAAATTGGTGCTAAAGGAATAACTCCTTTCTCGAGGTGTGTTTGCACCAGGCATTTCTCTGTGGTTAGGGTGGTCTTGTTTTATCCCTGCTTACCCTGGATGTGCTGTCACCCTCCTCATTCCCTTTCAACCTCAGCCAGGCCAGGAGCACGTTTCTGCCTTGTGGCAAAACCCACAAGACTCAGCCCATAGCACTGCTCTGTGGCTGTTTTGTTCAAATACACGGGTTTGTTGGACTAAAAAACTTGGAAGCTGAGCAGAATAAATCATAAACAATGTTTATTACTGCACAACAGTTCTTACCAAGCTAAACCTTGTTATTGCAAGGTATTGATCAGACTGGTCGAATCTCTCATAGCTTAAAGGATTTTACATCATTTACAGTAATTACAGTGTCTTCCTAAGCGCCAAAGGTATCTCTGAACTCCCCAAAGGACGTTCTGAACAGGCAGAATTAAGTGATATTTTCCCAGTTACTTCTGTGAAGCCAGGATTCTGTATTTTTGGAGAACATTTTATATTTATGCATCTGTTTCTGAGGGTTGTCCTCTCCCAGACCAGCTCAGTGCCACGGGGAGCAGCAGGTCGGGGCATTGGCTCTCTGTCCCCACATCCCACATTGCATAACCTGGCACCATCTGCTCCCCAGCTGCAGGGAAATCCCACATGTGGCTCCAGTCACATTAAATCTGAAGCTGGAAAAGTGGAGACACTTCATGTTCCCTCTGAGATAAAAATATCACAGTTTCCTTTTGCTGTGCTCGTGGGCTTGCTGCTGGGGAATTTCGTGCTGGAATTTTGCCTCCCCAAATGCTGCCCTGCCCTTCTCTGGCTGAAAGCTTGCACCCCACTCTAGGCTGAGGTGCACGAAGGTACCACTCAGGAAATGTGCTCATTTTCCCTCGGTAAATCGGTGTTTTTCATTATATAATCATTATGTAATAATTACACCCTTTTTACAGCTCAGCCAAGGACTGGCACTCTGGTAGTAAATAAGTTTATCAAAGCAGCAATCACAGCCAGTCATTCCCATTCATCTCAACGACAGGCAGTGACTTTACAATCTACCTTGGGATATTGTTTCACTATTAGCAAAGCAATTGAGAGAAAAGTGCCTTTGAGACACGGGATTTGTTCGCAGCTGTGGATGGCATTAATGGTTTTGTGTTGGTAGCTGCAAGCCTGGGTTAATCCTTGGGGACAGGTCCCCACTGGCATCTCTGTGTAGGATGAGAGCCTGTGGGTGCAGCACCTCAAGATCATGCCAGCGAGTACCTTCTGACATGTGAGTTTTTTGGTGACGATGTGATGAGAGGCACAGCAACTCTTCAGAACAGGAAAAATGTGCAATACTCCGAATAATGGGAAAATATTGACAGTTTCAACTTTCAAAGTTTGTCTTCAGTCAGAGGCATAATCCCAGTCAAATAAATAACTGCAGAGACCCTGGTGCAAGAATCCTTGAATTCATCTCCTCATCTTGGCAGCAATTTGAGATATGACCTTGGGCAAGGTCAAATTCAGATTTTCTGTACCTCAGCTTCCCCATTTGCAGATGGGTAATAATAATTCTTACTCCACAAGAAGACCACGGGGCTTAATTACCATCCATAAACCACCTTGAAACCCTTATATAAAAGGTTCTGTAAAAGGGCAAATGTAATTACTGTTATTACAGTGGTGCAGCTATAAAATATTCATGGTGTAATGGCAAGTCCAGTGAACACTCAGGAGCTTGTAAGATCAATTATTGTGCATGAATGCACAAGCACATTAGCAGGTTGTACAAGATGCCAGGCAATTTCCTTCCAACTCTAAGGTCCTGTCCTGCAGAGGGTCAAGAGCCTCAGTTTCCCACTGAACTCCATAAGAGGCCCTTGAAAATTGCAGAAAAGTTGGGTTTCAGTACTTTGCAGGCTTAGAATCTTGAAAGAGAAGTAGAAATCCTTGTCGTGGAAAAAAAAAAGTAAAAAATTAAATCAATTTTTATTTTTTTATTGATCAGAAACCTTCTAGTAAAGTTCAATGGAGGCTTGTGCTGGTGCCAAGCATCCAAGAATGGAGGGTTGGATCCACAACTGCTACAAATGAAATAAATCATGGCAGCATTTCTAAAGTAGTGTAGCTACACTGATTTATGATATTGATGCTCTTAAGAACACAATGCATTCTTGAGGGGTTTTTTTAGGCATGAATGAGAGAGATTACACCAAAATAAACTAGTGCTGCACAGATAAAATAAAATAAATAAACAGATAACTAAATCCACTTTTGTTTTCCAGAATCAGTGGTTACATATTTAAAGAGAAAAAAATGTCAGGATTGGTTTGTCATTGAAATATGCATTAAAAGTTTATACCTTAGGATTTAGAACAGCAACTGGCTATATTGTGGATTTGAATTATTCCTGCTCCTCCTGTTCTTGCATTCGGTGTTACCTAGAGGGTCACAGAGACAGCTGTTTGGGTTTGAAGCAAATTATCATTAATGGCTTCCTAACCAATTACAAGATACACTTAATAAGTGATGGTGCAGTTATGCAATGCAGTTGTTCCAGGACTTCTCTCTCAAGGACAACACTGAAATTTTTATGGAGTCTAATCCTTGTTGTCACATTGTCTGGCTGCATTTCCTCAGATTTGACACTCCACACAGCACTGCTGTCACACCCCAGCCCTCCTTGCCAGCACACCTGAGCTCATGTCCACTCGGCATTTCCTCAGGTTGGAACTGGTGACAAAACAAGATTTTTTTAAAATATGAAACCAAATCTTTCAGAGGTAATATCAAAATTTGCTTCTGTAACATGATATGGGATTTTAATTTAATTTTTTTTGGAAGAAGAAAACAGTTCTCTGCAGCTCTGTGGGTGGTATCTCATTGATGTATAAAGGGAAAATTTCCAAGTGAAAAGGAAGCAGTCAGTATTTCCCTTGCTTCCCTGTAAGCCCAGTGTTGGAACTCTGGGAGTTGAGAGTTTGGGCTTTCTATGCTGAAAGGCACAGACTCTCAAGAGAGCACTATATTTGACTTGAGGCTGTGGAGAAGGCTTCTAAAATTGAATAATAGAACTGAGATTATAAATGTGTAGTTTGAATAGAATTGTGTAATATCACACAGTAGAAAATGTAGAGTTTCAAGTTTTAGAATATAGCAATACCTATAAAGCTAAGAGAAAAGTTTTAAGGTAATGGTTAGTTTTTCTTCTCCACTTTCTTCTTCATAGGTTTAAGTAGTATTTTGTAATCAGACAGAAAAGTCAATATTGTAAGACACAATTAATTAGTTATGAAGTTAAAAGTAAAAATGATTTAAATATAATTTCTTAGACAGTTTTTCCTTAAGACTTTATAAAGCTAGATTTGAGGCCATTTTGTAAATTGTTAGTAAAATATTATAAAACTCACACCCTGTGAGACTATAATATAGATAAGAAATAATAAACATCAGAATCTGAACATGAAACACCATCTCAAGCACTTTCAATCCCAACCCTAACAGAAGCAGGAAAAAAGTGTGAAGGCTGTGACTTGGAAAGCAGCCCTGAAGCTCTGGAGGAGCTCTGTAACTAAAATTAGGAGTTCTCAGAGCAAAATGCTTCTCCATTAGAAACTGTAGAGCTGAATCTTCAGTTGGAGGATCTATTTTCAGTAAAGACCCAGAAAATTGTGCCTACAAATATTCATGAACTTGGGCCCCTTGACTGCTGGGTGAATTTTCAGGAAGCTCTGAGTGTGGATTCTTCAGGATCAGATGTTTCCAAGCTTCCCAGCGCCATGAGAATTCATCTGGCCTCTTTTCACAGGGAAGGCACACAAGAACTGCAAGTCCTTTGACTAAAACCCACATTTCCCAGCCCAGCAGGAATTTGACAGCACGGCTGGCCAGGTTCCAAGCTCCCAGCTCCTGGCAGTCTGTCTAAGTCTTTTCCAAAGAGGAGAACGTGCAGATTCCCCTTATCCTGCTCATCCCAGCAAAAGGCAGGACCAGTGGGAAGCACATTTTGATTTTGGAGAAACACAGGTAGCTTTGGTGTGATCAGACTGCCTCAGTGAATTTGGAATGAAAAGCTGGAATATTTAAGATCTGCAGAACAAAAATGCAGTAAGGAAAAATAAAGCAATGCCATTGATTCAGGATTTAAAATTCATGGAACTTAAATTTTCCTTTACAGGTGGCTTTTGCCTAAGAATTAACAAGTAGATGACTTTAACAAAGCTCTCTTGGAGTACAGGAGCCCAAAATTTTGCTGTAATTTAGGGAAAATATCTTGAATTTCTGTTCATGTCCAGCACCCTTGTATCTTCTTACATCCTGGTGTTTGTCCAAATACATTATTACATAAACATCCTTTGCACATGAGAGGACTGAGGGAGAATAGATGCACAAAGTGATGAAAAAAAGGTATTTAAGGATTTAGTGAGAAAAATAGTAATCATAGAGGGATATTCAAAAGAAGAAAATGGCAAATGCTGTGTACATTAGCAGCTGACTGGTGAGGAAGATCTTCCACTGTCTGAAATATTCAGCATCCACAGCTTTCGAAATTGAGTTCATGATGCAACAATTTTTTTTAATGGGAATTTTTGATATAATATTTCTTTTATCTCATATCTTTTATAAGGATATTTAGGGAATTTATTTGTGCCTTTTTTTTTCAGTGTTGAGCTCTTAATCTCTGAGTAACAGTGCAAGGTCAGAAACCCCAAATCCATTAAAACTGCTGCAACCTCAAGAAATTGAAAAAGCTAAGATTTAAAATAATAATAATCATTCAGCAGCCAAGATGAGATAAGTTCATAGCTGATGGATAGAATTACCTAAAGTTCTGCCCAAAGAAAGCACAGCCCATGCAATGGTTTAGGCCAATCCTTTCCCTCCTGCACATCCCAATTTGTGGGACCACTGGCAATATTCAGATTAGATGTGCATAAAGCTTTGTAAAAAGACAGGTCTGACCAAATGAATGAGTTCAACACCTCCAAATATCATGAGTTTTGCAAGAAAATCTTGCCCATTGCACTTCAAAACCTTCCCATCCTGTGTGTCTTTTGCTGTGCTCCTCAAACACTGGGGAAATTTCCTCCTGCAGTCACAATTCACAGAACGAGTGTTTGAACAATCAGACTTTGTGAACAATAAGCTTATGCATATGCATTAGCTGTCCTAAAACTTCTGTTTAATGAATAATCATAAAGATAATGCTGCTGATTCCCTGACTCAGGCAGGATGTCATTTTGGGTTGCATACTTAAAAGATGAGAAAAATTAGGACATTTCAGGCATGAGAGTGACACCAAAAGAGATGACAATGGAAATATGAAGGCTGGAATGAGTGATGTGATAGATGAGAACACTGAAGAAATTTAAGAAGGGTGGGAAAGAATAAGAAAGATGAAACTTGTGATGGATCTAACGCCCAAGATATAATATAAGAATACTGGATGTGGTACAAAGGGGAAAAAGCAGCTTGCCTCAGAAAGATAGAAGGGTGAAGATAAGTTAAAGCGTATTTCCCACAGCAGGCTCTAGAAGGATCATTCAAAGCAGTAGGGAATAATTTGGGAGCTGCAGTTTATGCCAGGCAGAGGCAAGGATGGATGGTGTGACACTGGGATGCAGAACTGGGTGTTTAGGTCACCAACAAGATTTTTATCTTGTCTGGAAAACCCTGGCTCCTCCAGATGTGATGGATGCAGAGCCAAGCTGCCTTGCAGCTAACCTGAGGGATAACAAGAAATAACACCCAGCTGACAGAGTGGATCCTAAAGGAAGGGGGCCGTTGATAGAGGAAAAAAGGCAAAATCCAGCCAGTTTACAATGGGAAAATGAGGATTTAATAGGACTTTATTAAGCTATCCCAGAAGAGCTGTCAGAGAGCCAGTCTGATACATGAGAGTCAGGCTGAGGGAGATACATCACAGGCTGAGGGCTGTGAGGCTTCAGAAAGGAGCTAATAGCTCTTCATCTTTCATGTAGGCTGGGCATGGACTGAAGTTCCCTGCACAAAACACGTTCTCTACAAGGGGAATTTCATCCCCCATCAAAACACAGCCACCTCTCTGGTGGGTTGGCCAGGTTCATCTTTTCTACCAACACTACCAAATAGCTTTGGAAGTGTTAGCAGAGAGTAATTTCCCCTCTTTGAAACTAATAAAGTAATTTATGTGAGCAAAATGTAATTATCCAAGCTGAAAATCCAGCCAGCGGATCGGTTTCATATTTCTGCTGAAGGAAAACCAGCAGAAATAGGCAGGATTCCTTCTTAAGCTGGAGTATGGATTGAATCCTGGCTCAAGTGGAATGAGAGGGCCCTGAAGAATTGCTCCTGCAAGGTCCTGAGTTGACCGTAGCTCTTCCTCTCCTCAGTGTGACAAAAGTGCTCAACACCTTTTCTCACGGCCTGGTGCAGCACATGGATGAGGGTAGTTTGAAAAGCTGACTTTTGTTAAGGCAAAGGGAGAGTTACTCACATCTCCTACTGGCACAGGAATTGGCCAATAAACATTTCCTTCGTGCTGCCAAAAATAAGCCTTGTGTTGATCAATCCTGACCCTTGGAATTGGATTTAACAACATCATAGTCCCAAATGGCCTGGCTGGAAAATGACCAGAGCATAACTGACGGTAGAAAATCTTTCAGGCTGGACTCATGGCATGTGCCTGAGCTCCTTGACACAGGTGGGGATGTGGAGAGCCAAAATCCAGCCTCATATTGCCCAGACAAGGATTCCCTGGTGGGTCTGGTGCCAGGTCCAAGGTTCTGCACCTCAGCCTGGCCTGAGGCGTGAGTGGCTGGAAACAGGAGCAGAGAAACTCAGGGCTGGGAGATTTTAATGTGGCTGTTCTCTGCCATGGCAGCCCCTCCTTGCAGCACAGAAGGGACAATCTTGCCTTTGTAGTTAAAGCAGGAGTCTCAAAGCAGGTCCCCTGAGCACCTGTGGCGCTGCACATTTTGCTGTTTCATTTGTTCTCTGAAATGTGCCACTGAAAGAGGTGATTTCTGCTTGCAGTATTACATCACCTCTAGGATTATTTTCTTGAAAATGTGTCTTATCTACCATGTCACAGTTGTTTCCTCTTCTAACAAGCTGATACCAATGAGTCCACCTGTGGAATTACTCCATAAAAACAGACCATGAAAAAAAAACCCAAACCAAAAGGAAGAAGAAGAAATTAAATATTTACTGGCATAACTGCCTAACTGTCCCTTCCAGCTGTCTGCTTTAAGGTTCTTGAGGATTAATTATATGATGCTCATGGAATAATCTGAAAATAAAATGAGCTGCACAGTTGGAAGTCACCCATGAAATTCCTGCTGTCCATTAAGAATTTTGTCTCATTTAGCAACATATCAGAGAGCTCTAAACTGGGCTATCATAAAATCCTTGCTCATTCACAGAATCACAGGATGGCTGGGGCTGGAAAACCATCCAAAATCTTCCACTACATCCAGCTGCTCCAAGCCCCATTTAACCTCACCTTCAACACTTACTTTAAAATCCTTGAAAATTGCATTGATGTAGATGCTGCCTTGCTTACCAAACTTGGAAGAAAAAATGATCAGTCCCTTCAAAGTCATCCAGAAGGCTTCTACCTGCTGGTTTGCCCATCACTCAAGCTGCAAACAGCTTTAAGGCTGCCTTTAATTTGTGAGGCAACCTCACTTTATCCAGTCTGATGTAAAAAAAAAAAAAAAAAAAAAAAAATGGTAATTTTGAAGAATAGCAGTGCTTTCTTCCAACTTAATTGTGTTCATGTTTCCCTTGGAGTCCCAGCCCATTAAAACAGATTATTT
The DNA here is from genome assembly GCA_003676055.1 of Chloebia gouldiae. Lineage (NCBI taxonomy): Eukaryota > Metazoa > Chordata > Aves > Passeriformes > Passeridae > Chloebia > Chloebia gouldiae. The sequence goes on along the minus strand of QUSF01000005.1, from coordinate 44,521,476 downwards.
GATAGCAATCTCAGCTTTCCTTTAAAACATAGGCTGGATCCAGCAGAGGTAGTGATGGGATGCATTTCTGTTTTGTTTTTTTTTTTTTTTTTATCAGTAATACACATCTCCTGAAAGCTTCCTAATAACCACAACAAACTTCTATGAAATCCAGGAGGCAGAATCCCATCTGTTATCAGAGCTGGAAATTATTTATGGTGAAACAAGGAGACTGTGGTCTTAAAAAAACACAAAGGGAATTTTTTCCTAAGAGTAGGACCTGGCAATGTCTTTCCAAAGTGTGGCACATCTTGGCTTGCTCTTGCTTTCCAAAATTACCTCAACTTGCACATTAGTGTTTGCCTAGGGCTGCCTCTGCAGCCAGTGCTTTAAGCCATAGAAAATATTTACATTTGAGTGTGGAGTTCAGCCCCAGTCAGAGGTCTGATCCTGAGAAATGCATTGTTTCTAAAAGGACTCCACAACACAGATTTCATTGCCTTTTAGCAGCTGACTTTGTGAAACTGTCTGTAAATAAATGGAGATGCTTTAAGATTTTTAAAGTTTTCTAGGGAATCTTCTATCTTTAGAGATCTTTCCACAGGTCTTAAAATAGCCTGAGTTCTCTTCTAAGGGTGTTGACTGCTCTAACTTTGCATTTGGGGATTGTTTTATTCCCAAGATAACAAAACACTCAGACACTGTGATGGTTTCCCTGACTGGGCCCATCAATCTCCCTTCTTCATTTGCCACTGAACAGCAGCTGAAGCATAACAGATGCCATGGAATCATGGCACAGATTCAGAGGACACTTTGGATTGGAAGGGAACTTCCAGATCTTTGAGCTCCAGCCCCCTACCATGGGCAGGGACACCTTCCACTACACCAGGTTCCTCCAAGCTCATCCAACCAGGTCTTGAATATCAATAGGAAACCCCTCTCCTCAATATCTCATTTTAACCACCCCCTAATATTTATATTTAAATCATTTATATCATATATATCCCCTTATTTCATTGCCTATAGATAAGTTCTCCATTTCTTGAAACCCCCATCCTATTTCTTGAAGCCCCTGCATCCTCATTGGGACACATCCTAATAGTTTGTCTTTTCAGGAATGTTCCCCCAGCCTACACACAACATGTTTAATTTCATGGAGCTGTGATCCCTGTCTTGCTGAGCTTCTAATCTAAGAAAAAAATTGCTCTTGGGTTTTATTTTATGGATACAAGTACTAAGAAACAGAATTAAAGGCAGTTTTTCTTCCTGAAATTTTCAAGTTTCAAAAGATGATGCACAAAACGGACTTGCTGGAAACAATGGAAAGATTTCTGCTGTGATATTTTCAGCTCAGCCATTGTTTTCATTCTCAGTTGCTTGAAATAGATTCCTTTCCTTTCCTTTCCTTTCCTTTCCTTTCCTTTCCTTTCCTTT
>QUSF01000005.1:44447555-44520053 GCA_003676055.1 Chloebia gouldiae | reverse complement strand
CCTTTCCTTTCCTTTCCTTTCCTTTCCTTTCCTTTCCTTTCCTTTCCCTTTCCCTTTCCCTTTCCTTTCCTTTCTTTCCTTTCCTTTCCTTTCCCTGTAATATCCAGAAAGCAGATGGCTAAAATACTGTTGGAATGATTTTCCATGTTTGATTGGAAAATTTTTATTTTTTATTAATAATAACCCTGTTTTGTAACACTGTTTCTTTTATATGCCTCTATTTAATTTGATTTTCAATTCAAAAAGCCAGAAACTTTGGGGGGAAAAAAATGAAAGATGGAAAAGATTTTGACAACGTTTAATGAAACCCAGTGATTTTTCAAGCCTTCTTTGAAAGACGACTTTTTTTTCTTGAGGTAAACCCTCAACCAGCTGTACAGGCAAACTTAACAAAGCAGCAGAACCTTTCTAAATCCATCATTTAAATGCAAGATCCACAGGGATGAAATGTGGCAACTGTTTAATAATGCACAGCAGCACTATACAGTAATTTAAGATGAGAAGACAAGGACAATGACACATGGAATTGAAAATGCAGCCTGAGTGTAAGCAGAAAAATGTAATCATCTGAATGTGAATTTTGCCAGGGCAAGAGAGCGGGAATTCCTGCGCTCACAGCTATTGCCATGAAATCTTTAATGACAACTTGTCAAGGTGTCTTTTATGTCTTCTTCTTGGGAAATGACATCCCCAAACACACAGACCCCGAGGATTGGTTCTCATCAACTTGGAGCAATGAGCTCCTCATGCTGAATCCTTATTATTATTTCTTCTGAATATTCAATGTATTTTTGGAGTTGCCCTTAACTGGATGTCATAAACACTGTTTAGACTTTGGGGTACCTGGAAAGGTCAAAATTGAACCACACTGAATCCCATTTGAATGTGTGAGAGTAGGGATGAAAAGTCATAGTTTCATATTTATTAAAATGTGTTTGTGTTTTTAAAAGCTCGTATTATTCTCTCCTTCCATCGTTCCTCTAATGCTTTGCTATAAAGTTTCATTGGTTTCTTCTGATGTGTGTGGGCTTATTTTGCTGCTGGAGTGACCATTTAATGCCAAAAAAGGATGAATGACCTGGTGCATTTTTAAATTTCTTCCCTTTAATTATTTGCAGAAAAAGGAAGTCACTTTGTCCAGCAAGGAGCATCCACTTAGGGGATCAAACAGTATTTCAACTCATCATGTCTGGACCAAAAATGAAGCACTTTGGAGGTCTTAATAAGTCAAAAAGAAGAATGAATCCAAAGACACTTCATTAGATGAACAATCTGGTCTAGCAGAAGATGTCCTTTCCCTTTTCCCTTCCCCTTCCCCTTCCTTTCCCATTTGTGTAGAGCATGAGCCCCCTGCCCCACAAAAAACATTTGGCAGGAAAATAAGAGCTGGAGGTGGATAACAAAAGAAACATTCCCCTTGAGGAAGTCACTCTCAGTCACAGAAGAAGAAAGAGTGAGCACATTATGGACCTATTTTTGTATCATAATTCCTTTTGCTATGTGATATTGCCCAGGGTTCTATGACTGAAGAGGTAAATCTCTCTCCATCTTCATTAGCAGGGAGCTGGGAATCAGGGGAGTTGTTCATTAGACAGAGAGATCAGACAGTCATGTAAAAAAGAACAGAGCTGGGGTAGGAAATCAGCAGTGATCCGGGAAAGGAGTGGGGCAGGCAGAGTGAGGAGTGAGCAGAAGGAAGCACGGTGGTAAAGGCAGAAGTTCTGTCTGGAAATCAAAGGAGAATCCTGAAAAAGTCACGGTGGGAAGGAGTGAAGCAGATCAGTGGGATGGTGGGATACTGTGGTCAGGCTAGTGGGATGAAAGATGGGTAAAATAGAAGCAAAAGTATTGGCAACCCTGGCTAAAGCGAGAAGATAAATACCACCCATAAAGAAACAGAATTATGGATTAATGCTTCTGATTTTCCACCTTTTCCCCTCTTGTTTGTTTTGTTTCTCTTTTCATCTGCTTGACACCTCACCCTGGAAAGGATCACAACTTTGATGATGAGCTGAGCATCTTGTTAGTAGTGAACAAAGACAGAGTCATGATAAGAGAGGAAACAAAGCAAAACCCTGAATTTCCTGAAATCCACAGGAATTTTTCAGTGACACCTGAAGATATAAACCGTGAGTTTTGTGAGCTCTTCACTAGGAGTCTGCATCTCAGTGTAGATACCTACACTCCCCTCATAGCTAATGACCAGAAGCAGGGTTTTCAGGGCTGTCATTCACCGCTTCAAGATGTGAATAAAAGAGGTAAAACCCTAAAAGAGCTTATTTCTTACATAAATTCTCAGCCTAGGAGGGCTTGGCTCTTGTGTAGATGTCTGTAATGCACCAAGATGAATCCTGCTGTCTGTGCCTGAAGAAGTGCAGCGTGTGATAAAGCCATGAAATCAGACTTGTGAAGGAAAGGAATGTGTCAGGCTGGGGGGGTCATTCCTTTCTCGCTTCTTCATCAGGCTTCACTGCTTCCCTCTCCACTTCCCCAGATAAGTCACTCTCAGGAGTAAAAATGAGAATCCTCCAATCTGTGACTCATTTGAGTGCATAATATTGCCTGCAATGAGGGGTGGTGGAGATGCTTGAGGCAAGTCTTTCCATCAGCTCTGGCGGGATTGGGGAATGATGGAGGTGTTGGATGGAGGAACTGGCTCGAGCTGAGCTGGTGGAGGGAAGCAGACACTGAATTAGTCATCTGTCGTGATGAGGAGTAGAGGCTGAGCAGGTAAGTTATGGGGAGAAAAAAAAAAAAAACAACCCATGCATCATCCTTCAGTGTTCCAGATTCTAATTTCCATTTCCCAATTGAAAATGAACAGGCAGGCAACTGAAAGTTTCAAAAACTTTAAAAGGCCATTCAAAACCTGACAGGGAAAAGAAATATCTGCAGCTCTTCAGAAAGTGCTGGGATTTCTAAGCAGATGGTCTGCTCGCTTTCCTGAAGTATAAAAATTAAATTGATGTTTCTAAAGCGGCATCCAGGCCTTTAAAGATAATAACCAGACACGATGTCATTTGCACTGAAGTGCAGAAAGCTCTGGTAATGAACTGTGGGAGCACAGTGGGTCCAGTCTACCCCCTGTGAACCAAAAGATGTACAGTGCTCAAGGTACAGATGGCACAGGCACACTCAGTTGCTCCTATATGTCTTTTGTTTAGTAAATACTATATTTAATGGCCTGCCATTAACTGCTGAACATACCAAGTTAATTTTGCATTTAAATAGTAAAACTTCAAGGAACTTCATAATTGGGTATCTTTTTAGCAAATGACAAGCCATATGCTAGGAAATTTTAAGCCACTAATTAAACAAAACATGCCCAAGCATGTTTTTTAACAAATACTGTACATCGTTATTTAAATTCAGGGCAAATACTGTTCTGAGAACTACAAATAGCTAAAATGGTGTTTAATAAGATACACCATCTGCATTTCAAATTGATGCCACCCACATTTAAATCTCTTGAATAATCCCACTGAACAGTTACTGGGGAACAGAAATGCATTCATGGCTCGTTCCATGAATCTGATCCTACTGTTCTGGGCAATCCTCGTTGGGTTATTAAACTCACTGGGGTAAAACTGCCAAAGTGCTGCCTGCCAGCTCCCAGATCACACTCATCCAGAAGTGCACCAACCAAACCAAACTGTCCTTTCAGAGCCCTGGAAAGGGAGTATGTAGAAATAAATCAAAATAAATATGGAGGTTTTTTTCTCTTTCAACCCCTGCCCCCATTCTATTTAGCTACTCAGAACTACCAACATATGGAACTCTACAAATTGTGTAACCTCCGGGTAACTGCTGGGGCCATCCCTCCAGCAGCTGACAGGCAGCACACTGGAAGAGAATGCACAGAATAAACCTCAAAAAGGGAAAATTACGGCATTCCGGCATAGAGACATTTTTCCACCTCTCTCCCCCCAGCCTCCCCAAGAGAACAAGCCTGAAATGCAACAGCTGTTTTGTTTAGCATTCAAACATCCACCATGGACTGGGTTTGCAGGTGTTCAGAGTCCACAGCACGTTGTCTTGTCTGTGCCAAGACAGCTGGTGCGAAGTCACAGGCTAATTGTGACAATTCTCCTACCAAGGAGCTACAGGGCGTAGTTATGACAATTAACATGGCAGGGAGGGGCTTCAGCAAAGCCATCTGCTGGGAAAATGAACTCAGTATGTCCCTTTTCTAAAAGTTCTTTATTTTTTGGGGCGATGCTTTTTGTTGTTTGAGGGTTTTAAATTTTGGGGGGAATTTTCTTTTCTGGCCTGCAGTTAATGGTTTCCTGTGGACAATTATACTCTCCCTGAGATTATTAATCAGTACACTGCAAAAACTACTTGCAGCGAAAGCTGTGGGATTGTCTTAAAACCTCTGAGAGCTTTGAAATACAGCCAAGTCTTCTGTTCTACCTGGTTGGGTCAGAAATATATTGAATGACACCCAGAAGATTAAACCAGAGCTGGTCCTGACACTATAAATAGCAAAGCAAAGCAGCAGTTCAGGGCTTCTGCCTTTCAGCATTAACTGAATTTACTTTTTAGTGATTTAGAAGGGCGGCATAAAGATGAAATGTATCATTTATATCTGTGCTATGAAAGGCTCTAAAACCTGTGTGCAGAGCCCCATTAAACTGCCTCTCCTCCAGCCTCCATGGTGGCAAAGGGACCGTGTGTTTTCACAGGCATTTGGCCAGGTACAGCCACCAGGTCACTTCTTTCACTTAATGTCCTGTTCTCCATCTGATCCCTTCAGAAATGAGTCTCTGTAACATGTTTTGTCTTTTCCCTTTACAAGGATAAACAAAATGGGCCTCAACAGCAAAAAGCTGTCAAGCTTGGTTTGAAATTTTGCCACACCAGCCCTGATGCTTTGAATCACGCGGAATTTTGGAATTTTAAGATGTTTTAAGACTTTGGTTGAACTGTTTCAATTTAGAGTAGGTGTTAGGAAGAAATTGTTCCTTGTGAGGTGGGGGGAGGCCCTGGCACAGGGTGCCCAGAGAAGCTGTGGCTGCTCGTGGATCCCTGGAAGTGTCCAAGGCCAGGTTGGACAGGGCTTGGATCACCCTGGGACAGTGGAAGGTGCTCATTTCCTTAGCAGGTGCACAGAAGGAGACCAAACAGCCTGGAATACACAACCTTGGCAAAACGCACAAATCTTTGTTGTTCCCTGCAACACTGCCCCTGGGAATCAAACGTTGTTTGCCACACTGTCCCTGACAGCAGCCACCCCCCTGTGAGGACAGAGGTCAATCTACACCAGACAGAACCTTGGAAAATTGCAAAACAGGTCATGAAACTTATCCCTTGTGAAAACACATCCACCACTTCTGGATGAAACATGCAGAGTCCTGAATGCTTGGAGGAGCCTGGTTCAGGCTGGATTTTCCTCCATGGTATTTGCCAGCACATGCTCACATTCAGCCACTTGTCTATGACATGATGAATTGTCCTGTCATTATATTTTATGCCACATTCCAGCCGCATTCTGAATGTCACACATTTTAATTAGCTACAAGCCCATTAAAATGATGCCTTTTCACTCCATGTGCCCTGGGAAGGCTGGGCTGTTTTAAAGGAATGACTGAAGCTTGCAAACACAAGCCAGTGATATGACAAAATTAACTGGACTCATTGTTTGTAAAAAGCAAAACTAACAATCCGTGAATAATTATTTTTTCCCATTAAATGGTATGCTGGGATATCCTTCTGACAAGCCCCTCTCAGGAATTGTATGTGTAAGTATTTTATGGTGTCACTCTTCCTAGGTAGTGTGACATTTTTTTAATAAGTCATCAAGTCACACCTCATGGTTTTCCTATTTAAAGATTAAATGAACCCCTGACACATCCAATAAATCATAGCTATCCATGCATACATCCATAGACTCACTAAACTTTGGGTTTTAATATGATTTCTGTTTGGGGTTACAAAAACAGTGAATGCCAGATTTCTCCATGATTTCCCGGAGCTGGATTTTTTTATACTGATCTTGGAATAGGGGAGAGATGTGATGAAGGTGAAAAAGAAAGAAACAAAGGGGAAAGAAAGAAGCACTGTGGGCTGATTGAGGGGACAAATGGGATTTAACTGAAATTCTCAGGAGACAAGGAGGTTGTAGAGAAGAAATAGGTCAGTTTTGTGCAGCTACCATCTGTATTTTGAATCACAGAATGGTTTGGGTTGGAAGAGACCTTAAAGATTATTCCAACACAGGGGCACCTTCCACTAGCCCTGATTGCTCCAAGCCCCATCCAACCTGGCCTTGGACACTTCCAGGGATCCAGGGGCAGCCACAGCTTTGCCAGGGCCTCCCCACCCTCTCAGGGAAGAATTTCTTCCTAATATCTAATCCAGATATATTTTCCTTCATAAAGTCTCACTGAGTAGAGTAATGGATTTTTTCTTAAACAAGCAAACAGAAGAGCTCCACCCCTATAGATTTTCTCATACCATACACTGAAAGATTCAAGATGAAGGTATTTAAGTTTGGGAGTTTGCTTGGGGTTTTAAAGCAGACATCATGAATTCCCTACAGGAAGGAAATACTTTCCATTAAAAAAATTAAGTTTGGTTGACAATGCAATTTTCCATCAGATTAATTTCTCTGGAAGTCCCTAATGTGATCTCAGGGGACAGAACTGCTTGTTCTACCACTGTGACTCACAAAAGAAAGTAATGGAGGGGGTACAATAGAGGGAAAAGAGACCTGAATTCCAGATAAGTGTCGAGGGTTTGTCTGTGCCACAGATCCCAGTGGATATTGCTAACAGCAAAAATCCCCGTTAATGTCACAAAGGGTGGCAAACAGACCTTTAACCTGAGAGATCAACACTGTTGGGGTTTTGTATGGTGTGGAACTGAACTGAGGAGAGAGAACGATCTAACAATTTTCTTTTTTTCTTTTTATTAATAAAATTCTCTTTAGTTACTGTTATCACTAAACACCATTGTTGCCTTTTGTCCCCTCCCTTTCAGACTGATCATCAGCACTGGATGTATGATCTTATCTAACCACTTAGCTCCAGCAAAGTACGTTGTTAGTATTTCAAATGCTAAGGGAAAATTGATTTCCACCTTTAAAGAACTGTATTTCTGTGTCGTGGTGATTAGGTGTGAATATTCCAATACCTTTCCCAGATAAAGAGAGCCTCCTGGGGGTGCTTCAAGGGAAGCATTGTACTATAATTACTACTAGATGAGTAGGGAAGTGAGCAGTAGGGAAGTGAGCAGTCTGCAGTGAGGCAGCATGTTTACTAGAGTTGCTTTAAAATAAAATAAAATTACTTCTACAATAACTTGGCTGTTTCCTCCATGGAAGAAACTTGAGAACTGATAAGAAAGGGAAGGGTGAGAAGCTAATTTAACAACAGATAGCATCATATGGGTTCTCCCCAAAACTACTCAGGATTTTAGACAATTCACTGAGTAGCTGCAGCATAAATGGAAGGGGACAGGAGCATAAGAATTACAAAATAATCACAGCAGGTCATGTTAACCAATTGCCCAGGGCTTGTGTTGTCAGTCCATGAATATAAACCTAAATGCAAGTCCATCTTCTGCTTGAGGAGATTTCAGCCCCTGCTTTCCTGGAGGAAGACCTGGTGTGGCTGCAGTGTGGCATATTCCAAGGGAGAGGGAGCATTCCACGCCTCCTGTTGATGCACTTCCATCTGGCGTTGCTAATTACACTTTCACCTGACATGAGGCTTGATTATTAATTGTCCTGGTTGCTAAAACTCATTATTCTTCCTTGCCTTAATGAAATGAAGCAGAGATTTAGTGAGCCCAGCTCAGCCTTGTCTCTACCTCCATGTGAGTATTCCCTGGAGCCTGGAGTCTTTGCTTTACATGGATGAGCTGCTTGTTTCAGAGATTGCAGCCTCAGGTGAGTTCTGTAGTGTTATTTTCTCCCTCAGATCCTCCTAGCAGAGGGGTCACATTCTGTGTTCAATAGTCCCTGAACCCAAGCACATGGTGGGGCGCTCACACACGGGAGATGGGACTCCCCTCTCCAAACACACCCAGAATGGACAAGCAAGCTGGAAAAGCAATAGCAGAAATAATTATGGCCCTTACAGCCCAAAAGGATTACATGATGTGGAGATGTGGATTTTCTACACACCAAAGAAAAATCAGGGGTGAAATCTGTGCCTCCTCTACCCAGGGTCAGTGTTTCGGCAGCTGGGGCAATGAAATATTTCCTTTTCTCCAGTCAGGGAATATGGTCCTTTATTTCTTATTTATTTTTCTCCCTGGTGCTCTGAATTACAAATATTTAAATTTTTTATTCAGCAAGATGTATTCTTTTTTTTTTCACTCGGCATGAAGTGAACTGGTTCCTGTGGTGTAATTTATTTCAGTTTTTACCAAAGTGATTATTTTCTCTCCCACATCACTGCCATTCCTCTCTCCACTCTGGTAGCTGAATCTCAGATCCCTTTACATTCAGCCCAATGCACTCAGAAGAAATTCAGTCTCAAACCAGAAGTTTCCTCTTGTGAAAGTTCAGCCCCAATTTACAGAAAAACAATAATCCTTGCCTTGGATGCAGTATCAAAGCAGCATGGAAACATTTGGGATACTACACATCCAACAGAGTGCAAGGATCAGTCTCCACAGGACATTCGGGTTGTGATTTCACCTGGCTCGTGCCTGAAAAGATAAGAGATGCCTTGGCACCAGATCCTGCAGGAGAGGAAAGGCTTGTTTTGGGTTTGTTCCACAAGCTTGTTTTGGCTTGCCCACTGAGTGAACAAGATGGCACTAAATAGCTGATATTCCACAAATATGTCCCGGAGATGTGGCTGCCAGTGCCTGTCAGACATGCAGACAGACCCAGTCTCACACAGTTTGTGAATTTACCAAGAGCCCAAACTTCAGCTGACTGAAGTGCTACAAATCATCACATAAAGGAGCCCAGCCCCTCATTAAATATCCTGCTTTAGAAGCCACACAATCCAGAGGATTTTGTGCAGAATGTGGATTGTCAGTGTTTCCTGTTCCATGGAGTTTTGTCCCTTTCTCAGCACTACTAGTGTCACCTCCTCAGGACTGGTTTGTGGGCACAGACCAGGCTGAGCTGAACCCCTTTAGGGAGCTCTAAAAGCTTCATTTTTGGCAGTGGTGTCACTGCTCTTTAAGGTCCCATGGTGGTTGTGGAAACCCAGGGCACCAGGAATATTTCTCTGTCTGCTCTGTGGTGTCCTGACTGCCAGGGGAGCGCTGACTTTGATCCTTATTCATGGAGAAAACTTCCAAAGTTTCAAGGTAAACTAGAAACCACAAAAGTGTGAAATAGATTGTAGAGATTATAGAGAGTAGTGTAGTATGTCACATGGGTAAGAAATTTAGGTTTTTGGATATTTTTATGTTATAGATGGGTTCAAGATGGAGGATACAGGGTGTTGTCTTGAGTTCCCTCCTTTCTTCTTCTTCCTCTTTCTTCTCTCATTGGGTTTGGGTGGTATCTTGTAATTGGGTAGAAAAATCCGCATTGAGGATCTTTAGGGGTCAGTTATTGGGTTAGAAAGGAAAATAATTTAGGTGTCACTTCTTAATTGTGTAGTTGAGTTTTTGATTAGACTTAAAAAGCCTTGTAACATGAGGTTGTTGTCCATTTTTGTGCTGTTTTCACACATGCAAGGTCTGGGCGCAGACAGCGCGCTCAAGTTTTGATAAGATAACAATAAACAGAAGCTGAAGACTGAAAAAGTCCAATGTGTGTCTCGTTCCTGACACAGAACTGCTCCAGGAGGGTCTCCCCTGCCAGGGGAGCCCTCAGGGAGTTGCCCAGCTTGGGGCCCACAAACTCCCAGGTGGTGGCAGAGGACAGCTGTGATGATGGGAGCTGTGTGAATGTTGTGCCACTGAAGTCAAGGCTCACCCCAGTCCTGTCCCTGCAGACTCCGGAGTCGGATTCAGATATCCTGGCTTTGTGTCCCTGAAGACTTCACCCTTCTGTGCAGCCTCAGGGAGCTTGGTCAGAATCCCTCTCACCAGCTTGGGGATGTCTTTTCCTATTTACCAAGATAAGTATGAACCCTTGACTGGGTAAAATTCAACTCAAGCAAGAAAAATTTTCCTTCTGTTCAAAGCAGGAGGAATTTTTCCTTTCATTTAAATGCAACTTCAGACTAAAATCCAGCTCTAATTTAGAGGGGAATGAAGAAGTGGACATCCTTGGTTCAAGGACACTGCACTGAAATACAGATTAACTTTTGACTGTGAGGAAAGGAGAATTTTGATGGTCATGGGAACTTCCTTCTGCCCTCTTACATGACAGGATAGAGCCTTTTCAGCTGATTGATTATGGCAAAGGATATCTGGCTTTTTAATCACATGTCATATGCCACATGCCTTTGGAAAGTGACTGGGACAGATGTAAATCTGCAGAGGGACAGGGAGTCATTCCTTTAGGACTAAGAATCATAAAAACTTAGAAATATTCTGAATTGAAAAGAACCCATCAGGATCATCGAGTCCAACTCCTGGCCCTGTACAGGACACCGCAAGAATCCCACCCTGTGCCAGAAATCACTGTCCAAACACTTCTTGAACTGTGTCTGGCTTGATGCTGTGGCCATTGCCCTGGGAAGCTGTTCCAGGCTTAATCGGTCTCCCCAAGGAGGCTTCAAGACTGAAGGATAGGGCAGGCACAGGCAGAGAGCTTAGCAAGGACCTGGAATACCACAGGTCAAGACTGGGAGACTGCTGGAGAAAGCAAAGCAGCCATTTAGAACTTGCTGAAACCCAGAAAACCACTGAGCTGATGGAAATCAAAAGGAGAAACAATGTCACAGTGTCTTCTCTTTCTTCCTCTGCTTTACCAAATTGCTTTGAGTTGTCCTAATTAAAAATGTAATTGTTCTAGTCTGTGTAAAACCCAGATTTTTGAATTTAAAGGGCACTGTGGTCTTCAACGGGATATTACTGAATTATCCAGGCACATCCTTGGGAAAGTTGTGCTTGATTTGTGGTCCCATCACAGTAATGAACAAAACCCCACAGCACCACTTTCCAAACTGAATCAGATCTGTGGCCACCAGTAGGATTCAACCTCATTAATCCTGGCTCCAGGCAAGACATCTTTTCTCTAAGCCTCTCTCTCTTACGAGATACTTCACAAGCTGGATTTTGAAGAGCACCAGATGCAGGGTGACAGGTAGTCACCATGTCTCCCCTTCCATAAACTGCAGGACAGAGTGGATGGCTGTTCCTGTCAGCTGCAGTCTGGGACATGAAAATGTTCCCCCAAACATCCACCTTTCCCTGGGAACACAAGGAATCATGAATCCATGGTCAAAATACTGCCACAACGGGTCACACTGACATTGCCTCAGGGGCCTCAAAGGTGCATAAGGATTGGAGTTTCTCTCTGTGAAGAAAGGCTGAGAGAGTTGAGACTGATTTGATTTGATTTGATTTATCTTTGTGAGGTGTCTTTTCAAGGGGTATAAATACCTGATAGCTGAGTAAAAGAGATGGACCAGGTGGTATCCAGTAACAGGACAAAAGACAATAGCCATAAATGGAAATGCAAGGTAAAAAAAAAAGAAAACATTTTTTCTGTCAGGGTGATTGAACTGTGGCGTTTTCATCATTAGAGAGTTTCAAACCCAATTTTCCTGGACACTTGCCTGGAGACCTTGCTGTAGCTGGTGTTTCTGTGGTCATGGGTTTTGGAGCAGACCATTTCCAGAGGTCCCTTCTGAGATCAGCTGTTCTGTGCCTTTGTGACACTGTGCTCAGCCCCTCCAGGTACCACCCCCAAAGAAATCAGCTGCATTTTGCTAATTACTTTACATCCCACCTTCCCCCTCCCTCAATAAAAAAACCTCAAAACAAAGACAGGGGCTGTGACCTCCTATGTAATTAAAATTACTTCCTTAATGGAAGCACTTAAGATACTAAACCAGGAAACCTCAAACTCTCTTTCCACTGGTAAAGATATTATGGATCTAAAGACCAGTCTTTTCTGTCTGCTGTTCCACCCTCCCCCATCCCTTCTGCTTATGGAAGAAGATGAATCTTTCCATCTGTGAATTACCCAATATGCATTATTCATGGAGCACTTTTATCAGCCCTATTAGCTGCACATGAATCCAGGTAAATGTCAAGTCATCTTTGTTAATCCTTCATTCAGGCTCTTGGAAGTGATACTGCCCTGAGTGGAAATGCATTTGACCTGCCAGAGTATTCACTTTGCCAGAGTCACATTTTGATGAGAAGGTCTAAGTGGTTCTCCGTGGCACAATCTGGACTCTTACCTTCCTGAATAATTGGTAGCAGGAGGTGGCCTTGCTGTTTGCATGTTTCCTTCTGGATCCATATTTAAAATGGAGGGAGAAAATGACCTTTTAGCTCATCTCATGTCCATTTGTGTAATGCCTTGCCTGGTGCAGGTGCCCTCGTCTCTGATGAGCTTTAAGAGTTGCATGCTTTGCATTTCTCCTCTGCTCTAGGAGGTGATTCACTGTCTTACATCCTGAAGATTTTTCCCACGAAGCACATACCCATGGAAACTACCTTTTCACTCTAACCCTCAGACAAATTCCATGACTAACATAGTCAGCGTAGTGGGTTTAAAACATGCCACTTGCTGTTATCTGACACAACAGCTTTACTTCCACAAAGACCTGAGTTCTTTGGCAAGGGACTTTGGCCAAAAAGAAAGAGAATTCAGGGATATTAGTGGGAATTTTCTCATATCTGTGCTAACCTTCAAGCCAATAACCCCACAATTCCAAAGATTTTATATTTTGCAGCATGTTTCGTCACAAATACTTTCCCTCCATCCCTGTGGATTTCGAAATTCTGCCTGGATCCTGACAGTTTCCAGAGGTGGGCTGGAACACCCTAGTAGTGAGGACACTGGATGAATATATGGGACACTGGAGAGTGGGTGGCATCAGATCTGGGCCATGGGATAGAGAATGTGTGAGTGCTCCATTCTGCACAGGGCTGGGCTGTAGAACTAATTTTCATGATCATAACTTATGATCTAGGAACCTGTTTTCCATCCTCTGCTCTGTCTTGTGCCTTGCAATGGAGTCTGATGTGGAAATATACATATTTACACTGTGTTAGCTTAAAGTAGCCAACTTTGAGAAGTTCACACCAGCTTTCACCCTGCCCAGTCACAAACTGTGCTTCTATATTGGTTTGTAGTGTCTGTGGAGACACCAAAACTCACCTGATGGTCCCTCTCACAGTGTCTGTGCGTGGTGTGTTCACACCTGATGCCTCAGATTTTAGCTTTTCTATTTTTCAGATTCTGTTCTGATTTAGTGTGGAGTTCTGAGCTTCATATGAGAGGATAGTGAGCTCTCTTCGCAGAGTAGGGAGACAAAAATATTCCTGCTCTAGCTGGGGACCAAGGACAAATGATCCAAATCTCAGCCCCAAGCACAAACAGCATGGGCTGAAGGGAGAAAAATGAGAAGGATGGGACTTCATGGGCTGGAGCTGGAATTGGACAATGAACTCCAAGATGCAAATGGAGCAGAACTGTTAAAATTGAGAGACCCCCAGGACCGGTCATGCATTTTGTGACCATTTTGGTTCATCTTGGGTGTAGTCCTGGCTGGGCTCTTGTGCTGCCCAAGGTGGATCCATTGAGCTTTTCAATAAATCCCTACTTCATTTTTTAGCTCTGTCCAGCCTCTGTCCTAGGTCAGCCTTCACAAGGCATCACACCTTTCTGCTCCAGACTGGCCACTAATGCTTTGCCCATGAGGAGTCTATGGTGGAGCAGAAACACAAATGCTAGGCAGTGACCAAATCCTTAATTCAATCCTTCCCATGTGTGCTGCAGTTGTCTTGCAGACTTGCACTACACTGAATATAAAAGAATGAAAAGTGCCAGAAAATTTGCCTTCTACTTGCAGGATTTCCTGTTCTCTCTCTGTGCATCTCCCTTGTTGATTGCACATGTAAAGCATGGAGCTAATGGAGGCTGATGCCAGCTGGAGGATTGCTGCAGTACAGACATGAAATGATGCTTCCCCTTGGTGTCCTTCTCTTTCATAATCCTTTCCTAATTTGCCAGCAAGGAAGGCAGGACCACGTTAAAGCTCCAGCTGTCCATCTCGGATGGATGCGGAGACAAAGGTTTTCACATATCTCGCTCTGCTTCTGCCAGCTCCACAACAATCACAAAATCAACCATTTGAAATAAGAGTGGTGGAAGCACGAGCCTTGGAGAATGTGGCAGTGTGAAAAACTTGCAGATATACAGTGGGCAGCAAAAGTGTCTGGAGTGGGCTTGAATTGTCCTAGCAAAGAGGTTATGAAGCAGGCAAACAATCCAACGATGATAAATGAAATCTACTCATTTCACACTCTTTTCAGCTGGCACTTAAAACTCACCATCTCAGCTTCCTGGCTGCAGGAATCTGGGTTAGCTTCTCTGTAAAGTAGCGTGCCTTTCTCAGGGTGAAACAAAGCCTTTTTCAAAAAATCCATATCCTCTGCACAGCAGAAAACCTCTCCACATGTTTAAATAAGCATTTAAAAAGTTGTTGTGAAGTACCCAGCCTGAGAGAGCACAGGATATAATGGGCATTTACATCAGTGCATAGGAAAACTAAACCCTTGGGGCAGAGTGGCTGGAGAATGGGCTGGAAGAAAAGGACATGGGGGTGCTGGCTGACAGTGGCTCAACACGCAGCAGCTGTGCCCAGGTGGCCAGTGGCACCTGGCCTGTGCCAGCAGTGGTGCAGCCCCAGGAGCAGGGCACAGCTGGGCACTGCTGAGGTCACACATCAAGTGGTTTCTGTTTTGGTGCCAGGAGTTTCAATTTCACACTACAGACAGCCCTATTTTATTATCCATGTTTATGGATGGGGAAATGAGAATTCTGATAACCACAAACCATGCAGGGAAGGGAGAAGGCAAGAAACTGAGTCTCCTTTCCAAGAAAAAGAAAAGACTCCTAGAATGAAGCAGCAGAATGTGGCTGGTAGGATACACAGACCACAACCCAAAGATACGTGCAATTTTTTAGCTCTGTCAGGATCTAGATAAGCCTATCTGGTAATAGCAGCAGCTGATCCAATGACATGTGCAAAACTCAAATCCACCAAATATGAGATTACATTTTACATTCAGAAAGCATCTTTCCCTGAGGATAGCATAACATTTTGGAAACTATTAAATATTAACTTGATTTTAAACTAGCCCACTGCATGTGTGATGTGTAACGGGGAAGTAACTATATTTTTTATGATTCACCTAAAAGTAAGGATGGAGTGATCCATGACAGTGGATTATGCTTCCTGTACCTATCTACTGTAAAAAAACCATCAAATGTGGTTATATTCTATGTGTCAGCTCATACCCGGGGTGACAGAATGTGAACAAACCCAAGTGGAAAGTTGCAGAGAAATAGCAAAAAAATTGGCAAAAGACTTGAATGTCTTCCACCTTTGACCTTAAATCCTGTGGTATTCTGGGCAGATTGCTCAGTCTCTCCATGGCTGTTTTCCATCCTTGAAGCAGGAATGTAAGTCTTGTTTTCTTTGCCTATCTTACCTATTCATGCTACAATCCCCCAGGAAGGGAAGTGGTTATTATTTTGAGTTTTCAAAGCAGACAGTATGGAAAAGCCCCAGGCCCCAAATGCTACACTGGTGTGAGCAATAATGAGACTCAGACAGTTCTTTGCTTCTCACTGCCCAGCACTGGCCACAACACAGGAAATAATGTCCTTTTGCTACCTCTGACAGGTGGGAAAGTCTCCCTTCTTTCCCAAAAGGCTCTATCAGCAATCAGGATGGAAAGCTTTCCTGATGGAAGCCTTGTGTGCCTGGCAGAAAGACACGATTATATCCAATCCTGGAGCCAAACCATCAATACCTGATGGATGAGCCCGTGTCCCTGGGGTGTGGGCAGCTCCAGGAGCTCACACACAGGTCAGCCCATGGAGCAGCCAGGGGATTATCCCAGGACAGCAAATCGAGGGAAAGGAAGGGCTTGTTGCGGGCTGGTGTTTCACAGAGATAACAAACGCTCGCTGCCTCCAGATTGGGAGGCTTGCAACCTGCTCCACAGAGAGGGAAAAGTCCATCTTTTAGCCTGTCAGCAGCATGGAGACAGATGGTCTTTTATGCACTGATCTTTTTGTACACCCCTAGAAAATCAAGGGATTTTGTCTGTGAGAAACTACATGGCCAAACTCGCTTAGAAGGATGTATTGCAAAACGATTTGGGTCATTATGGATTAGGCAAGATTCCCACTTCTCTGGGAAACGAAACATCCCTTTAAAAAAGAGCTGTGTCAGACACAATCCTCTTTGATATGCTCTGTCCTGCCCTGGCACCTCCCAGGGGGCTGTACAGAGAGCCTGATCCTCCCCTCTCCCCCATCAGCAACCAGCAGGACAGCATTGTAATGGGAAGACACGTTGGAATCAGGCTCAGAGGTCCCTGATGGGATTGCTCTTTAGGAGAAAATACTCCTCAAGGAATGTATATTATGGAAAAACTTGACCAGCAGCCTCTCATTTTCCCTTTTTCTTCTGTCTCCTCTTCTCTGCTGGCTCTAAAAGACATGGGAAATCAAATCTCCAGAGGTGAAAAGCTAAAGCACAAGAGTGAGTTGGCCAGCTTGTCTTATTTTCTTCTCCCATGTGCTCCCTCTTGTAACAGTTTAATTCATTCCACTTGAATTGTTGTTAATGGTTGTTCCATTGTTGTTAATCCCACTCATAAAGGGAAAGGAAGTATTAGAGTTGAGCAAATAATTTCATGGTGACTGATATTATCCGGTGAATTCACTGTACTTCACAGCCACCTTTTCTGAAATTTGATGATAGAATCATTGAATTATTAGGGTTGGGAGAGACCTTCAACCTGATTTTGTTCCAGCAGGGACACTTTCCACTAGACCAAGTTGATCTCAGCCCCATCCAGCCCAACTTTGCCACAGCTTCTCTGGACAGTGTCAGGTGTCATCCACTGATCAGGAATATTAAAATGTAGTCTCAGTTGTGTATTTATCACTGGTTAGAAAAGTTACATGGGTGAACATGACCAGCCAAACAGTCCATTTCTACCATCCACTGCCACAGGTCACTTAGGAATTCACTTTATTCATCCTTTTTGATCTGTGTATTTTTTACAGCTTTACAGAATTTAAAACCAGAGGGTTTTCTGGAGTCATCTAATTTAAATTTTCCAAATCTCACCCATTTTCTCCTGAGTAAATTCAGTAACTTCTGTTGAATGAAATGGATGTGGTTCCTGGGAGTGTAATGAAGCAAGGATGAAGGAAGTCATTCTGTGAGCAGAGGAGGTAAAAACCCAGCTTTGTTATAGGTTTGTGCCTTCACAGCATCAATTCCAGCTCTCCCTCTGAGACTCTCCCTGTCTTGCTGAGTGAGAAACAAGGTGCATTATCCCTGTTTCAGAGAGGTGCCTGCCAGCCAGCGGGCCAGTGCCTGTGAGGCTGACCAGCTGCCACCAGATAAATTGTCTAATGTCAGCTCTTCCTGTCTTTTCAATTCACCCTGTGGATATTGAATTCCCTCTGAAGCTCCTACCTCCTCCCCTTCAAATCGCTTTTGGGATTGACTGAATTGCAAAAGTCAGGAGAGGATGGAGGGAGGAGCAGGAGCAGAGCTGGGTCAGACATAAGATCACGTAGCTGTGTCTTCTTGTGAAGCTAATAATGAATGCAAACATGACTGAAGCAGTCATTCCCATTCTCCCAGTTAATGGGAGACTGCTTATCTTTATTCATTAAGCTCTAGGGGGAGAAAAAAATCACACAAAGTAATAAAGCTCATCTCTATTATATTCATTTGTATTCTCAAACAACAAGGCTTTGGGACTGATCCTCAGCCAGGGTCAGTTCCTGGCACTACCTGTATTCGATTTATATTTAGATTTATATTTGGATTTATATTTATGTATTTTTATTTAGATTTGTATTTAGATTTATATTTATGCATTAAGATTTATATTATGTATTAGATTTATATTTATGTCTCAATACAGTAAGCAAAGAGAATCCTTCCTGAACTACAGATCAAAAAGCTCACAGGCAGATATCTAAAATCTTTTTTATTTCTTTCTAGGTAAGTATTTGGTAATTCTGATTGTCCTAGTTTTAAGCTTTAGGTATATAGTTTTATATATTTTTGAGAGCTCTGCACTGGCACCAGCCACCCAACAGTTTCAGTGCTTCTTACGAGTCCTCCTTTAGGAGTTCAATATTTGCTGTGAATTCACTCCAGTTTTGCCTTCCCCTGTGAAACACCAGCTTTTTTTCTCACATTTTGTTTTCACAAGCCCTGCAGTGGCATTGTCAGAAGCATTTGCACTTCACCGAGATGGAGGAAAGAACTGTGATTACCAAATAATTTACAGCAAGTAATCAGATAGAGACAAAGGTATTTTGCTGGCAAACCAAAGTCGAAATCATGGCAAGCCTTGCAAAACAGGTAGGGAGAAATTTGGAAGGAGGCACAAAAGTGAGTCCTTATAGAAGGGTAGAAAACCAGCTCCAACATGTCCATAAAGTCCCCTTTTAGAGAGGAGAATTTTGATGTTTTGTGGCAGCACTGCCCAATGCCTACATGGGAAGTGGGGTGTGAATTGGAGACATGAATAAAATGGAGGCACTGAATTTGGGAGCTGCTCTGTGATCCAATACACTCAATTGTGCACCATTAAGGTCACAAAAATTAGAAACTCCAATATTGGAAGGGAACCACCAGGATCACTGATCCAGCTCCTGGCCCTACACAGGCCAATCCCAACAACCCCACCCTGGGCATCCCTGCGAGCTCTGTCCAAATTCTCCTGAAGCTCTGGCAACCTCAGGGCTGTGCCCACTCCCTGGGGAGCCTGGGCAGTGCCCAGCACCCTCTGGGGGAAGAATTTTCCTAATATCCAAAATAAATCTCCCTGACCCACCTCCAGCTGTTCCCTGGGCTCCTCTCAGGCCACCACAGAGAAGCCTGTTGGTGTGAGAGAAGGCAAACAGACATTTTCTCAGTTGTGTTTGTGACACCTTTTTTTTTTAGAATGCTTCAAGAAGAGTTAAACTCTAACCAGCACTGATTCTAACAGAGGGCACGTGTTTTTACAACATCCCTTTCTCTGAGGAACAATGACTTGCAGAGGTAAAGAGCTTTCCCTCTGCATTCGGTGGCTGCACTGATGTAACTCTGTTCCCTGCCTCTGTGCTGCATAAAGCAGAAACCCACATTATAGATTTGTGCTGCAGCAGTGAGAAAGTGGTTCCATCCCAGTGTCCTGATACCCCAAGAAATGAGGCTTCTACTGCAACAGCCACACAGGAGTAGGTGCATTTTTCTTGAAAGCCAATTTTGATCTCTGAAGGACCAAAAGCAACTCAGAATCAAGCCTGAAAAGATGAACAGCAGCTGTAGCAGTGACAACCCCAAGATTATTTTAATTAAAAGGCAGGAAATTCTTTCAGGATATGATGGTCTGTAAGCACAGCAGCACGTTGCTGCATAGATCAATTCACAGGCACTTACCAAGAGGAAATATTTTTTGATAATATTTGTTTAAAGCAAGCCAACTATGCAATATGTGATTTATATAACATCCCACCTGTCCAAATCATTGGTATCATTTTTAAAGGAGTGAGAATACATACCCTAGTTCTCACCTGAGACCTGGTTTAAACAAAAAAAAAAAAAAAAAGCTAGACACAACCTTAATTCCTGCTTTCAGCTCAGAAATGAAGCAGGATTTTTCAATCAGACTTGCTGCAAAATCAGAATAGCAGCAAATGCCCCATTGTGTGGTGTGCATCGACAGGAAAATCCTAGAGATAAAATCCTGCTTTGTGACTTATCCACAAAAGGGACAAACTGTGGAATCACATGATTCTTAATTTTAAAGTGCTGGAGGATTTGAACAATAAGTGTTAGATTATAATGCACCTGAAAAGGTGTTGCTATAAAAGAAAGCACTGTGAGAAAATTTCCCCTGACTTCCAAGAGAATCAGCACTGAATAAGGTCCACGGTCTGTCTGCCTTAACTATGTGACTGTCACCTCAACTATTCATTTAATAATTTTTTCCACCTTAACAGCACTGAGGCTTCTCTTTTACCTTCAAATTGCCCTAGAAACTTTAATCATTGCAGGGATTACAATAACCATTTCAAATTAATGCTGTAATTCAGAGCATCCAGGTTTGCAGGAAGCATTATCACTTCTCCTGAAATGAAAACTGCACAGCTTTAAGTGTAATGTTGTTATCATTCTTCTGTAACTAACTGCTGAAAATTTGACTTAAATTTACAAAGACATCGATCAAGTTAATTGTTTTGTTGCTTAGCAAGAGAGAAGGAGAACTCAATAGGGTTACTGGAGCAGCAGCTACCTATGGTTAATAAAGATTTTGAAATCCTGGTTTATTGAGACCCATGCAGCTTCAGAAATATGATTTCCCACAGCCTGCAGAGCTGCAGGAACAATGACTTGTTTCCAAAACTTCTGCAGATGAACAATGAAGTCTTGGTAATTAAGTCCAAAGGTGGGTAAAAGCAACAAAAAAAGCAACACAAAAAGCTCTGTAGGCTGAAGATTTTAAGCCTATCTCTTTTATTTACTCAGAACAAGGTGCAAAAACATCAGAGGAGGTTTGGTTTTGGGTTGTTTTTTTTAAAATAAAAGAGGAAATCACATGTTTTAAAATATAAGCCTATTTTCCAAAGGGATCAAAGACACAATCCCTAAATGAAGCATTATGAGTCAGACATCTAGTTAGTTTTAAGGATTTGGTTCCTGCTGATACAGATATTTTACTTCTTATAGTAGTTTAGCAGTGTCAATGTAAGAAGTTTGGGGGGTTTTGGCTTGATTTTAATTTGGTATGGGTTTTTGCTTGATTGTTGGTTTTGGTCTTTGGGGCTTTTTTTAGTATCTCTTTTTCAGGTTAGACAAATTCCTTTCCCACTCAGGCAGGAACAAGGATGTCAGTGTCACTGTCTTGGTGTGAATTCACAGAGGTAACTTGAAGGGTTTAATTTACCCTTTGTCAGCAAGACCTTGGGAGTTTAGAGTTCTGTTCCCTGTGTCAGTGGAATTCAGGTTGCTTGAAGACAGATCTGACTACATCTGTGAGAAAACACCTGAGCTTAAAAATCACATTAACTAATCAATGTAAGGATGCTCCATAAACCTCTATCTTGTCAGTCATGCAAAACTGTCATAGAAGGTGTCATAGGAAAGTGTCTGGATCACAGAATCAGAGAATGGTTTGAGGTGGAAGGGATCTTAAAGCCCATCCAGTGCCACTCCTTGACATGGGTAGGGACACTTTCCACTGTCCCAGGTTGCTCCAAGCCCCATCCAGCCTGGCTTTGGGCACCTCCAGGGATCCAGGGGCAGACACAGCTTCTCTGGGCACCCTGTGCCAGGGACACACCATCTTCATGGAGAAAAATTCCTTCCCAATATCCCATCTAACCCTGCCATCTGCAAGTCTGAAGCCATTCCCTTTTTCATATCTCTTGTCCCCAGTCCCTCTCCAGCTCTCCTGGATCCTTTTAAGCCCTGCAAGGGGCTCTGAGCTCTCCGTGGTGCCTTCTCTTCTCCAGGTGAGCACCCCCAGCTCTCCCAGCCTGGCTCCAGCCCTTGGAGCATCTCCATGGCCTCCTCTGGGCTCTCTCCAGCAGCTCCAGCTCCTTCTGCTGTTGGCCCCAGGGCTGGAGCAGCTCTGCAGGTGGGGTCTCACCTGAGTGGGCAGAGAGGAAAAATCCCCCCTTCCCTGCTGCCCACACTGGGGGATCAGTCCAAGGTAGAAGGTAATTAGAGGTCTGCCAATTAGCACCCCAGATTTGCTCTGATCATCTTTACTGATGCAAAGGGCAAATAAATTTACCTCCATGCACAGAAAAATAAAGAAGCCAACCAAAGCTGTAAAACTCATTGCCCTACCAGTCAAGTTATTTCTCCACGAGATTGTAGAAGAAAAGGAAAGAGGAGGATGCTGATTGATCAGCCTTGAAAACTGAAGAGGAGCCTGGCAAGCCAGAGGGAAAAGTCTGGAAACACCTGGAAGCTGAAGTCCTTCTGATTCTTGTCAGATGTCACATCAGCTGAGCTGCAAGTGGGCTTTTGGCCCACCAGTAGCTGCTTCATGGAAAGGAATATTGAATTACTAAAGCTGAAGGAAAAACTGGCTGGAAATGAGAACTGTATGAGCTGGATCTATTTTTCTGAAGAAAAATTATCTACCTATCACAGACCCCTGCCTTTGGATGACAAGCAAATTCTCCAGAGGTGTTCCTTTTTCCACTGCAGCCGCTGAGAGTCCAAATAACCACTTTGAAAGGTGCCAAATTTTTGGAGAGCTGCAACAGCCCAAGAATAAATCTGATCTCCTGAGTGACCCATGCCAAGCCTTTAATCTTCATTGTCCTCTGTAGCCCCTTTGGCCATTTAGAGTGAATAATCCCAATACTTGGGGGAATCCCATACATTCAGGAGGACCATTTGTCCATAATTTCCTTCTCCTGTTCCTAGTTTTCATCATGTTTCTGGAATACACACTGATGGTGTAGTTTTATATTACTTCCCCCTACCAGAAACTGGATGCAAATAGATTTTTCTCTCTGTAATATAACCAAATAAATTAGCATCCAAAAGAAATTTCTATCAAAGACTGCAAGCCTAGAGGCACAGGAAAATTTGTATTCCTGCAGAAGACAATTATTTGGCTTAAGAAGGATAAAGATTCTGCAGGGATTTGATACTAGCTTAAAATTTGCAGGGGTGTTATAGCTATAAATCAGGAGGAAAGTAAAAAGCCTCAGATGGTCCAATTTGCTGACAATTTTACCTCCACATTTATTTTAGAAAATGCATCTAATGGCAAACAAGGTTTGTTACTGCTGGGCTTCTCTGTACTGCAGTAGCATCTAAAATACTGCTGGAAGCTTTCCAAGCTCAGCATAAGTTTCACTGGCACTCTGGAAATTGTGCATTTCCTCTCTTTCATGCACTTCAGATGAGTGTGACGTGAGAAAGAAATCTCATCAATGGACCAAATATTGCTCTTCTGACCTGGAGCAATTCCTGCAATCTGGGTCCTCCTCCAGGTTTTGGAAAAGCAATTAATTATTGCAGGTGCTTCTGGTGCTCAGCTAGAGACACCTTGAACAAAGCTGAATTTCAGGACATGCTATGCTCGGAATATAATTAGTGGCTTTCAAATACCTTGGCTTTCTTCATGCTCTTTGACGAGGAAAGAATTTTAAATTCCCATGGATGGATTTATTTTATCAGTGGTTTGGGTTTTATTTATTTGCTGGACTGCTGTTTGTGTTGGGTTTTTATGGGGACCAGGACTGAAATGTCATCCCTAAAAGACTGCATTGTATGCTTGGTTTGAAGCATTTATTCTACTGAACAGTAAAATTTACAACATCCAAACATGGAACATTTTGGTTAAAATGAAAGCTGAAATGTCACTGATCACTTGAAAGGAGTTTGTGTGCTACCTTTCCCTTTAAACCATTCATTTTACAGTCAAAACCAAAGTATCTCTCACACATCTGTGATCTGTTCCAGCAGGTTAGATCCATATAATTCATACCTTGGCATCAGGATTATATTTCTCCCATAGATTTAACCACTCAATCACCAAATAATGCAGTGCAACACAATATATCTGACATTTTTAATACGTATCCCTTTTATTTCAGATAAGCCTAATTGCACTCTGCTGTACCCTTTCAAGACACACTGTAGGATTTTATTTTCCCAAGCAAAGTGCTCTGAAAGAAGGCTGACCTGAGATCTATGAAATCTCACCAGAATTTCAAAAGGTACAAAACTGCCTGCATTCACCCCTGATACTAAGCTTACTTTTTTTGTACCATTTGTCATCATTTCCCAGCAGGAAAAAAAAAAAAAAAAAAGATAAATCCACTTGGAAATTTATATTTTAAAAAAACCAACTTGGATATGTTAGTCTAAAATTAACTTTTCAGACTGATTTCTATGCCCCTCTGCACAGGTAGATGAAGCCAGTTGGTGTTTCCTTGTTGACTGTTGAAGTCACTCCCTCCTAGAAGGCACAAATCTGGTCAGGCACAATTTGGTGATGCCCTGCTGGCTGTCTCAAACCACTTCCTTGTCTTGCACATGCCTTAACATTACTTTCCTGAGGATGTGCTCCATGATTTTCCCAGCACACAGGTGGGGCTCACTGGCCTGTAGCACCCTGAGTCTTCCTTTCTACCATTTAAAAATAATCTGATTGTCACCTTTTGGTAGCTGCTTTTGACACTTTAGCCCTTAGTACACAGATTAGAGATCAGAAAAGAGCCCTCAGCCCTGCCTTGAAAGCCTCTGAGTCTCTTTCATGTTATTTTGGGATTGACAACAACCCATATTCAGAAATCCATGATTCATGCCTCAAAAATCAATGCTGAACTCTGCAGACATGAATAAACTTCTGCTCTGAAAACCAGCAAAGGAAAAGAAGTGCCTCTTCTTTTACAGGTATCTCCCTGTCGTTCAGGTTTTGGGATGGTCTCCACCAGTTATGGAGGGATCCTACATTTGGGAATCCCTGTGAAGTCTGGCAAGCTCAATCTGGGTCTCTCAGCTCAACAGCTGAAGAGAGAGTTGAGGGTCTGGCTGCTACCCTGCAGCTTTGCAGTCCTGGGAATGTGGAAAAGGTCTCCCCTCACCTCAGTCCTTCTCTACTTTTTTTTTTTTTTGTTTCATCCATTCTTATCTGTCTTTTTATCTGGATTTCCTTTTATTCCATTTCTACTGCAAGACTCAGCTGCTCTGTTGGCTGCAGTCGAGGAAAATGCTTAGGATGACAGAGCCAAAACGATTTGACAATAGAACATTAAGAGCAGCGTCTGGGAGGGGCAGCATGGGCAGCACAGATCCTGCATGTCACATAACACTCACTAAGGCTAAACTTTGACATCATTTTAGTATGATTTTTGTCTTTCAAAGCAAGCTTTGCCCTACACTTCAGCTTGTGTTTCACGTGGTGACCAACCAGATCTATCTGTGCTTTCAAAGTTTCTATTTAACGAGCCCTTGTGACTTTCTCTTTCCATTTCACCCCAGCCCCTGCTTTATCACCATCTTTTAGACTGAAAAAAGTAGAGACAAAACTGTTGCTTAACTCTTGAGAACTGTTGTCCTCTTTTCTTCTCGTTTGTAGTCATACATTAACTCCTACATTCATTAAGATAAGGATTTTAAAACATGCAGACCTAACTGCACCTTCTTTCATACTGAAGTGTCCAAGTCAGTGCATTTTTAGAATGATGAGTCTCTGAGAGTTTAGATCAAGTAGTTACTTATCCTTATCATTAAACCTCACTGTTTAGGGTGTTTTTAAACTTGGATTGCATTTTGCATTAGCAATTATGACCCGAGGCCAAACTTTACAACAGCAATGCACCCAGCTTGGCACCACTCCTGCATTTAGCACACAGATAAAATGATCCCTTTTTTCGATGTTGTTGAAGACCCTTAAATTCTCGTGCTGCTTCTGGGATCTCCATATGCTAATTGCAACAAAAATTCATGCAGTGTTTAGATAGACAGACTAAGGTACCTCATTTCTGTTGCCTAAATCCAAACCCAAACATTCATTTTTAAAAATCCCTTTTTATTTTTTAAGTACCTTGCTAGTGCGTAGTGAATAATTTGATTAAAATGGAGGCTTTTATTCAATTACATTCATACAATTTGCCCAGTTTGTATCTTTTTCAAGCCTTGTATAATTGCCTACGTTTTATTCCTTCCCTGCAGCTGTGTTCCTGAATGTATTTCATGGATTGTTGAAGCGCTTTCCCAAAATGTCCTCTAAGGATCTTCAATCTTATTTAAGCAATGAATTAAATTTTTTCACTGAGTCATGGTTATATTGGACAAGCAGGTATCTATTTGTCAAGATGTCTTGACACTTTGGAGCTTTTGGGTCATCCATTTCATCAGCTGTTGACATCTGGACTATACTAAACCCCAGAAAAAGGAAATAACAGTGACATTCACATCTGCTTAGGCCTTGTTAATGCTCTTGAGTACAGTCCTTCTTGCAAAGAATGAACTTCTGAGGCACTTATTTATAAAGAATAATCAGTCCAAAAGCCCTCTCTACTGCCATGACTTTCAAGATACTTACAGTGCAGCACATTTTGTTGTCAGAGAATCACAGAATTGTGGAATGGTTTGGAGTGGAAAAGATCTTAAAGATCCAATTCCACCCTCTGCCATGGGCAGGGAAATTTTCCACTATCCCAGATTGCTCCAAGCCCCATCCAGCCTGGCCTTGGACACTTCCAGGAATCCAGGAGCAGCCACAGCTTCTCTGGGCACCCTGAGCCAGGGCCTCACCACCCTCAGAAGTAAAGAATTATTTTTTAATATCTCATCTAAACCTGCTCTCTGTCAGTGTGAGGCTATTCCCCAGGGTCTTGTCACTCCAGGCCCTTGTCAATAGTGCCTCTCCATGTTTTCTGTAAGTTCCCTTCAGGTTCTGGAAGGTCCCTTTGCTGCTGGGGGATCAGCCGAGGCACGGAGGGTTCTGGGCTGTGAGTGCCCATGGCTCTCATCCTACTGTGGCATTTTTGCTTCAACACACAGGAAAAAAAATACCATTTGTGCCTTTTGGGTTTAATCTTATTCACATTTCTTAGCCATGAATTATAAACAGATTAAAGGCACTTCTACTTTTCCAAGGTGCCAATGCACTTAGGGACTTAACCCAACCCAGTGCCTGTATATTTGTTATTGGCTGTAGTTAAAACATCACTGGCTGAGCTGAAATGAGTAGATAGAAGCCACAATAAATACATTTAGATATTTTATTTAAGGAAAGGTAAAAGGAACACTTTGCAAGCATTTAAACATCCAGCCGCTCTTTTTTAGCCTGACCAGAGCAGTAAATTAAAATCCCAAACACCAATCACGGAATGTAAACACTTTTATATCAAAGCCTTTCTGTGTGATGTTTTGTTCTGAAGGTACTTATGTCTGTGACTTTCATAAATGTTCTTTTCCCCTTGGGACAACTGACTGATATCAGCCAGCAAAAATCCTCAAGGAAGCATTTATCCTGTGAGCTCTGCCTGTGACCTTCTTATCTCACACGGCTTCATGCATCTTCCTGCCACATCCAGCACTTGAAGGCCATGGATCATCCAATATTCCAGCCAGCCACCAGCAGCAGCCTTATATCAGATGGAGACACTGGGCCAATATCCAGGATATTTGAAATGCACCCTCAGTGCCAAGGGATTGTATCAGCAAGGGAATCAGAACATTATTATGGTTTAAAACAACCTGTAAATATTAGGACAGCTTGTTCACCAGCAGCACTGTGCCCCCATTCCAGTGACAGGTTTTGATCTGTTATCTTTAGATCCCAGCTGGATTTGCAGAGCTGAGTGTTGACAGCATATTAACTTTGTTATGCTTTTCAAGTTAACGGCAGAAAGGAGAATTTGAGGGGGGGTGGTGTGGTTAATACAACGTTCTTAGCATTGTTACACACATTTATTTCATTATCAGCCTTAAAGAAAGGTTGTTTCAATGCTCAGCAGTGGTGAGCAGGTTGGCAGACCTAAGAGAGGATCAGAGAAAACAGGAAACAAGTGTACTTGTGGGACAGAGGGGCTCAGAGGTGACTTGTGTAGATCAGAGCCAGGTTTGAGTATACACTAAAAGCACCTTAAAAACCTTTCATCCACTTTTCCAAGCAACCAGGCTGCAAAAATATTTTCTTCTTCACTCAGCAGCCTGGAAAGGATTTGATTGCTTCTGAAATTAGGCACTCAAGGGCTTCCTCACACCCATCTGAGGCAGTGGATAAGAATCCTGTTCCCCACGGCAGTGGGACCCCAGTCAGATTTTGTTTTTTTCTGTGATGTGCTTGCAATGCTTTTTCTGAGTTTTAGAAATCATACAGCTCTACTGACACTTTAGGCACTATTCCAGGTAAGTGTAAAAGAGCCAGAAGTGAAATCCAACCCACAAATCACATTTTCTTATCACAATCCTAACTTATTTTTTGACCACTAATGCAGAAAAAAAAAAAATTTTTGCTGTCTGTGAGAATAACCATGAGTCTCTGAGCTCACATTATGCACCTTAATCATTCCAAAAGCCAGTGTGAATTAAGAATGACCTGGAGCAGCACAGTATTTGAAAATGATGTCCCTGGTAACAGGGATGTTCATCCATACCAGAACCTGACAAATTTTTATCACCACCGCGGGGGAAAGTTTAACTTTTCATTCCTCCCACATGACATGACAGGACATTCTACTGAGTGCTCCTGAACTTCATTTCCCATCTGCTAAGTTCTCACTGTCTTACCTTTTGCAGCTTCAAGGGGAAGAAAAGCAAAGAGGCCAACATTTACAGCCCCTCCTGCTGAATGAAGAAAAAATTTATCATTTTTATTTGTGAAGCAGTATGCAGATTGATTCACAGGCTGTCTTGCTGAGAGTATCAGAGGAAGGGAAAGCTCTCCTTTGACTACTGAAAGCAGCAGAAAGCCTTGAGAATTTACAGCAAAGACTACTCATTTATGTAGATGCATCTAAGAGCTCAGTGCCTGACCTAAGGTCATTGTCTGGGTTCTCAGCAGTCGATGGAAAAGGATTTTGGCACCTGTGGAAGTACCATTGATCCCATCCTTAGATATTGATTTCAAATAGGTGGGATGTTTTCTCATTGACTGCAGATACAAAAAGTTATACAAAAAGCTACAGAAATGCTATTTCAGTACCTGTATTTCAGTATCTATGCATCCCTGTGTAGATTACATGCTGTCTGATGGCCTGGCAGGGCACTCTTACATGGTCTGTGAAGGTGGATTAAAAGAAAAGGCTGAAAATCTTTTCACCCATTGAAGGACTTCTGCTGGCTTTGAGTCAAGCCTTGAGTTTTAATAGAACTGTTTCCTTTTGGGGAAAAAAAATCCAATGCATCATCCAATCAGTAAAAGTGGCAGCATAGACATAGAGAGAAAGAGCAGCAACAAATCCTCAGCTATTCCTTTTTCCCCCCACCTAAGACAGATCAATAGAACGAGCTGTGAAAAGGCAATCTCAGTATTTCTCCTGATTATATGAATTTTGAGCTGAGGATAGTCAAGCTTCATGGGAGATGTTTTCTTTCCATATGTTTTTTAAATCCCATTTGATTTGATTTTGTATAGCTCTCCTATTTCTGTAGAAGA
Source organism: Chloebia gouldiae (assembly GCA_003676055.1). Lineage (NCBI taxonomy): Eukaryota > Metazoa > Chordata > Aves > Passeriformes > Passeridae > Chloebia > Chloebia gouldiae. The sequence continues at coordinate 44,490,836 of QUSF01000005.1, read as the reverse complement.
TACTTGTGTTTGTTGATTGAAAGTACTTGTGCTTTGGCAGCAACTTCCTGAGGAAAAGAGAACAAAATTCACAGAAAACTGACTCAGCACTGCTCAGTACCTGGCAGGATGAGGAAAACTAAAAGGTGGCTTTGCAATACCTGCATTTACCTTCGTGTGTTTGTACCCACACTCCTGCTAAGAAATGACCACCTCAGGAACAGCTTCAGGCCACACTCATTGCTCCAATGCCATCACACATCCTGGTGGGAATGCTGAGTGACCCATGCCCACAGCTTCCACACCTTCTGGGCTTTGTCTCACCTGTCATCTCTTTCTGTGGCACCTAAAAGCTTCTTACTTCTCACTTGAAGAAGGAAGGGAAGATGGTGAAGGAGGCAAAACAAAAGGCAAAGAAGAGCAATGGTCTCATGGAGCTGTTTTTCCCATTGTGAAGATGCATTGGAACGGGTGGTTTCATTAAGAGCCTGATCCAAAGATGATGGAAGACGTGAAGCACCTCCCTTGAATTTGATGAACTTTTCACTGTTTATGGAAGACTGGAACTCAACTAGAAGACACACAGCGTGGGTTTCTAGTATGATACAACATTTTTCCTGGGGAGGGGAGAGGTTTTCATGGCTTCAGATGAGTCCCTATATCCCATAGCCCTAAAGTTATGGGTTAAACTTGTGCTGAACTGAGGGAGTTTATAAAGCTTTGTAAATAACTCCTCTGGAAGTGTGAGTGTGGCCACAGCACTCACGGCATCTCTGAGCTGCAGGGCAGCCCTTCTCACTGGCTGTTGTTTGAATAATTGGAAAATCCCTCAGCTGTTGCTACTTCATGGCCACAGCCACAATCCTCCCCTGAGCTGCAGCCTGGGCTGTGGATGCCTCATTTCCATTTAATAGGATGAGAACCATGTGGCTGTGAATCATCTGCTGCTGTCTCTGCTGCCTTCACACCAGCACGTTCGCTGTGTTCCATCAGCCACGGTTCAAATTGATGGCAGGGCTCACACCTCATTTCCACATGTGAAATTTTTCAGATTAAGAACGTTTCCCTTGCCAACCTCCTCTGTTCCAGAGGCCTGCTAATATTTTAGTTTTTTTTCCCTTTGGCTGCCATTGTGTGCTAGAAACTTTAAAAAGAGACAAGGTACCGTCATTCCCTGAAGCTTTTATTAACAGTACTTTTTCTGTCTATCCAAGGTATTCTGCCACATTTATTGCACACATGTTTTTGGCTATGTGTGTGTGCATGAGGATGCCTGAAAATCACTGTACAAGCCTAACTGCACTCTTGGAGTGCAGTCCCACGGGGCTTTAGCTCAGCCAAACCAGGGCTACTGCAGCCATTCTCTCTCCTTCACCCCCAGCCTCATGTTCCTGCCTTCATCTTCCAGCTGGCACTACCAGATCTGTCAGAAACATTGATATCTGATGCAATATCATGTAGGGACATAGCTCAGAATGCTGATGCAGTCAGAAACTGCTGATGCAGTTTTGATCATCATCTAGATTTTGGCCAGTCCATTTTCCTGAGCCATGTCATAAGGATATATCAGGATTAAGGATATAAAGTTATAACACCTAAAGGAAGGTCACGAAAATGGTGAAGGATATAGAGGAGAAGCTGTAGGAGGAGTGGCTGAAGGTTTGTTCAACCTGGAGAAAAAGGAAGCTGAGGGGAGACTCATCGTGGTCTTCAATATCCTCACGAGGGGCAGCACCAATTTCTGCTCTCTGTGAACAATGGCAGGACTCAGGGAAATGGCACAAAAAGGAGATTTAGGAAGGATATTAGGAAAAGGTTCTTCTCCCAGAGGGTGGCTGGGCACTGAACAGGCTCCCCAGTGAGACAGAGCTCAGGAAATTCTTGAAGAGGCACAGGCTGGGATTGTTGGGGTGTCCTGTGCAGGGCTGGATTCCTGGTCCTTGTGGGTCCCTTCCAACACAGGATATTCTATTCTATGACCCTGTGATTGTTTTGTGTTAGTAAAACAAGCCAGGAAATGAGATCACATGGAAAAGGATGGGACTGATGGTAGCAAACCAAATTCCCAGTGACCTGAAGTGCCCAATGCCTCTCACCTGCATACATGGATGCGTGCTTGTGTTTGTGATGTTTATTTCTAAGTTTATTTCTTAATAAAAATCCATGGATCAAGCACTCCTAGACTGTTATACATAAGACTGGGAATATTAAAAACACATACTAAAAAGTTTGAAAGATGCCATTGAGAGGCTTTTACAGGAGCTGCAAGGTGACAGATCTGTTACTAACCCTGACCTCCCTGGAGGTGGTGTTGGGTAAACACCTCCAGGCATTAATGAATCAGTCAGTGATTAACACTGCCCACTCATCATGAGCAAGGAGCTGCACCTGGCACAGATTCCCAGCTCCTTTCATCACCCCTGGGCTGGACACGGGTGGGGTCAGCAGCTGTGTCTCCTGAGGAGGTGTGAGGACAAGGTCTGGGACAAGTATAAAAAGGGATGGTGAAGAGGCTGCAGGGCTGGTGGCAGCTCAGGGCTGGGTTATGTGCCTGTAAACTGCAAAAACCCAAATTTACAGCTGTCCCAGTGCAAAGGGGGATGCTGATGTTCTAATGTACTTTTGTGAAGTAGGAGAGACGCTGCCCTGGCTGCCACATGGAGAAGATGCCTTCACCTCTGCACAGGGGAATACAAAAATACAAATCACCTGCTCCTACCTACAGTACCAGTGATTCCCTCAAGAGGAAAGCAGCACTGTGACCACCTGGCCAGGAAGAACCTTTTCCTCATTCATTTGTGCTCCCCTTTGTTCTCTGTATTTGCTGGGATTTCATTTTCCCCTATCTCAAGTTTTCTACAATGAAAAATCCAACTTCTCTGCAAACAGCCCCTGCTAATATTGTTTCATCCTTTTTTATAAATGCATTAGTTGTGCTATTATTGCCTTTACTTAAGTTTTCACTCCTGTCCCATGACCTAGAACTAAATGAACATTTTTTCTCTCTCTGCATTGGATGATTTTTCCCTTTCCTAGCATTTATCCAAAATTTCCCATATAGCCAAGGTGCTCTTTTCTTTGCTTGTTCTTAGGTTAGCAGTGATTGTGAATGTGAAAACCAATTTCTATTCCCTACTTCTGCCAGACAGGAAGTTCTGCCTCATGGATTGGTAGGTTTTTATCCCAACTTCCAAGTTATTTGGCAATTAATGTTTTATAACTGGTGTTGATTAATAACTGGAGAACAGTAATCACTGGTGGAATAGGCAAAAATGGCATTTTTTTGTAATTACATATTGTACTACAGTTTGACTAAATACTGAACAAAAACACAAATATAGGATAGAAAAAATAATTCTTGAAGGGTGAATTTAAACTTTCTAAATAATTAATTTCTTTTGCTTCCTTCATTTAACTATGGAGAAAACCTAAGATCACTTAAGTCTTAATATAGTCCTCTCACTTAAATGCCTTTAAGTAAGTGGGATGGATCAGAAGAAAGATGTGACTCTCACTGAAGAATTTGATTCACACAAATTCTGGGTTGTTGATTTTTTCTTTCAAGTTTTCTGTGTGAGAGGATTTTGCTCTTCTTGTTCCTCAGGGAATAAATGATAAGAACAGACCAATGCAAGGAGTGCTCCTCCAGGTTCTTGAACTGTTTGATGTCAAATACAGCAGGGAATTTGGTTAAAGTGCTAATCCATGGCTACTCAAGCTATGTAATCACTAACATGTTCCATGGTGCTCTTTTATCGTTGCTGGTTGCCTAGGAGTGGTCTGGGAACGGGGCTGCTCTTGGGACATTGTGTGGAGAACGTGTGAACTTTCTTTCCACCCTGTACAGTTCTCCAAAGCTGCCTCAGCAGGCTTTGTGCTCCAAAATACAATTAAACAACCTCATATCGAACCTCAAAAAGGCAGGTCAGGTCAGCAGAATTTTTTTTTCCCTCCCCTTTTAATTTAGCAGTAGAGAGACAGCCTCAAGAATGCAAGCAAGTGCTTCACTCAACAGATGAATGTGTTCTTAATCTGAGTGCCTTCTGCTTTGAAAGAGCAAGCTTAATAACATTTGGAAACCACCAGGATTTCCAGGAAGACTTCTCAATATCTGCCTGCTGGAAGCTGCATTGGAGCACCTCTGAACCCTTCTGCAATGACAAAAATTACACCAGAGTCAGTTTAGCTGTAGCCATGGTGTCATCAAGCAAGCCCAGAAACAGTAAATGAATTCAGACTCTTTTTTCCCACCCTACCTCCTCCTCCCATTTGGTAAATATTTTCTGTATTTTATAAGCCCATCCTCCTTGGTCCTTCTTGATCTTGATCTGTCAATCACCTGTAGGTAAATCTCAGGAAAAATGTTCATCCTTTCTAAGCAGGAAGCTCAGAGATTGATCTCTCTACTCCAGTTTCCCTCCAGGCAAACTCACATCATCTTCTGTGTGATTATGTACCAATTCAAGCTCAGCAAGGTCAGAACTGAGTTTATAATCCTTCCCTGTGATCCCTTTGGGCTATCTTCATTCTCTTTAGCCATTCTGGTGCTCATCCACAAATTCAGACAGCTTGTGTCATCCTTCAGGCAAGGGATCATGGTTGAGGGCAGGGAAAAGTTTTCTCTAACATACCTTCAAATAAAAACAAGCAAAATACCAGTCTTTTCTACTTGACTTTGAGGCAAAGCTCTCATTCAAATTCCCATCACTTGGGATTCATCTTCCCTAGCTTTAGCTGTCTTAGGTGTGTTTAGGCACGCCCAGCATTTGATTTTAGCTAAAAACCTAAGCTCCATGAGCAGCTGGAGAAGAGGTACAGGGATGCTCCATGGGTTATGTTTTCCTACCCTTTAGACAGGCAGGATGCTGTCAGGGCAAATGTAACTGTGACAGGTACAAGTGTTCCCAGATGTGTTTCTGTTCTCTGAAAATTCAAAACTCCTCCTGAGGCTGTGTCCTGTGATACTGAACAGTTCTATCCCTTTCTTTTCCTCTATTTCCCAGGGTAATTGTGTTAATTTGTTTTTCATCTCTTTTTACTTTAAATTCTTCAGGGAAGATCTTTCTTTTCAGGGTGTATTTCCACAGTACCCAACACAGGATATGCCTCTTCTGGCACTGCATCTCCATGGGGCTAAGACAAATAGTAAGGAATTAGAATAATAGAATCATTTATATTGAAAAACACCTTTATGATCAAGCCCAATCATTCCCCCAGCACTGCCAAGGCCACTGTGTCCCCAAGTGCCACATCCACACAGCTCTTAAATTCCTTCAGGGATGGGGACGCCACCACTGCCTTGGATAACCTGTTTTGTGGATGGACAATCTTTGGGTGAAGAAATTTTCCCCACTATCCAGTCTAAACCTTTTCTGGCACAACTTGAGACCATTTCCCCTTGTTCTGTCCCTTGTTCCCTGGGATTAGAGCCTGACCTCCCCTTGGCTCCACTCTCCTGTCAGGGAGCTGAAGAAATTGATAATATCTCCCTTCAGCCACTTTTTCTCCAGGCTGAGCTCCCTCAGATGCTTCTCACCAGACCCACACTCCAGACCCTTCCCCAGCCCATCTCTGAACATGTAAATGTGTTGGGTATGGCAGTGGGATCAAGAATATGCAATTCCATGTAAGAAACTTTCCTTGGAAAAACCATTGACCTCAACACACAGCCAAGATGGATCCAGCCCATGATTCACTCCTAATTTTCTTGTAGTTCTCTTTGGACTATCAGTGGTTTGTCATTTTTTTCAATGCAAGAAACAACTGTTGCAATATTTTCTTTGTAATTGAACTTGAGATGAACAGTTTTGTTTTGGTTTTTTTTTTTCTGTAACAGTTTAAAAACAACATTATTTAATTGAATATAGATAGGCTTAGCTTCAAAGTCACCTTTTCCATTATAGTCCTTATAGGTTGTTGCCCACAGCTGACTTAGTGCTTGCTTTGACCAAGCTGACATTTTATAAACTATTGCAGTTATCTATGAAGACCTTAAAATACATTGAACATATTTTAATACAAGTTCACATGGTCTGTATAGTCTAACTGGCTTGTAATTGAGAAAACCAAATCTGCGTCCATCAAATACATTTGAATTCAGATTTTTTTAGTATTTGAATGCTCCTGAAAATGTTAAGCAAGCACTTACCTCAATATTGAGTCTGTAAATGGGCTGCATACAAAAATACCAAATGGTCTCCTCCCGACAGTAATTGCCTTTGATAGGACTCTGAGTTAAGCACATGATTAAATGTTTTTTTGGCAGAAGTAGAAATTAAACATATTTTTATATACACAGGGGAACTTGAGACTGATTGTCAGATTATTTGACTTATCAGATATATTCCTTCTACTTGGGAAACTGCTCTAGAACTAGTAATGGCTACGAAAGGAATGTGTTAGGCTCATAATTTAATAATAAAATTTTTGCAGAGCCCTGGCATGGAAGGCCTGGTAGCCCTAGATCTGAAAGGGTTAGTATAAGGGTCATAACTTTTTACTGAGATTTTTGTGCATTGATAGAGTCCCACTTTTGGGAAGCAGTTTGTTTGCTCATGCAAGGGCAAAGCTTGGGTGTGATATGCAGTAACAAACTGCTTGGTTTACTTCAGGCCATGGAAAACCTTACTGAATTTTGTTCAGTGTTGATATATTTTATATTCTCCTGCTTCAGAATTCATCATCATAATTAGATGCAGAGGACAGAAATGTGTTGTTCACTTGCAGATAATGTGAAGTGAGGGAGAGGAAGATGAAAAGGAGGTGGGGTATTTAGAAGCAGGCAAAATTTGATTGCATCTATAGGAAATTAAACACTCGATTTGTCACCCTAGCACTGAAAAAAAAATCCACAGGCTCTTTAGAAGGACAAAACATAAGGACTTTTTTTTAATTTATTGTTTATTTACTTATATGTGCACATATACACAGAGGAGAGTGGAGGTAATTTATGACATTCAAATGAGTCCCGTATTTGTGCCTGAGCTCACCTTGCAGGAAATGTTAAGGTCATTCCCAATTTTGAAGATTAGTGCAAAGCTAATCCTGGACTGAATTTGAGGCAATTGAGAAAGTTCAACACAAATATGCTTTGCTGACATTGAGAGAAATTCAGGCAGGGAACTAACAGACTTGGATCTATGCCCTTATTAAAGCCCATTTCTCCCACGTAGCTTAGCAAGTTCAGCTTCTTTTTTTTCCACCATAAACTATGTGCTTGAGCTAAAACTCCTTCCAACTTGGTTACACTGGAAAGAGGCTAATTCCACGGGGGCAGTGGTTTGTCATACTCCAAAGTAAAATCACAAATTTTGAGAAAGGAAATTAAAAAACAAAATCTTGAGGGTAAGTGGATGAGCGTACACAAGACAGTCAAGGAGACTTCTGAGACTGTGGGGAAAGGAAAAGACTCATGAGTGAATCTGTAGCCTGAGATTTCTTTTTCCAGTGTTTTGTTTGTCAGTGACAGGTTGACCCTGGTTGATGTCAGGTGCCCACCAGAGCCACTGTGTCACTCCCCTCCTCAGCTGGACAGGGGAGAGAAAATCTGACTGGGGAAAGTGCTTTGGTTTATTGCCAGTCAGATCCGAGTGGGGGTGATGAGATGGAAAGCCAAATGTTAAAACAGTTTCCCTCCAACCCTCCCTTCCCACACTCAACTTCACTCCCGAATTCTGTTAGAAATCTGCTTTTTGGGGAGGAACAGTGTCTTGGAAGGAAGCAGGGCTGGGCAGTGAGATCAGGTACTTCAGATTAGCTCCTACACCCACTGCTGTGTCCTTCAAAGTGCTTTGGGTGTGCTCCATCATCAGTAACTGAGTCCTACAGATTGAATAATTGCCCAATCCCTACACCATGGTCTGAACATATGGGAACCTGGGCTCTGATTTTTGGTCTCCTGGATCACACTTCAGATAAACAGCTAAAATAGCCAAAAGTAGGCAAAAAGGGTTTCCCAACAAGCCCCAGACTATCTGACTATGGACATTTGCTTAAGTGACAATATTGGGAATTTCATCACCTAGAGTCAAGAAAAAAGAAGGATTTCTGCTAAAAATGGGTCATCACCTGGAGCAGCTCATGCCTTTGAAAATTCACAATCCTGGTAGAATACATACAGTTAATTTGGCACTTTGTAGGAAGATGTAAAACATGTCTGAGCAGAGGTAGCAAAGAAACAGTTGTCTGGTTCATCTTATACAAAACAATGCAGGACCAAAATAGAACACCATCTTATGTCTTCCCAACAGTACAAAAAAAACCCCAAAAAACCCAGTGTTGTACTACCTACAGGAAGTCCTATTTTTTTCAGCTGAATTCTGATTTAGCCATATTTCTTCCAGTCCAGCAGCTTCTGCTGGATCAGACAGGCGTGTACTCCTCTCCAGTCTGCGAGAAGATAAAAGCTGTAGGAAACCAAGAATTAAAAACTGCTGGTCTGTGACAAAAGGTAAATGGATTACTGAAAGAAAAAGAAATGTCTAATGAATTTTATATCTGTAAAGGATGGAGATTTGTCATGTCCTTCTGGAGAAGACACCTGTTCAAATACCCTTATTAGGATGATAATGAGGATAAGGATGACTCTTATGACTGGGATGCTAATGAGCAAAGCCACATTTCTTGCTATAAAGTGTTCCCATGGAGAGCAAGGATAACCAGTGAGCTGAACTGTTACTTGTGACCGTAGGAATTAGAGTGTCCCTGACCATGAGAAATCAAAACAGAAATCCAGATATTTTCCTGTAAGTGCAAAAAGCTTTGGAACACTTTGGTCAAGATCTGTGTTTGGAGTGCTTTGTGCCACACACCTCAGCTGATCATCTGCAATTATTATGTTTTATTTCTTACCAACTTTAGCCTAATAATCTGAGTTTCTTGACAGGAAATTCTTGTTCATTCATCTGACAACTCTGCACTGGTGAGAGTAGACCATGATTCATATCAGGTCTTCAATCAAAGCCTGGTGCTTTCCTAGAAGGTACAGTCAGTGCCAGGGGCTGAGTCTGTCTGCAACTACATGAGAAGCCCCGACTATCATCAACAAAGTCAGCTAGAAACCAGATCATGTCAGATGGGACATGACAGCCACATTTAATAGATCATGGGAGAAATACTGTGAAATCTCAATGGCTGATCTTGCCCTACATTCATCATAGGCAAATCCCCAGCAGTTTCTTTTTTAAAGCTGCCTTTTCAAGTTAACACTTTCATGAGTGTCGCTTCAAACAAGACTTCTTGTGAAATTCTTTGCATCCTTAGATGGAAGATGCAAACCAAAATATGCTTGTGATTTATTATTACATACACTCAGACTTTGTAGTGAAGCTGCAGTCTTGTTTCTTGTTTTAAATTAATTGACTACTCCTATTAAAGAGGGAGAAAGCGATTCTCTGATGGGGTGGCTGGAAACACCCAACAGAAACATGGAATTAACTGAGAAACTATCACCTAAGTATTCCTGAAGTAGTGGCCATCTGGCAAGAGCTGAAACTTTCCCTGCTATACCTTGTGAAGGAGAAGGCAGTCCTGTGTGAAATACTCAGGTGATGTGATGGCAGGAAAATGACCTTCTGAAAAAAAAATCTGATGCAAGGCCTGCACTGACAGATGTGCAGGAACCTTTGATTGCAGCAATTATGATTTTACAGTGATAAAACATGTCTCATCCTGGGTCCCACAGTGCCCTGTGTAGGATCACAGTCCTGAGGTGCTGACACCTGATACCAGCAGGTGAAACCAAGGCATGGTAAATGTGGCATTGAGGAAAGGAGAAAAATCTCTGATGAGAACTTGCAAATATAACCCAAATGCAGCTGCAGGGCAAGAAAGTAAATGTATAGTTTTAAGGCATTATTTATCAGCCAGTTTCACTGTACCTTTGAGCCTGGCCAATGGCTATTAAACACCAATTTTTGTCAATATTTAAAGTGTGAGCTTTTGTGGCAGGGACAATGATTTTGACTACCTAGAGCTCCACCTTTGGATTGGCCTCTGGTCACCCCTCCAGTGCCTCATTCTTGTGGCCACTGACACCAGATTAGAAAAAGTCTTCTTCACTGACACCAGCTACTTGGTCAAGTGATTAATCTACTTCACTGAAAAACGATTTTCCTCCCTGATCAGCTTCATCTTCACTTATGATATTCTCAAGAAGATGACCAAGTTGGCAGATCATTATCCCATTGATGCCTTAAGGAGCTGAAACAGGGGCTGGAGGGAGTTAAGAGGAGTAAAGTGGATATTTATTGATATTTATTGAAATGCCTTCAAATGCCACACCCTGGCAGTACCAGAGCCACAGTCCTGGTTCTGCTTGGATGGCTTCAAGACTGAAGCAAAAGAGGGCTTGGTCACGAGATCCTACATTTTATAAATTTAGTCCATTTGCATACAGGAGTTAACTGTCCAATTAATAGCTTCAAATGATGAAATTTCATCCTCCTTGCTTGCCTACTCTCCTTTTCTCACGTTGTTCAGGCTTTGGGCCCAAAGTTTGAAGAGATTTTCCCCGAGTCTCCAACTAGAACAGGATTGTTTTGTCTCCAGCACCCTGTGAAAAGATCATAGCAACACTTAAAATAAAGCTAAAGCTGCACACCAAAACAGAACAGAAAAAAATAAAACCTTAGGTATCATCACCAATTCCTAGTTCAAGGTGGACTATATCACAAATTACTCTTGTGCCCATAAACCACTAGATCCAGGTAAGGGAGTGTCCATTATCTCTGCAGTCTGTAGGTAGGAGGTGCCTTTGCTCTTTTCCCTTGTGCTGCAGCCTAGATATTAGGCAGATTATTCCTTTCATTGGTTACTTTCAAATATTCTATCTTAGTCTCAGGTGTTGTAGCAGACTTTTCATTAGGGGTAGAAATGAGTCAAGGCATAGACTCTGACTTAACAGCATGAAAAGGGTTACAGTTTATTCTTCTTTACAGTTCAGCCATCCTGACTCTGACCACAGCAAGTTCTTACTGTTGGCTTCTGTGACAGGCTGTGACTGCTGGCTATTTCCTGCTGGAGTAGACCGCCAGTATTTCCTTGCTGCCTCTGACCACAGGCTTTCACCTGGCTCGACTGTGGCTGCAGGCTCCAGACTGACCTCACAGCAGATCTTCTGCAGCAGCAACTCTCTCCCTTCTTTTGTTCTTCTTTGTGTCTCTGTGGATCATTCCTTCTTCCTCAGAGCTGCTCCACCTCCTCTAGGATCCCTTCCTCCAGGCTCTCCTTGCCTGCCCAACCTGCCCCTTTTATCACACTTACCTTTATCAGTCACAGCTGTGACCCATTGAGGGGAAGGCTGTTCTTCTTTGGTAATTAGCACAACAGTGACTTATCAGGGGTGAGGTCACTTGTCATCCCTTCTTCTACACCTAGGAGCTTTGACTTCCAGTGCTCAGACCTTTCTCTTTTCACAAATTCTTTTCAGACAAAGTCCCATAGCTGGAGGTTAGTTCACAGCTTTCAGTTCTTTACCCTGCAGAACAGCCAAGATCCTATCCAACCTTGTATTTCATTGAAAGGATTAGGAAAAGTCTTCTCTGTACCCTTCTCTTCAGAGAAATGGGCATCTTCAGGTGACAGCTTATCTTGTTATGGACACCTTCCACCATCCCAGGTGGCTCCAAGCCCCATCCAGCCTGGCCTTGGGCACTTCCAGGGATCCAGGGGCAGCCACAGCTTCTCTGGGCACCCTGTGCCAGGGCCTCATCACCCTCACAGGAAGGATTTCTTCCTGAAAGATCTAAAGTTGTAATAACATGCTAATAAATTACCATGAGAGAAGAGCTTGTGTGAGTCAAGTGAAACTTGAGATGGTTTTGAACCTGACAAGACATCTGCCCAAATTCCAAACATTTAGATCATCCTGGAAGACACAGGTCCAGGGACATATTTGCTGGAACCCCATGTCTTAACATGTCCAGAGGTTCTGCTTTTCAGGATGCTTAGAAAGACACCAATTCTAAAAAATTCTAAACAACACCCTGCTTTCAACACTTATTTTCAATCACCTTATGCAGCAGAGTAAAGAAAAAAAAGGAACTCTGAAAGTTGTATTTTGATTTCCTGTGAGGGCTCACTTCCACCATGGAACTAAAAAAAAAATACTTTTTTTTAGGTCAAAACAACAATTTATGATGAATTTTCATAGGCACTTTGGGTGTGGGAAGCAGAGAATTTGGGAATATGCAGGAGAACCATGTGTATTATAACTCTGCTAGGAGACAATATACTCTAATTAGATGGCAGCAGGCTTGCAATATCCACACAGCCCTACTCACATTATTAATATTTTATCCTAACTGGGACCCATCATGCATTCTTTAACATTCATTTTCTGTGCTTCACAGGTTACAGGCAGGTCTTCACTTTCCATGCCTACATGATAATAAATCAAGGTTTTTAGCAAACATTTTACAAAAGAAAATTTGAGGTTTTTTGTTGTTTTTTTTTTTTTTGCCAAAGATAGGTAAGGATTATGATTTACCCACTGCTGCGACATTTACTCCAACTGTGAATGATAGCAGAGATAGAAAATTGCCTTGAAAATTGCTTTGAATTATATGTACATCAAATTCTTATATTTTTTTATGTGGGGAGGGTGACTGCAATGGATTTATTTTACCTCTATGCATTCTGGCACACACAGGTTTAGTTGGGAAGGTCACTGAGTAGGATTCCTCATTTTAAATTCAAAGGAAAAAATGTACCCAGCTACCACTGGCCTATATTTCAGGAGAGTGTGCCCAGCTTTCCTTCAGCTGCTCTTTCAAGCTGGCATTTTAAAATGGATTTTATTCTATTACCAAGCAGCTGCTTGTGTGGGGTCACCACTAAAATGAGCTCTGCTGTGAAAATGCATTTCTTGCACAGATGTTGCTGTGTGGATTTCCTTGGTCAGGAATGGACCACGAGGTTTCATCATTTTGATAATGAATGTGGCGGGGGGGAAGTGAGGACAAAGCATTGGTGGGAAAGACAGCTGCCAGTTAAAATCACAGAGCAGATCTACCAAAAACCAGCTGAAACTTCCATACCAGGCATTCCCATCAAGCTTCAAGGAACTCGGGGTGTGTCTCTTGAAAATAATGTTCTGCTGTGTGGCCTTCTGAGCCTACAAATGCTCTTCCCTTCCTTCTAGTTCCCACTTTCATTACTTTTGTTTCCTAGCACTGCTTTCTGTTGAGTTAAAATTCCCTCCATCTCTCTCTCCATCTTTCATATTAAGTCTAATTGTTTCTCCCCTTTACTACTTTGGAATAAAATCATCTTGGACTTCTCTTCGGGTAGTGCTTTTTGTAGTTAAAGATCATTTGCATTTCATCTCCTTTAAAGGGGAATTTTCTTTCAAATCTGGTCTTTCTTCAGCTTCTTATTTATCTCTTGAATTTTCTTCCTTTGCAGATTGATTTTTTTTTTTTTTTTGCTCAGATTTCTTCTTTTACTGCTGCACAGTTAAATTGCTCTTTCTCTGTTAGGCCTCTGACCTCATAAATCTGTATCTCCTTTATCTATCAAAAAGATCAGAAGAAAAAGGAGAAAAGAAAGGGGAAGCTCACTTAGTGGGAAAAAAATCAATACATTATATGCACAATACTCATTTGTGGGAGCTGTGGTGATTCTGCACTATCTGAATTATTGAAGAATCCATGAACTTCACCAGGATTAAGGTCCCATTGTGCTTCAGCAAAGACCATCCTAAAGGAGATTAAGCAAACAGGGTGTACAAAAATAGAGGAAAAGATAATTCTCCATCTGTATGATGGAGAATTGAGATTCAAGACAAGATTTTCGAAAGACCTCAACAACCATTTAGGAAACAAGCCCAAACTCCCCTTGTCAAGGTTTTGTCTTCATCCTGATGCACCCTTTGGGCAGGCTTGGGACCTCCAGGGATCTCTAACATATGGACTGGAGTGAAAATCATCAAGGAAAATGGCTTCAAAGGCTTAGATTTTCCTTGGGACATTGGGCATGAGGCAGCGAGCTAAGCTGGAAAATCTGGTCGTAAATGTCACAGGAGGAATGGAGCACTTCTGAATTTGTGGTTTGCTGCTTGCAGAGTGGCCCCAGAGCCTCCCTGGGTGTTTTCACCAGGGGCTCATCCTTCCTTGGGGTCCTGGGTTGATTGGGGACCTCTGCCTGCTTGGCAAATGTGTCCTGCAGGATTTGTGTCTCTGCTGCCCTGCTGGGAGAAGTGTTTGTTTCTTATGCATTTACAGGATTTAAAGGGGGAGGCAGGGAAGCAGGAGGAAAGGACAGTAGGCAGGAAGGAAGGTTGGTTTGCCCAGAGGCTCAAACAATGAAATGCAGCAGTGCTGAAATGAGCCTTCTAAATATTCACAGCAACTATCAAGAAAAATCTAAACAAGTCTTATGCAAAGGCTTCTTTCCTTCACACTTCTCCGTGACTGTGCTGGCATTCCTAATTCTCACTTGCATAAATGAAATTAGGAAAAACTATAAAGAAAATCATAAGGATAAGAGTTTATTGGAGACATAAATAATAAAAAAAAGCCAAAATCAAACTCGGGGTTTTCAATTCTAATCTTCCTTAAATAATTCTCTTTCTACAAGTTATGTTATAGAAGCTTCGGGCTCTTCGAACAGGCTTTTAAACATGCAGAGTTTGACTTACAAGCTTCCTTGAAGAAATTGTTTTTTGTTGTCTCTGTTCAGACAATGAAAGAGTTTTAGTCAGGAGGGGAAAAAGCCAATTTAACACTGAGGATTTTGCAGTACACCACAACATGCTTCTGATTCAGTGTATTTATCACCACGTTACACTTGAGTAAACACTGTTGATTAGAGCCCAAGCCAAATTATCAGACAACATGTTCGTGTCTGCTTTTATGTTGAATTCACACCATAGTTTATTTAAAGACAAAAGCAATGCTATGGGATTTACCAGCAGCCTCCTCCTTGAAAAAGAAGTCCAAGTTTCAGCTTCTTTGCAACACTAGGAGATGTTGATTTGTTTGGCAAAGCCAGCCTTTAACAAAGCAGATATGTACATCTATGACTGGAGCTAACAAGTCTCTGTTGTTGAATCATTCCGGTCAAAAAGCAATTTGTAAGTGCTGCTGTGCAGCTTCCAAATGTATTTGGAGAGAATCTCTCTCTCATTCTACCATGCTGCATTTCATTATTGTAAGGAATGAGCATAACAGCAGGAAAGCTCATATTAAAAAAGGCTAAAAACAGGGCAGCATTTTCAAATCCCCTCAGAAGCAGATTTTCAAAGATCTCCAGGCTCCTCCAGATGCAAAGAGGCACTTTCTGGGATTTTCTGAGCATGCCTACACACATTAGGTGTTTGAAGTACTGTGGAGGAAAAATAAGTTATAATTGGGCCATTAATTATTTTTATAACACACATTAAAGATGATTTGTGAGTGATTATGTCTGCGAAGGAGGAAAAGTGGTCTGATTTATACATGTCTTCCTGTCTATGTGAATATTCTTTGTGATGTGGTTTCAGCCTGGCTTTTCAAAATGTTCACTTTGGCAGTATTTATCCCACAGCCAGACGTCAAATACCAACTAATTAAGTCATACTTCATTAGGTAACTCTTTCACTGGAAACAGGTAGGATCCAGGCTCCTGGTTTGGTTATCTATCTTGAGGTAAGATGAATAGCCTTGTAAAACTATTCCTTATTTTCCCGTTCTTACAGACAGTGCATTGGAATCAAACATTTAACTCTTAGGTGGTTAAAGTCCCATTAGAAATCCCCAATGTAATGGTTTCTACCTGAGGTTAAAGAAATTATTTTCCCTTCCCTTTCAGATAACACAATCTTGCAATTATTATTTGAGACATAACTTAAAAACTGTTAGAAATACCTTATATCATCTTATTTCTCAGTGGAAACCAACCAGAGGAATGACAAAGGATTGGCACATTCTTCCTCTGTTCCATTAAAGAACAAAGAAACATTAACAGGCTTGGACATTTATGTTTTAATGTTTGTGTTTATTTAAACATGATGAGGGCAACTTTTTTTGAAAAGAGAGCCATCCAAAAATAGGTATTACATCATTATAACCAAATTACTCTTTCTTTGAACATGAATTTAGACAAAAATAAACATTTTTTGTCATTGTTGTCAGAAAGAATCATTGCTGTAGCTCCTAGAAATCCAAACAGAGGTTAGGGCAGAGTTTTGCAGATTACCAACTTGAAGACCCCAGCTCTTCAAAGTCATAGAGCAAGATAAAATTGAAACCATTTATTTCCTTTTAAAACTGAAGAATAGAGTCATTTGCCAAGATAGGGCTGGACATTAAAAAGGTTGGGTGGGTCCTTGAATGTTTAATGAAGTGGATGATGTAATAACTTTACAGGAAAAACATTCATTTCAGACAAAATTTGGAGAACAGCAAAGGAGGTACAAAGGAAGAACCATCCTCCCTTCCTGGTCCTCAATAAGAATATAAAAATTATCAGAGCCTGTAGCTCAGAATGAAATCTTATCCAAGGACTGCTGATATCCATCAATATCCATTGAATGCTTCAAGCATTCTATGAATATTTTAGAAGACATCTCTAATCTTCAATCTCCTCCACACTGAGATAACTGCCCTTGATTCCTTATCTTGGCCTAAGACTTGAGGAGCAGGTCTCTCAAATGAAGCAGCCACTCACTCGTTTGCATCTCACTGTGCACTGCTTTAAAATGCAGCTCGAGCACCCGTGTTTATAGATGAGAAGTCACTAAATCTAATTTTTCTCCCTCTCTAATTGCATTTTGTGCCATCAGCTATGAAAACGTGACCCCATGGAAACTTAATGCTTCTGCTTGCATTACCTCACCTCTCCTGTGGGTACACACTGCCTGCCAGCGGTCTCCTTGTCACATCCAGTGACAAACTACCCCTGGTGGGAACAATCTGCTGCCATTCCCTGATTTGCCCAGTTACATTTACCAGGAGCTCTGTTGAAACCTCCCAGAGCAGCACTAGTGAGAGGC
This sequence comes from Chloebia gouldiae, assembly GCA_003676055.1. Lineage (NCBI taxonomy): Eukaryota > Metazoa > Chordata > Aves > Passeriformes > Passeridae > Chloebia > Chloebia gouldiae. Next base: position 44,473,885 of record QUSF01000005.1, on the reverse strand, counting down.
AGAAATTTCTAGGAGGAAAAAATTTGACAGCGAGGATCTGAGCATCCTTTTCAGCCTTGGCCAGTGGGGATTTGAGGTGGAGGTTGGATTATGTGGTGAAGGCAAAGGATTTGGATAAACATCTGTGACCAGGTATGAAGTTTTTGGTGTAGGACTCATTGCTGCTGTCACTGTTGTTGTCAGTGGTAAGCTTGTCAAGCAATCTTCTGAAAAATGTTGTTTTAAGCATCAAATAGAGGAAATAGACATTCAGCAATAAGCTGATTTAAGAGGAAGTGTCCCTGCCTATATCAGGGGTTTGGAATGAGGTGCTCTTTAAATTCCCTCCCACCCCAAACCAGTCTGTTTCTATTATTCCAATTGCATACAGGATTATTCACCATGTGGCTAAAGAGCCCTTTGCATTCCCCACGACAACCACAACCTGCCTTGAGTCCTCCAGGCAGCTAGCCTGTAATTGTTTCTGGCATTTTCTCTTCTATGAAACCAGAAAGAAAACTGAATGAATCAGCACATGAAGAAAAACCCCTATTGTTTTAATAAAAACCAGATCCATAACCTGCCCACAGTACTTAAATCTCAAAAGGAAATTTTTGCATTATTCCACAATGCATGAGGTTGATGTTGGAATGCTGATACTTGTGATGATCTTAAAAAAAAAAACCAAAAAACTCTGGTTTTGGAGAGCCCCAAGGAACTGTTATTAGCTGTTTTTACTGCAGCCAGAGTATTTTTTAATATCTCTGCAACTGTGTCACCTCATGGACATGCAGGATGGGTCTAAACCTTTATCAAACAGGCTAAAGAGACAGAATTGCTTATTCAGTTGTGAAAGGGCTCACTGAGGGCAGGGCAGGCAGCAGCTTTGCACTAATACAGAACATTTTCCATAGCACTAGGCAGTGCATTGGTCCTTGGATTGCTCAGCCTGGGTGGAGCTGCTTTGGCTCTGGCCGTTTTGGGACCATGTCACCCAAAGTTTCTGCCACTAAAGGACTGGGTGGGCAGACAAACAGGCTGCAACCAAAATAATCTATTTGATGTCATGTCTCCTGCCCAGTCACTCATATTTAAATGCCACCTTGAAGCAGGTTTGCTGAGCCCACCAGTACTGGACATTGTTGATTTGTGGGAAAACTCTTGGAAAAGTTGGGGTGTGGGATTTTTTCCCCCTCTGTAGCCACAGCAACCTGCTGTGCTCTGCTAGTCATTGAGTTTGTCTGGATCAGAGGGGCTCTCCCAGCCCCTGGGCTGGCTGCTCCTGATTTACACCAGCCTGGGGCTGTCTCCTCAGGAAGGCTCTAATTTACAGTGGCAACCTGGGCTAAAGTGCCAAACTGCCTTGTCTTAGCTGGGGTTTTATCTCAAAGTAATGATGTCGTGTCAATTCAAGTTAAGAACAAGCTGGTTTATGGTTTTTTGTTCCTTTTCTGAAAGAGTGAAAAGGAAAGTCAGCTCACAAAGATTACTTTTAAAGCAGAGTTGTTTTCAAAGCAAGCTGAAAGTGAACTGTAGCCATCCATCAGCCAGAGTGTAGTGCACAGTAAACTAATTTCCCATTTCCACTTCATTTTGTGTTTAGCTTTGTAATTTGTACATCTCAGAGCAGCTACTGTAAAACCTCAGACAACCAAAAAAAAAAAAAGGAAAAAAGATAATCTAAAGTAAACCATGAATAAAAAGCCACAACAACAACAACAACAACAAAAAAAAAACACCCAAAACTAGAAGTGTCTGGACTTATCTAGAATATCAATGTGTCCCTGACAAAGGCTCTTTGTGAGGAAGCCCAATCTGCACTGCCAGCACTCCTAATTCTGCAAACTTTTCACATCTTCTTAATTGTTCTGTCTGTTAAATTGCCCTTTTCTATTCTCAACCAAATATATATAAAATAAATTAATTATCTGCCTTACCCCTTGAAAGTGATCCATCAAGATGCAAAGATGATGGCTCTTTCACAGAGGGAAAGAATTTGCATACACAAGCTTAGGAGTCCCTGACATGTTGTTGAAAAATTAAATCACATTAATTCATTAGACCATGGACACATCTTATACAGTAAGAGAATATTCAATCAGCTGAAACTGATGCTTGGAGAAAATTCCATTCTTCATGTAACATCGTGATACTGACAGGTGCATAAAAGAGTCTGAACTGTAGAGCAAAGATGAAAAAACAAATCAAAATACTTTTTTTTTTTAATGGCAATGAAAAGCAATTACTTTTTAATGGGCAGCTGTAGCCACTTTAGCAGCTGATGCCAGTTTGAATTGTTTCCATGTGTTATCCAAAAATCTGCTGTGAGGAGGGCACTGCTGAGGAAGAACTCACATGCTGTGGAGTGAGGCATTCCCACTCTCAGGGTGTCTTCTGCCTGCTCAGAGGATGAAAGGGGACCTCAAGCATAACTATATGGGAAGAATAATTAAAAAGAGAAGGAAATTTCCTGTGTGATAATCCATATAGGAAAAGGGCTGCTCTGTTCCCCACATTGCATATAAGCCTCACTTGCTAAGTGCTGCAGAGGAAAGATTTTAAATCTACCTGTATTTCATAAGATAAGGCAAAGGGTTTTGTTGATATGGATATATCTCCTTTTTGGTAACTTCTGGAGGCAGAGAAAAATATCTGAGGGCTAAGGTGTGTCCTGGGCAACAGAACTCCTGTTAGTGACTTACCTCTGAATTTTCCAGCTAAGTAATAACCTACCAGAAGCAATTGAGCAAAATGCATTACTGATTTAAGTTTTTATTTTAAAAATATTACTACAGATCTCCTGCTTGCATTGGTTCTCCCAAGTATCTCACATTTCCAGCCTCTTTCCCAGCCACACAATTAATTTTGTTGTTGTCTATAAGGTAAAACTCTGGACTCTTATTCATATTAAGAAATATGAATAAATCAGACAGATAAGCCTTCAAAAAGAATATAGGAAACTTCTAGAATAACAGTTAATAGCAGGCAAAAAGCATTTTCAAACAGGAGAGCATTCTTTTGCCAAAATATCCTTTTGCCAAGGGACAGGGATGGGGAGAAGGCTGTTAGTGAAGTTCACTCACTTTCAAATTTTTTTTTTCCTAATTCCCTCCAGAATATCAAAGACTTTTTTTCCAGGTCATGAGGAAAGAAAAAAAATTCTCACTTGTGTGTTCTCTGATTGCAAGAACTCTCCGTTGCAGGGAGTCGACTTTACTGTCTGTCTTCAGAGCTCTCCTTTGGCTTCACAACTGCAGAGTTTGGGTTTGGGGGAGGTTAGTGGGGTTTCTTTTTTCTTTTCTTCTCTTTTTTTCCCTCTCCCCCTCCCTCCTTTCACACTGTGTTTTACATTTTAAGAATTTCTTGGGTTTAGTCAGAAATGCCTGCTGGGGCTTTCAGTGCCTCTCAGTGTCTCCAGCAACAATTATCCCAGACCAACTTCTTTCCAGAATCTCATAAAAATGTGCTTTGAGATACAGAGAGTCTCTTTCTCCCTCACACACACAGGGGTTGCAACTGTCATTCTCTGTCAATTATTTTCTGTGGGAAACGAACTTGCTGCAGGAGGTGGGGAGAGTCTCATTGAAGTCATCTATGCTGAGTGGTTTCTTGAGGTGTTTTTTTTTTTTGGAGGTGGGGGGGGAGGCTCCTTTTGGTAACAGATTCAACAGATCAGTAGCCAAGACTGTATTGTCTTGATTTTTGCATGCCATTGGTGAACTTAACACTGTGCCCTGGCACTTGGAGATCTGTGCCTTTTATAGTCCTGGGCTGAGGATGTTGATGCAGATGTCTTTGCCATCTGAGCAGCTCAGAGTACTTTTCAGGCTCTCATTTAAATGCAATGCAGCTCCCACCACCCTTCTGGCACAGCTTTGCTCAGAACTGAGGGGATGCTGGTGCCAAATGTAAACCATTACATGACTACATCCAGGGGCCTCATCCTCAGCTCTGCCGGGGCTGTTGTGCAGCTTGGTGCCACCAGGAACATCCTCAGGGTCACTGTGGCCACAATCCTACAAATCTGCATGCCCACAGGGATGGCTACACCCTGACCAGGACACGGGATGTGGCTGAGGATCAAAGGTCATTGGTGGAAATCCACGTGCCCACATTTGCCTTCCTGATCCTCAGCTGCCACCACAGGTTTTGGGGCAGTTGGCACACATTAAAAACAGGGAGACAAAAAGGAGGTGAAAGTTGTTTTTCTCTCTGATAAACTGGGGTATTTTCCCCCCCTTTTAAACCTCTTTCAGTGTTACCCTCAGTGTTGTACATTTGAAATCTCCATGCTGAAAAACAGTTATTTGTAATGAAGGTAAAGAATACACTTATTCAGTTAAAAGAGGTGAGTATTTGTTCTTGCAAGGTAAAATCTTCCAAATAGTTCTGTGTGCAAAATACAGCTGAGTGCACATGGATGGGCACCCCTTTCATAGCACTCCCTAAATGCTCACATTTAAGCAAACAAGTAAGTAGGAAAAAAGATGTTCTGTTGATAAAAGCCACAGCTTTGCAGCCTCCACCTGCTTTTCCTTATTAAAAAGTAAAATTTTATTCTTTAGTGCAGATAAATACTGAACTCCAGGGGAGTCTTGGCCTCTGGGTGGTTGGAAAGAGAGAAGGAAATTATCAATCCTCTGGGCAGAACACATTCTTGGGGCTGGCAGCCTGTCCCCTCTGTGAGCATGTGCTGGTCAGCAGGGCCAAGGCTTCAGAGACCTTTTGTCTGCAGTTCCTAAGTGACAGGAGCAGGGGGTTGTCAGAGAGCTGCAGCTTGATGCACTTGGCTGGCTGAAAGCATTGAATCCATGCTTCTTTCATCCCTATTCAGCACAGTTTTGTGCTGGTTGTCTCCAATTCTTTGAATCTGTTGGCTGAAGGAGCGCTCCAAGAAGTTCAAAAGCACTTAGAAATTCTTTTTTTTCCTGCTCCATGTCAGTACATCAAGGCTCTCAACACCTTGTTGCCTGCCTGGCGATGGCATCTGGGTGCCTGCTCAGGACGTGGCAGCTGCATCCTGCCAAAATCTGTTGCTTTGCTCTTTGAAAATGCCACTGACCTTATGAAAAGCAATCTCCTGACACAGGCTGGGGTAGTAAATTACATCACAAAGTTTTTGTGTGATATTAGGAGTCGAAAGCGAGTGGCAGAGGCACAGGGCTCATCCCTGTGGGCACCACCACCATGGCAGGAGACAAACCCTTCACCAGCTGATCCACTGGTGTGAGAGTGCCAAGCAAACTGGGCAAAATGCTGGTGATGGGGCCATGTAACTGCCTGGCTGTATAAAACATGGTGAATAAATACCCTTCCCACCTACAGGGCTCCATTCTCCTGTCGTGGCACAGCCTCTTGTGCTGCCACCACAGCCAAGCACATGGGTGAGGGGCACAAATACCTCTAAGTGGTTTTGCTCTCCTAATGACTAAGCTGCTCCTTTCATTCCTTTTGTCTTTTGCTGACTCTGCTCCTCCTGCCTCCTTGCTGGCTGACTCTGCCTTATCTCCAGAAGTCTGTGTAATGGTGCCATAACCACTAAATCCTCTCTCAGCCTCCTTGGTATTAACTGCTGTTGTCACCAGCTACTTCTTGTCAACATTACTTGATCCCCTTTTGTGCACAGTCCTGTCTTAACTCATTCTACCTGAAATTCATCCGTATATTCAGGGAAGAGATATGTAGGGAAAGAGAACTCTGCCTTTCAATCCTCCTTTATTTGGGGGGGGAAAAAAATCTCTCCCTACATGCAGAGCTGAAAAAGGATTTGATTTATGTTACCTCAACTCTATCCATTCCACCTGAAGTTTCTCTAATTTCAGCTGGTGTAAGGCAGATTAAAATCCATCTCAGAGTACAGTACCTTGCTGCTGTGGAATTACTTTTGACTGGGTAGGAGATAGGAAGCTTTTTTCCAGTCTGAAATACATTTTCATCGTTATCTCTTGCACAGGGCTCAGTGAGAGACTGTTACTGGAATTCTCTGCAAATCACCTGAATTAGGGATAATCCTTTAGCAGCCCAGGAGCAATAAAAGACTGTATGGCATGGGAGGGAATATTTCTGCATGTCTTGAATGCAGTAGAAGCACAAAAACTGCCTGCCAGCTGTACATCCAGTCTAGGGGTGAAAAAAGAGCTGCCCAAGGAGGGGTGAAGGTGGCCCCAACATTTCTAACAGGCTGCCCTGTGGTTACCTCACTGATTTGCAGCCAGTCTGGCTTTGGGTTATCTTCTCAAAATGTTTCTTTTAGCAGAAAATGTTTTATTTAAGGCTGGGAATACATTTGCAAAGTATTCTGTAGTGTCCTGGTTTGTCTTGCTGCATTTCCTCCATATGGAATATCTTCTCTCTGCTCTCCCCTGACTCCCCCTTATCTCTGCAGGTACTTTGCTGTTCACACACCTGGGTAGGGCAGCTCTGGTTTTTTCCTCCACCACTTCATTTAGTGGAGAGATATGAAAAGTGCAACAGGTCCAGCCCCCAGTTCAGTGCTCCATGAACTCCACTTTGCACCAGTTAAAGATACAGCCCAAATCTTACCAGTTTCCTGGAATATTCATTTCTATCTCTCTCATCACAGATTCTCCAGCACCCCCCTCCTTGAGAGGAGTCCTAGTTTGGCAAAGTTGTCCATATGTTTCACTGCCTTGCCAGGAGGCTCTGCACTCCTGTCTTTTAACCAGGTCATGGCCAAACAGATCACACCAGTCTCAGCCTTCATTTTACCTGAAGCCAACAGTTTTTTTATCTCCCTTTCATACTTTTTCTCACCATTATGACACCAGCTAACCAGAAGCAAGCAATACTTAGTTGGAATATTTTCCTCACAAATCAGGGAGAAATATATATATAGTGATATTCACATTGCAAAATAAATTTGTGATATCCTTTTAAGTGCAAGGAATGGTCTGTAATTAAGACTGCAGGATGCTTCAAGCAATATGTCAGTGCAGAAGTAATCACACATCCCGGGTGAGTGAATTTATTTTATTTTATTTATTTTATTATTCATGGTTTCAGACATGCTGGAGGTCTGCAATCTCCATTAGATAATGTGTTGTTCCAGCTTCTGAGGACTTTAGGAAGAACTGAACTTCTGGAAACTTCTGTGATTTCTTGCTAGGAGAGAAATGAGCCAGCAAGGAGTCTGGTTCTTGTATAATTGATCTCATCATCTATATTTATGTGAAAAACAGCAGGCAGGTGAATTCTGCTCCCACTCTCATGCTCAGTCCTGAGCTGCAGTTCTTTGTGCCCTAATAGACACGGTGAGGGATTTAGTAATAACCCAAAAAGGATTGCAGCATGCCCAGTCAAGTATCTGATTTTGTTCTTCATGGCTGCATTTATAATTCTTTACTATATAAAGTAATAGTAATTATATAGTAATTCTTTGCTATATAAAGTTACTATAATTCTTACTATATAAAGTAATGTGTTACCATCCAGTTGTCCCATCACAACACTGCTAGCAGGGCTTTGCTTTTACACAGTAAATATTTCAGTGTTAAATGGTCTTACCAAACACTTCAGACATCCATCCCTAAGACAAGCAGTGGATATGTTTCTCCTGCAGTTCTGGCCATCAATATTTGATGATTAAACCATGACATTTCTGCAAGACACACAGACTCTTTGACTGGGAAGCACAAGGAAACCAGGAGTCCATCAGAAGGGCTGGTAAAGGCTGTGGGGCTCTGTTAAAGTGTACAAGTGTTTTGTGCTGAATTCTGTGCAGATTTCAAAAGAAAGAGTAATAATAATAATAAAAAAAAGAAAATAAAAAATAGGGGGAAAGTGCTATATTCCCTTAAATGATGAATGACAGGAACAGTAATTTCACCTCTATTTGAAAAGGATTTGCATGGATGAAGAAGAGGCTGTCAGGGGAAAGAGCAAATGAGGGTGTGAGATGAGAATGACCTGAACAAGAAAGTTCCTCAATCCTGAAGTCATTGCATCACCCAAAATTATATATAGCTGAGATCTGGCTATGCCAGCAGTGCTGAGAGATGAGTCAGAGTCAAGCCAAAGCCATCCAGCAGAAAGACAGAGAAGAGCACACAAGTTGGCTATGTCTGAAGAACTCGAGTGAGTGCATGTTTGGTAGGGAAAGGAATAAAAATTCAGTTTGGACTACACTGATTTTAGGTCTGCTAGGAACTTTCAGGTGGATACTACCACAGATTAAGGTAGGAAATATTGAAGATAATGCTTAGGCTGACCCTAATGCAGCACAGAGTCCAAGAGACCCCAAAGCTGCAGCTCAGGCATCCCCTCGGCACTCCTGAGCTTTTCAGAAGCTTAAGCAAAACAGACCAAATTAGATTTATGCAGTTAAGTAAAAGGCTGAGGTTTAAATCCTGGTAAAGCTGATTCATTCCCTGCTACTCTGTATTTTAAAGGGCAGACTGTCAGCCAGTGAAGCACTGACCCCCATCTCTGTGCAGCATCCCCTCACAAACCCTGCTGGTGCTTGGTTTGAGAACCTGCAGGAGTAAATGTACAGGACTACGTGCCTTGCATAATCCTGCAGCACAGCAAACTCAGAACCCCATAACTCACTGTTTACAAACACATTTACAAGTCTTTTAGCTTGGTGATGGGAGTAAATGAGCAAACAGGCTCAGCAGGCACTTACCTGATTTCCCGAGCACAGTAAAGCCATTTAGTTTATTCCAAAAAGCTATAGGGGATGAGATGGGAGGAGAAGCTCCTCCTGATTCTAATTTCTAAATATATTAGGTGCAAACACTTCACTTTCATGAGAAAGTTTAACATTTGGCTCTATGAATATGAATCTTTCTTATCAGCTCAGATGAAGATTGTTATCTTTCAAACCCATCACTTCTGCCACATCTATTGGATAAGGTTCTTTTCTGTCATTTTCCCATCCAGCTCAGTGTCTGACAGTAGGAAATTAGCACAGGGCTATAAATTCTCCCTGCTGTCTGATTTTGTCCTCAGCAGATATATTTTTCTCATTCAATTCCATTTCTTATTTTGTTGGTGCATTGTATTTCAGAAATAGCTTGCTGTTTTTTTTTTTTTTTTGTTGGGATTTTTGTTGTTCTTCAAGCAATTACCATACTACAGCTACAAAAAGTCATTTGCTTTCATTCAGGAGGGCTTCTCGCTCAGTGCCAATATAGAATATTGTAAAATGCTGCAAGTCCTTCATTTCTATTTAGGTTTGGAGTGTGCCTATTAGTTTCCAGGGAATAAATCATCACTGTCTGATGACTGAAATGACCTTAAGTCTCTACAGCAATTTTAAATGAAGCTAAGTTGATTCTCATTAAACACACATAATTTTGCCACGCATATCAGTTATTTACTTTCTTTCTTGATTCTCTGTATCATTTAAAATCCTTTTCTGCAGCTAATTATCAAACTATATTTCACTCTAAGTCTGATTAATACTGCCATGCCTGTTTAGGAGCTGTAGCTATGATGGCAAAATGTCCTCTTGTCAAAGCACCGAGAATTTTCTGGGAATTGAATTTCACCTTGAATCACTCCAGTTTAGCCACGTTATCTTTTATTAGCTTTACCTTAAAGCTTCTTTCTCCAGAATTTCGTACGTGGTTATCTCTCAAAACACTTTCTGATATCATTGCTTAGGATATTTAACCTCACCCTGCTATCCAGACAGCACATTGATTTACCACGTTCCTGATACTGATTTCCTATCATCAATGCCCATTTGGGCTGCTTGAGCACATTCAGCAATAAGACACCTGAAATACTCACATTGCAGAAATTTTATGGTTTGAGAGCCAAGATTTTTTTATAACTCTTAAGTGCACCTTCACATTCTTTATTGCACCAAGTATGAAGTTAAATTTACCAAGTGGCATAAATCTCTTCCACCTCTGAGCCCTGTGGAAAAGGAATCATTAAAGAGACATTGCTGTATCATATGTTAAAGGTGGTGAAGGGAAGGAGAAAGACTGAAGCAAAATATTCACAGGATGATGCCTGGATTTTAGTATCCAGGACAAGATGTAACTTCAAATTTCAGACATCTGTGGTGTCAATGCCCATCCCACACTCCTGGGAAAGGAATGTGCCCTTGGAGGGGAAGATTCATGTGCCCAGGTTTAGAAAACTGCTCCAGGATAAGATGATTCATCCTTTCTTCTCTCCATTGCCTGGAGGCAAAGTGGACAACCAAATCCAACAGAAATATCCACACTGGATGCATGGAGTTCAACAAGATGGATCCCACACATACATCTGTGTTTAACAAGATGAATTCCACAAGTACATCTGTATTTAAAGATTTGACACTGAAGCCAACTCAAAATGTCCCACCTCATCCTTTTAGACTTATGTGATCAAAATCTCTAAAATGCCTGTTTTTTAGGAGGTCTGGGTGCTCCTGGTTCCCATTCAAAAAACACAGGAGCATGGAGTGTCTTTAAAGAATTTTATGTTGAAGTCAACCAAATTCTACCTCCACTCAGGACTATTTTAAAATATGATGTTAGCAGGGAAATTTCCCTGACTCTGATGCTTTAAATAGTCACTTATGTATGCTTTCCTAAACCCATATTTTTAGGCACCAGCCTTAAAACATCCCCACTTTCAAAAATTGCTGTTGGCATTAGTCAGAAGCCTTTGTAACAACTGCCTTCGGTTATGATGATTATACTTCTTTTTTGTTTCTTCTCTCATTTTTCTCTGTTAACGAAATTAAAGAGACCTGCCTCAGTTATAAGCCTTCCTGAATTACCAGGCTTGTGGGCTGTTTTGGGATTCTAATACTGCAAAGAATGTTGAAAGTAACAAGAAAATCACAAAACCAGATGTATGCATAATAAATTGGCAAAACCTAATTTTACTTTTTTGTTTTGGTGACCTACCTACTCGGCAAAGTTCTTCTAATAGCTGAATTATTTTATCCTCAGAGGAATTTTGAATTTAAATACAAGTCCATACATTTTGGCCAAAATGAGCCTGTGAAATTAATAGTATTTTGGATAGCAGGAAAAAAAACCTGGAATCATCATCTAAAGGCATTTGAAAATATTCCAGGAACATCATTACATATGTATTTTTAGTCTTCCTACTGGCAGCAAGAGCAGCGTAAGACAAATTTGCATTTCAAGGCTGGAACCAACTGCATTTTACATGGGTCTGATAAAAACATCAGAAGAACAACGAGATACTTTGGTACACACATACATTTCCTAAAACTACAAAAAAAAATTAGAATTTTGAAGATGCATTTCTACACCTCCCACTTCAAAATTTTACTACTTAGTCTCCCTTGAATAAGTTGCAAATAGGCCTGACCTCTTAGCAAACCTCATTCATCTCTATGGGCTTTTCCATGTACATCCCACAACAGGAATGTCTCAGTGAGTTTACAGATATTGCACAGATACTCAGGAAGAGCAGAGACACTTTTAAATTTATCCCAGTGGTAACAAGTGGGATTTTTCATGGAATCTGTTTTTTCTGCAGCTCCACAGTGTCTCCTCAAAACTTGAGCACCTGATCTTTTGCTGGCTCCCAACAGTGAAGGCACATCAAGAAGTTACAACCTGGCTTTGCAGACCCATCTCCCAAATTTGTTTCACTGTAGGCTTCAGGAGCACTAATGGAAAAGTTTTCAAGGCAAACCAGAGGATGCAGAGAACAAAATGTACGACTGAATCTTCCACCACTCCTCTCTGGCAGCAGCTTCAGGGTACAGATAAAATCTGGGCTATTTGCACAGGACACTGCGCAGCTCAAAAAATGTCGCTTTTTATTGCACTTCTTGACTTTGAAGAATCACTAGCTGTGTGTGAAGGCAGAAGGTATTTTATTTTCCAAACTGTGTTTGTACAGAAGAGATGTGTAGGGACAACAAAATGTCTCTTGGAGACATTTTATTCCTGCACACAGTCTTGTTTGATGCCAGGTAGGTGATGTTGGGTTGGAAGTACTCACCCTTCACTCTCTTGAAGCAGCATCTGCTCTTTTAGTGCTGCAAGCTGAAAAAGAAGTATCAGAAACAAAACATCCTTATCTCTCAGGGAAAATGTCAGAGAAAATAAAAGGCTTATCTGAGTATAAAGTAAATATCCACAATTACTAGAGAATGTGTCTCTTGCAGCTAGGGAGGAAGTAAAAAGCCTTGCTTGACGCACGACCTTTCCAGCAAACAGAAATAGATTGGCAAAGTTTCCTGATCAAGCTGCTCTGCAACTTTTTCAAGTTCTGCTGTGTCAAATTTGGGCTTCAGCCCTGGCTCTCTCCCAGAACACCTCCTGCTCCTCTGCCTCTGCATCCAGCCCTGCCTCTCCCCAGCTCCATCCTGCCCCTCCAGCTGCCTTTGGAGCTGGGCAGGGGAAGGGAAGAGCCACCCTCACCATTGGCACATTCCTGGCTCCAGCATTGTCCAACTTCAGCGCTCAGCCAACCCTGGAAACACTCACAGAATCTTTTGCAATTCCCCAGACCTGGTGGCATTCTGGGATCAGTCTCCTTAGAAGCTTCTCCAGCATGAAAATTGAACTGCAGCCTAGAGCAAATTACATTTCTCTAGGGACAAGCAGGACTCTTTTATCCTCATTTCTTTTGATCTGATAACCTTTCTATCTCTTTCCCTTTTGAACATCTTTCTCAGTTTCAACCAGAGAAGCCTCTGAGCTGTCAGGCTCCAGCAGCCTTTAGGAAGAAAGAAGAAAGAGGGAAGGTTTTACCATGTTAATCTCATCCCTCAGAGAAATACCTGTTAACTCATCAGTGTGTGTGTCCTGCCTGGGACACAGGCCACCTCCTTAATCCAGCAGGTGGCCATGAGGCCAGGAGAGAGGAGAGATTTAGGATACAAACCTCAGGAATCCCAGGTTTTTACCACCTATTAAACAGCATCTTTAAGCTTTTATGATCACCACAATCATGTAGCAATACAGTCCAAAGGCTAATTATGATTTTACTGCAAAAATTACTTCTCTTTCCTGTTAAAAAAAAAAAAAGTTTACTTTCTATTTCAGGAAATATTATTTGTTCTAAAATATAAAGAAAGTGCTAAACAGAGCTCTGTAGCTACCTCATCTCTATAGCTTATTTGTTTATACATATTTTTAATGGTTTGGATCATCTCTGAGATGAATGATCTTATTTTTGAATAGTTGTTGCTACAAATTACAGAATCAATTCCATTTCTCCCGTGTCCACTTTTGAGTTTAGGTGCCTGGAATTGCACATGTCATTCAAGGTGAAAAAGCATTTTGATTTACACAGGTTTGTATCATTTTCTTTATTATTCCCCATTGTGCTTTTCATTGCACGATTACAATTCTGTTCCACTGACCTTGCCTCCACAGTAAACACTTTCATTAAGTTATTTATAATGACTCAAAGATCTACTAGAGCTGAAACAATGTAGAATTTCCATAGCCAGCTGTATAAAATAACCATTTGAGTATTTCAAGATACTATGCATTATTTTTGCATCTCAATGTTGAATTTCCCCTGTTGCTTACACAGTTTGGAAGGCTCCTTTTGTCAGGATTTCTCCTGCCTTGGAAACCACAGTAGTTACCTGCAAATTCCCCTTTTCCCCTGCTCTCTGTCTCTTGTAGATTATTAAAGCATCCTTTAAGCACCACCATGTTTGGAGGGCATCTCTCAGCTTCCGCACTGATAGCTTTTCCTTGAGGAAAAATGAGCTTGTCACTGAAAAACTGAAGGGTTTCAGCAGATTGACATCTTTATGCCAGCACTCCTCTACTTGCAGCAGTACACCTGGAAGCAGGAATGTGTTCCCAGAGCAGGAATCAGTATTCTGTGCCTGCTTTGCTTTGCTCTGCTGATGCAGAGCAGAAGTAAGCTCAAGGCAGGGCAGGAGAACAGTGGGATTGCTGTAGAGCTCATGTCTTTGAGAATCCAAAACAGCCCAGCACCGAACTATGTCTGCAGCACTGAGCATGCAGCACATTTATGGGTTGGGACTAGGTGGGTTTTAAGATCTCTTCCAACCCAAGCTAAACTACAGTCCTGTGATTTAGGTATTAATGTTGTAATTAGTTATTACCCATTGTAAACTCTGGGTTTAAGCTAAATCCTCATCCTAGTGTCATGACCAATTCATCCCTAATATTCTGAGCTGAATATTTTATGCCAGCAAGAGGGTCCAGTGGTGGCCTGAATGATTTCACAGCACTTCTTAAAAACCAATCTCCACACTCCCCAACCAGCTCCACCAAAATCCCACCCACAAAATAACACCTACAATTATGCAACACACATCCTAACTTCCAGGTAGGAATGTAATGTGTTTATTCCCACCCTCCCCTGCAAGCTGTGTTTGGAGCAGAGGGGTCTGCTGAGCCTGTGGTGATGCAGCAGTGATTCAAGGGCTGCCCAGGGCTGGATTCAGGACGCAGAGGGAGGAAATGCTGTTTCAGCTGTGTGCAGATGAGCAATCTGTGCCAGCAGCTGCTCAGCTCTCCAGCACCTGACAACTGCAGGCCAAACCCAGAACAGAGTCAGGAGGTGACCCAGCCACAGGTGCCTTAGGCTGCAAATGCAGGATGTGCCTGGGGGTGTGTATTCTGTTGCCATCTGCCAGAGGTGGGGCAGCTCTCTTCTGATCAATGGGCAGCTTTCTTTATCTCTTCCACAACCCATCCTGCCTCCAGGAGATCTCTTCTGTTCATGGGCCATTAATTATTAATTATCTTCTGTTCATGAGCCAGTGAGTGTCCCTGCATGGCTGAGAAAATTCCATCATCCCATGGGGAGATGCTCTGCCCAGGGGAGGAGCCAAACATTCCTACCTGGATACAATCTGACCTGGGAACAGCACAGCAGCCTTTGCCCCCTGCATTCCCAGAGGAGCAGCTTTCTTCCCCCTGCATTCCCAGAGGAGCAGCTTTCTTCCCCCTGCATTCCCAGAGGAGCAGCTTTCTTCCCCACAGCATTCCCAGAGGAGCAGCTTTCTTCCCCCTGCATTCCCAGAGGAGCAGCTTCCTTCCCCCTGCATTCCCAGAGGAGCAGCTTTCTTCCCCACTGCATTCCCAGAGGAGCCCAGGCCCATCTCCCCCAGCCCTGGAGCTCCAGAGGAAAACTCCCCCCTTGTGCAGGATCCCTGCTCCAGCAGAAGCACAGCTGGCACTACAGGAGGGCTGAGCCACCCTGGGATGGGGCTGCTGCCACCTCCCTGACCCACAGGGGGACAGGGCATGTTCTGACTCTGTCAGTGTTGTTTTGCATTACTGCATTTTATTTTTATTGTTATTTTTTTTCTTAATTAAAACCTGTTATTCCTATATCTTTGTCAGAGAGCCCCTTAATTTCAAAATTATAATAATTCAGAGGGAGGGGATTTACATTTTCCATTTCAGGGGAGGCTCCTGACTTCCTTAGCAGACACCTCTCTTTTCAAACCAAGACACACAGGTTCATTTGTTTCCAATATTAAACCTTGTAGTTGTTTTTTTCTTTGAAATTACTATCCAAGATAACCAAAAACCAAAAGAATGCATAGGCTGTTAGCCTGTGTAAAATAATATCAAATTTGGCTACAAATGTGTTGGTATTTTGGAGGTATTAACTTAATGAGGAATGTGATCAGCACTAATGAGGAAAACACCATGTTTTCACATGTGTATGCAAATGTAAGTCATTAGAATGTGCAAATGAGGAGTAGGTGTCCAGAGGAAGGTTGCTGTTTGCTTTCTATTGCTTGTGCATGATAATTATCAAAATAAAATTTGAAAATGGTCCTCTCTTCTTTTATTCCAAGGTTAATAATACAATTCAGTGGGCTTTAAAAAGGCCAGGCTTGCATTACAGCTTTGGCACGCTTCCCAAAGTGTTATACAAATTCATAAGCTAATCTAGAGCCTTTAAATGCTTCCCTTGACAAGACATTGTCCTTTTCATGACATGGGCAGCTGATCTGGACATGTGTATGACTGATATGGATATTATTATTATTGTCAAACCCAGGTTTAAATTTAAGGTGTGAGTAAAATCAGTTTTCAATCAAGGAATAGAATTGCAGAGAATTTATTCATATTTGTACATCTGATATTAACTGCCCATGAATCAGCAGCTTGTGAGTGAGGGGTTTGTAGGGCATTTTTAGAGAAACAGCCCCCATGGAGTCATTGCTCTTGAAATCATCTCCTTAGAGTATTTGTACATAATCACTTAAATAAAAATGCTCAGATTAGAAAATCTCAGTTATGGAAAGTAGGGAAATTTTATCTGTGAACAAGAATTTGCCTCCTATGAAGTCTGATTCCATCAGTCTTGAGCACACAAAAATTGGAACTATTAGACAGGTTTCAGCTTAGAGCCTGCAGCCTGCCATACACACTGGAGATGCAATGTGTCAGTCCCAGGGAGACAGTTCAAATATTGCAGTAAAATGCAAGGAAAATCCCACAAAATTCTGTTCATTTCCTCTCTAAACTCTCCCTGGTTTGTTTTTTCCCCTCTTTAAGTCGATTTGCTTTTTTCGATTTACACATTAGCCTTTACAATTATGACTAGATACAGTAAAGCTTTTAGCGAGTAAGACTGAAATCTGGTCAGTGCTTTTAATTTCAACAAAAACTTCACTGCTTTGAATGACAAATACACAAGAAACAATTAAAAAAAAAAAAAAGAAAAGAAAAAAAGGCTGAAGCTAGATAGGGAAACATTCATAAACCTCCACGTGTTGACCAGCTGCAAGGAACTGTTCCAAACCAAACCCTGTGACAGCTCCCAAGGTTTTCAGCACACATTTGACATTATAATGTCCAACATGGTGAGTCCATCTCTGGGTGCAGCCCCTTGTTTCACACCTCAGCACGTTGCAGCTCCCCACACCAAGGCAGGGAATCTATCCCTGTTCCTCCCAGAGGGGAGTGGGCAGACATGGAGCCAGGTTTGCACCTGAGTGGATGGGGAGACTCTGATCTGATTGATGCCAGCTTAAGTGACCACTCTGTTTAGTTGTCCTAGTGACCCAAAACTTTAAAAAAAACCCAAAAAACCAACCAAACAAAAAAAAAAAAACTTTCCCTTTTTCCAGAGCAAAGCTTTGCTGCACATTTGCATCCTTCTGTTTGCTAAGCAAACACTTTGACTCTTGGCTGAAACCCTGCCATTAGTGAAGGACTTAGAGATGAGAAAGGCTCTTGCAGAGACAAAAACCCTCAGGGAAGCATGAACTGGACTTGCAGCTCCACTGGACAGTGTATCCAGTCATGGACACCACAGCTGAAAGAAAATATGTCCCACTTGGAGGGAATCCAGAAAGGAGGAGGGAGAGTGATCAAGTTGTTGAGTGAGCTGTGGAGCTGTAGGAAGTGGAAGCTGAGACCAAGAGTGTCTGTAGGACACCAGCATTGAGGGATACAGTGAAAACACCACTGCAGGGTACTTTTGTAGAATGGAGGAGATCAAATCTGTCTGAAATGGCACAGAAATAATTTGTCCTTGTCTGGGAAAAGAGGGACAGGCCCTCCTGTGGAGACCCCTTCCATCAGTCTCACTCTTTTCATGTGTTCCTGTGACATCCTACAATCAGGTAAGCATTTTGTCTGCATTTCAACCTGTCTCTTCCATGACTGAGGACAAACCTCCATGGGCTGCATTATTATAGACCTAAAGAGCAGCAAACCATTTCTGTCACTTAATTCATCATTTTCTCCAGACATTTTGACAAAGATAATTATAACGATAAAGAAACAGAGAGGAAAAGCAGAAGGAAAATCAACCTGCCTTACTTATGCCTTTCTGAACATCCCAGCCAGGAGTCTCCAAGCCACAGCTCCCTCCACAGGAATCCAGCAATCCTTGCTGGCTTCACGGGGGGTTTGCTTGAGGTCACTTCTCACTGAGGTCATCTGTGCAAAAAGTGCACATCAGCAGCCTTCCAAAGGCGGCAGGGTTGTGATCAATACCCCAGGAGACAGCTAACATAACTTTAATTTCCACCTCAGTCCAAGGAAATAAAAAGCTGTGTCTTTCCACTGTCAGGCTCTAAGTGCCAGTTTATCAGATATTTTGCAAGGAAGCAATTTCCTGCTTCCTGCTTGTATTCATGCCAAGAGGATAAAGGGAGAATCTTTGAAGAAAGATTTTTTTTTTTCTGCTGCTTAGAACAGGTGGAAGAAGGGAAGAAAAAGCACTGGTGTGAGTTACCTGCCTCTGGTGAAGCAGAAATATGCCCTAAAGTCTAAACAGGAATATATGATATTTAAAGAAAACGGGAATCACCCTTTCAGGCTCAAAATTAAAAGTGAGGCATCAATCTGCTTCAAAGGGAACATAGGTTTTCCAGGAGCTCAGACCTTGTGTGGCACCTCTGTGTCCCTCAACTCCAGTTTAGTCAGTAAAAATGTAAGAGAAATTAGTTCTGTGAAGCAGAGAACTTAGCTGCTGGGCTTAGCTGTCATCATCAACAATGATGGCACAAAATGGAAGCATAAAGTTTGTACGTTGTACCTAAGAAAGGACATATCCTTAAGAGGAGATCCAAACTGTCTGCAAAACAGGGATCTCATCCCAAGAAAGTGACGTTCAGGCAAAGGCACTTTAGCCAAACATCTTCACTAGTGCCAGATCTTATTCCCCTTGAAGTGAGTGGACTTCTGCCATTGCCTTCAATGGAAAAAGGATTCAGGCAAAAGGCCTCTTTCCAGGCTGTTTGAATTTAAAACTGCAGCAGGGCTCAAGCCAGCAGAAGGATGGCCTGAAAATAATGCACTACATATGTTCAACATGGGCTTGCTTAACTAAATTGACTTTCAACAATTGTTTTAGCAATTAATATGTTGAAAAGAAATTGCAAAGCTATAGGAGTTGGGATCAATGATCCTCGTGGGTCCCTTCCAACTCAGGATATTCTATAATTCCTTGATCCTATGATTTTATGGACAAATTTACATTTTTTCTTAATGGATCTAAAGGAAGTTAGACCTTAACAGGAAGTGTGACCATGGCCATGCCATTGTCAAGTTACTTCACATGTGCAATTAAATGGGTTAGGTCAGTCACTCTCAGAATTATTTCAGATAATCTGGTTTTACCTCAAAATATAAGTGACACTAAGATCCAAGCATGTTCAGCCACCCTCTCTCAGAGAATAGGTGGGGATTTCCCAATTCACATTAGGTCTGGTGCTTTCAGTCTTTCACTTAACCTTCCAACATATTTTGATTCTGTTCAAGTCAGCAATTTGTCATTTAAGCCAGACCTATTGTGGACTGTATTCAAATATCTCAGGGTATAAAACTGGTAAATGCACCCTAGAAATGATAATTGTGCTATTGGATATACTGAAGACCTCTGAAAAAAACTGGGAAACTCATGAACAGAATCAGTGCAGTGACCAATACTTTCTAAAATAATCAGAATTACTGCACGTGCCCATATGCGCAGTAAGGAAATACAGGAGCTCCAACTTGCTGCCATATATCCACCAATCTTAACTCTGAAGCAGCTCCAAATGTGGGACCTTACACAAAGTCTTTGATTTTATTTAATATTTTCCCCAAAGAACTGATCAGCAGCTTGAAAAATAATTTTGAGGACTGTTAAATGTTAAAAAATTCCAGCTAAATTTTAAAAGGCTTCCCATACTGACCAATTTTTATTTTCTAATGACACATACCAGAAAACATAAAGTAATCCTGAAATTAAATTCTCAGGGCTTTTACCATCTCATTCATAAATCAGTGAAGCCTGGAAGCCAAGCAGGATCTGTGCCATTTCTCCTCTTGGAAGGCTCTGATACACAGATGTGGACTTCTTGAATTTGGACACTTCATTTTGATTTCCATCCCGGGTTCCTTCAGGTTTGGGTAACTGCCTGTGATTTTCAGCCCATGATCTACAGGCACTGGGTGATCCTCAGTGAGCTTCCAGAGGCCTCTTGGCCAGCACAGAGTCAACAGATGTGCATTAACTTTCCAGGATCCACAATTCCACCTGGAGGAGATTTTGTTGTCTACCAATGAGGTAAAGAATGAAAATTGTTAATTCCTGTGCCAGGCATTAACTTTGTCACAGCTCAAATTGCTGTTTGCACATCCCACTGCTTAACCATGATCTTGTGGAGTGCTGTGCAGTCATTTTGGGGCTGTGAAGATGTTTTAGTTCCCTGTTCTATGTCCCACTCCTCTTAGAGCCATCCCCTGGATAATTCTGAGGTGTCAAACACCTCCATGGTGAGGAATTTCACCGTGGCTGGGTGTGATCCCCTGTGCTGGCATCACTTCCAGCCAGGAATGAACTTTCCCTGGGGAACCCTCACACAAACATCACTTGGATTCTTCAATCTTCAGTCTTCCTGAATGTGGTTTATAGAGCATGAGCTGCAGCAGGATGCAGCGAAGCATTTCAGGTCATATTGATATTTGGCTGCATCTTTTAATAATTCTTGCTTGGGTGCACAGCAACTATTACACACAATACAGACAGATAATACTTTTTTCTCTCTCTGCAAAAACAAAAGGCCATAAAATGCTCATGTCTACCCATTCATTACTTTGTCTTTGCAATGGTTTAGGGCAAAAAAGCCCAGTAGTATTTAGAACAAAAGCAAACAGGCTTAAGCCAGTGTTGTCAACACCATGTTAAAGCTCTTCACTCTGCTCTAAATGCAACCAGCAAAGTGCCTGACAGTGTCCACCCAAAACTCTCACAAAATGGTTTGAAATTCTGATGTGTTGAAGGGCTCTTTATTTTTTGAAAGCAATTCAAGTTTGTACTCTTAAATAAGAAGCCAAATACACATCAAGAAGCATGTTCAAATTTTCATTTTTAGAGGAATGTTTTGTAGAACTGGTCTAAACCAATTTCTCTAATGAGAATTTCTGTTAAAAAAACCAAGAGAATGTTGCTTGAGCTTTATGTGTGCCATCATGTCAGGTGGGTTAAACAGCTCCTTTTGTCTTTCAAGATTGCTTTCAGCTGCTTATCTCAATTATGGTAACCAGTTTCAAAATATGGTACATATCAGTGAGGATCTTAAAGGAGGTTTGGTGGATATTTCTCCTCATGGGGAGATAATTTTTTTAAAAACCCCAACAAAAAAACAATCTTCAAACCTTAACAGGGAATTGATATTCTTTAAGACTGCTCTTCATTTTATGTAAAAGGAGGATTTTCAGAAGGAAAACACACTATCTCTGGAGATAAAATTCATGAAACTGACTACTTTTAATGCATTAAGTTAAGAAGGTGATAACATCTCACAGATAAAGTCCTGTATTGATAAAGTGCATCTACCTTGGTCCTCTACAAGATTGTACAGGGGCATTTTAGCAAAGCCAAACCTGCTGAATCACAAAAGGGATTTGGATCTTTTCTTATTTGCCTCCACATTTAATCCAAGCCTTCAGAAATTGTTGTTATGGATCCTACCTGTTGAAAAATATTTCAAAAGTATGTCTGAGGAACGTTTAGAAAGATAAACACTTTCTGAAGGTATTACCAGCCCAAAGCTTGGCCCCTACTGCAGGAAGTTTCTAGAACAGATAAATTTGATATTCTTTCTATGTGTGTCTGAGAATTGATGTAATTGCCAACTTCTTTCTTCAGGCTTTTCTTCAGTTACTATGAGAAACAGCAGTTCCTTCCCAGGTGGAAGCAGAGATTATTTCAAAAACTTCATTGCATTGCACAATTTGGTGTTCTAAGAAAAAGCAATAACCTGTGATGGGACTCAAGGAACAACTCGTAACTTGGTCTCAGTAAACCTTTTGAACCAATAAAGAAACTCCCAAGGTACCTGTGCTCTGGAACAAGAGTCTCTTGTTAACACAGTGTGAAAAACAGGCAAACTGCCACAAACAATTAATTCCCAGCACTTCTGAGCTTCTCTTTTTATAGGGACTTTCTTTTTCCTGATATGCCATCCCAAAGGTAGTCAGGTGTGTTGGACAAAGCTAAATGGCTTCAAAATTTAAAAAAAAAACCAAATTCTAAAGATCCATTATTATTTCTGCATCTTGCTATTTTACCTGGTGATTTAAATTGTATTTTGTCTTCCTGGCTAATTTTTAGCAGTTTTTTATTGGAAATAAATTTTAAAGTGGGTTTTTTCTTTGCTATCTCCATCTTTCTGGAATTTCAAGGTCTTGCTGAAATCTGGCTTAGTCACTGCCTAGAGAGAAAACTACTCCAGCAGCCTCACGAGGTACAATCTGTAATGATTCACTGATTTCATGATTTCATTGACTGTGAGGAAACCCAGATTAAGCATCCCATGATACGGAGCTGCTGGAGTGAGACCAGATGAGGCCACAGAGCTGCTCTAGGGGTAGGAGCTGGGGGTGCTCACCTGGGGAAGAGAAGGCTCCAGGCAGACCTCAGAGCCCCTTCCAGAGCCTAAAGGGGCTCCAGGAGAGCTGAAGAAGGACCTGGGATAAGGAGAAGCTGTGGCTGCCCCTGGGTCCCTGGCAGTGTCCAAGGCCAGGCTGGACAGGGCTTGGAGCACCCTGGGATGGTGGAAGGTGTCCCTGCCCATGGCAAGAGGTGGAACTGGATGGTCTTCAAGGTCACTTCCAACCCAAACCATCCTGCAAGTCTATGATATCACACTTTCCACCTGTTCAGCAGGTTGAATCTCATCCTTAAATTTCTTTTTCTTAAGCGAAAACTGTGATTTCTCGATAATAGCAAGAATCCTGGAGCTTTGGCATTTACAATGCTCAACCCCTGAAAAGCCATTTAGCCATTTAGTCACACCTGATGAAGAAACTGCTTCTGTTTTCCAGCAGCAATAAAGGCTTATGAAATGTGTGACCCTGGGCTCCATCCTGCTCCCAAAGCCAACATAAAGGGATGTGCTGCTTTGTTTTGTGACAGGAATGCACCAGCTGCTCGCATTTATTATCCCAACCATAGGGCAGCAAGGACAGTTGCAGATTTTCGTGTGGATGAAGAATCTCTCTAAAAAGATGAGGGTGAAGTGGATCAATAACTGGATGTATCCAGCTACAATTATTGCTGAAAATTGACCCTCCCCATCCCTACAGTCTCTCTCTCAGCTGGACATTCTTTTGTACATTTATGTGCTTTCTGAAGCTTTTCAGAACAGATTTCCCCTCCCACAGGCTATAAAACTTAATTAATCAAACACATTTTTCCAGAGCTGGAATTTATAAACCCAAAAATAAAGTGAGAAAATAATTTATAAACAACTGTGTAGAGTGACATAGAAAATTCATCAAAGCTAATTCCTTGCCTCTGATACTGTCCCTTGGCAGATCCTCAGGGAAAGTGGAGAGCTAAGAAGACATTTATAGTGAAATCCTTTCCCTGGTAAATCCTTCAGGCAGACAGTGGCATAAGGACTTGCCACTACAGTTAATGGTTCCAAACTTACAGGTACTCCTTGAAAAAGTCTTGTCAGGTTTTGAGCACAATCATTTGAATTTCCACAACTTTCTGGGGTAATTGTATTATTGTCTATATGAAACATCGTTTCACTTTGTTTGCTTTGAGCTGCTTGCCTGATAATTGAATTGGATGTCCCCTCTTCTCTGTGTTTCAAGAAAGGAAGAGTAATGATTCCCTGCTCACTTTTTCAATGTCTCTCGTTGTTTTCTGATCATGTCCATCCTGGTTGTTGCTAAGTTAAAAGGACTATTTTATAGAATTTTTCCTTATTGCAGAAGTTGTTACACACCTCTGGCCATCTTTGCCACCTTTGTGTGGTTTTTTTCCCCTCCTTTTGAGGTGAATTATTCATTCTGAGATAACATAAGTCTCAGGAGACATGAGAGATGAAGATTCAAACAGGGTTGTGGTGGTGGTTTGGATCTCCATTCCCATTCTAATGATCCCTAAGACCCCTTCTGGCTCCACTTCCTAATTGCTGCCCCAGCCTGCAAGGTCTCTAAGATCCCTGCTCTGAGTGGCAATAATTAATGTAGAGCTTTCACTGGGGATGGATATTTATGGTGGATTCTTTCCACTTGGGTCCCTTTGTGTTTAGCAATGCTTAATTCCATCTGCCTTTCTCATTTCCAACCACCCATATCATTAACTGCAATGAAAACCATCCAAAGGAGTCACTTTTGTTTCTTACTCTGCTTCTCCCAGTGTCCACTGAGGTCAGCAGAGATGGTGTTCAGCTGGTCTCAGATAGTTTAAGTTGCCACAGATTTTACAAAGTTCTCAAAGCAAAAAAAAACCCTTCTGAAATGGAAACGTTTTCCAACTGTGTTCAGCAGCTGAGCTGAACATTCTGGAGATTAGAAAGGGACTGCTTTACCCACAGAAAGACTTGATGGCAACACCACAGGAAAAGAAAGTGGTACCATAACATAGTTATTCAGACACATTTTAATTCAAATTGGATGGGATGGTGGGGGAGGAAATGCTGAAAGCCACAGAAATAGAATTTTTCCTCTCTTGCTTCAGTGTAATTTAAAACATCAAACCATTTTTAATGAGTTTTAGTAAACCAAGTCTTGCCTGTGACCTTCTATGCCAAAATTTAGCCTGGAGAAACTTTTCAAAGCTGATTTATAAATCCTATAAATCAGGGAGGTTCATGGTGGAAACAGTGAGCTCTGGACACCAATGCTTTTGCTGCCTTATTTTTAACTTTCAGTCTAAAGAGAGGCTCTGTAAGGTGTACTTAACTTGTATCCCACTGCTGAAATTCTGCCTGAGACTTTGTCCTTATAAAACTGTGAGCTGGATCTGTTCCACTTTGCTGGAATCAAAGAGAAAACCACATTAGCAAAATAAAACACACAGAGGGAAACACGTGGCACCAAGTTCTTACCTTCAACAGAGGACCCTCACTCACAGCAAAAACGAGCAGAAAGGCCACAAAGCTGCCTGTGTGGAAGGACAGCTTCCAGTGTTGGTCTGAAAAACTGGTTTCTTCAGCCATTTCTCATTCTGGAACAAGGCTGGATGAGATCTTCAAGGTACAGACCTTCTTTTTGTCACGATGGACAGGGCCTGCCCTGTGAGCCCAGCTTAGGATCTCTAGGAGATAACTGTCATTATCAGCAGATAATTGGTAATGACTACGTTCATCAGTCTTTTTTTTTATTCCTTGAGAGTCAGTAATTACAGGATTTTGCCATCATCATCATTTGCACTCCTGTGCAGTGCTGCCTTATTGATTTCCTTGTCAACATTTCATACGCTTTGGACCCTTCGCACGAAAATGGAATTTGAAATAAATCAAAGTTCTTTATCTCACAGCCCAGGACAGTGATCATGGCCCCAAGGCTCTCAGAGCCCAATGGGTGTTTGGACAATGCTCTCAGACACAGGGTGGGATTTTTGGGACTGTCCTGTGCAGGGCCAGGACTTGGACTAGATGATCCTTGCATGTTCCTTCCAACCCTTTTTTCTCCTCAGCCTTTATTTCTTGTAATTGTTTCTCCATCCAAATGTAAACACATGTATAGAAATTACAGAAAGTCAGGGAAAATAAAATATTTTTAACAAACCAATAAATATCAGAGAATCACAAAATCCTTAAGATTGGAAAAGACCTCCAAGAGCATCAACTCCAACTTTTGACCAAACACCATAACAACTAAACCACAGCACTGATTGCCACATCCAGCTGTGTAGATAAAAATATTTCATTTGGAATTCACTTTACTTCTAAATTTTGACTTTAGGTAGTGCCAGTGTCCACTTGTGTTGGCAATTTGAATGGCTCTGACAGGAATTTACAATGCAGAGCATCACAGTTTGGATTTTAGGTGTCTAAGGGTGATAAAATGAAAGATTTGCTGTAAGAGCATTTGTTTCTCTTGGTTGAGTCTAAAGGGATGCTCAAAAACTAACTCAGAGGTGAACTCCCTGCCCTGCAAACACCTCAAATCAGAGGAGCTCCTCTCCTTTCCTCTCCCCACAAGAACAGGACATGAAGCTGTGGCTCCATCCTGCACTGAGCTCAACTCATGCAGATTTCTAGATTAACAACTGAAGTCTTTACTAATTAGCTAATAACCCCTTGCATTGATCCAATTTCTTTGTGAGAATTTCACAGAGTTCAAGAAAATGCTGTGAGCACAAACCTCCTGGCAAAGCACAGATTTTAGCCCCTCAAATACAGTTTAGAGCCACCACCATTGTGAGTAACACAGAAAAACAGGAGAAATGTTCAGCAAGGCTGATGACAATCAGCACTCCAGGGAGCAATAAGAAAAAAAAGTGATTTTATTCTGCACTGAGCAGGGTTGGCAGATGGAGATAGTGGTGGTGGCTGGGATATTTTATGATCCTATTGTTTTCTTGTGCATTTTATATTCTTTTCTTCATTTCCAAAATAAGTGCATGGGAGCCTGGAGACGTGGTGAATATTCATTCCTAGATCCATTATTTACTGCACTAAATTAAGTGGTTTCTTAACCTCCCTG
>QUSF01000005.1:44424314-44447545 GCA_003676055.1 Chloebia gouldiae | reverse complement strand
CAGCTCAAAACACACAGTCCTGATCCTGGTGGCCACACTGCAAACTGTGAGGCCCATCCCTGCTCAGAGATCAGTTAGAGACTGTGAAAAAACCTAGGCCGGTTTTCTCTGGTTTTCCTGCCCACCCAAGGGGAAAAAAAAAAAGAGAGAGAGAGAGAAGAGGGAAGTGGAAGTAAAAAAGGAAACACTTCAAAAGGCAAAGCCCATTGCCCAAGAGCATGACATCTTAAAGTCTGTTGTTCAGCATGTCTGTGGCTCCCAAAGTAGGGAGAGATCAAACCTGCAGCTCCACCACCTCTTCTTTACAGTAACACTAATCACATTAGTCATTTCACAAGAATAACTCACTTTGATTTTGTCTTTTCATTTTTTATCTTTAGTGGGTAAAGGTTTGAAATCAAAATTTTAGGCACGAAAGGGAAGAGCTGGTTGTAAAAGGATGAGGAAATGGTCACCACCTGCAGGGAAGGTTTGAAATTTGACCCAAGGGTTCATTAATATGCTTAAGGATATATATGGGGTTCTACAGTGTCCTGGCTTGGAGGGAGGTTTTTATTTTATTTCAATGCTTTATTCTTCTTTTAGAGAGAAAGACAAAAAGAGGGAAAAAAAAATAAAGCATAGGCAGGAAAATATTTAATTTTTCACTTCTGTGAGTTTTGCAGAGGAAGAAGTCTGGTCTGGTATTGCCTGAACCCCTCAGCAAAGAGACAACAAACCAAGAAGTCAAAGAACCTCAAGGTGATCTCCCATCCTTACCACCTCAACTCAATTTGCTGTGCCTGATGCTGTGCCAGGTTACAGACTGAGACCTCTGAGTTCAGCTGCCTCTGAAGTTCTCCAGGAGAACTCACAGAAGTTCAGACGTCCCCAAAGCAGGACCATCTACTGCCTGAGCCTCTCCCTTGGTCCTTGCCACCTCATTTACAGTGCTTTGCCTAATCGGGGGCTTTTTTTTTTTTTTTTGTCTGTTGTACAGAATAAAGCCCCTGATTTTTGGTCAACTGACTGTGAAGAAACAGATCAAGATAAATGGAAATGTGCAGAGATGCGCTTGGCAGTCCAGGAAAGATTTTCTTCTTCACATCAAACACTTTATCACAAAATGACAGAGTGGTTTGGGTTGGAAGGGACATCAAAAAACATCCAGTTCACCCCTTGCCATGAGCAGGGACACCTTTCACCATCTCAGGCTTTTCCAAGCCCCACTCAACCTGGATTTTACAAATATTAGAGCACAAATTACTTCAGCAGGCAGCACCTCAGTTTCCAAACCACTGAACGAATTTGGTTTCCTAACTAGGGGTGAGGGAGAAGGAGGATATGAAAATTACTCCAGAAAAAGCAGCAATTGAATTCCCAAGCTTCACAAATCTTTTCAGCTTCTGGTACACACAGTACATCAACCCAGTTTGTTGTCCCCTGAAGGAAGTTATTTTGTCATGACAATATTAATCCATTTTTCCTATTGTTTTCTTATTTTTCCCCTCCCAAAATCCTTCTTTCACTACCTCCTTCATTCCAAAGGCATTAAACAACATTCAGGCCCAAACAGTCAAATTATACCATCAGTTTCTATTGTAGTCTCCTACAAATGAATACCTGAGAAAAATTCTGCTTGATTTAAGAGGACTCATTTACTCTACAATCATTAAGCATGGATAGATGTCTAATAAGCCTTCATGAAAAAGACAATGGTCTTACTTTTCTTTTTTTTTTTTCTGTTTTTGTTTTGAGGTTTTCTTTGTAGTTGCAATTGTTTCTACATCTGCAATTGCAGTCCAGGGCCAGAAGCTTGATGTTCATGAAAAATTAGAATGTGTAGCTTGTTGTGGAAGAAGCTGAATTTTGCAGAGATGTGAAGACCTTTGTTATTAACATAAAGGTTTAGGGAAGTGTGTTCTGTTTGAATCCCTGGGACAAAAGATTGACAAAGCTCTTGTCACTGCCAGAAGTCAAGAGGTGATTTCAACAGGGAGCATTAGGCTGAAGAACCTGACCCGCAGAGATTTCAGTCCTGTCATGGCATGAGGGGAGGAGAAGGGGCTCCCAGCTGGATTTCAGCTGCACTAATCAAGGAAATTAGAAATGCTCTGGATAAAATCAAAAGCAGAAGTGGCAGTGCAGGAGGAGTGCACTTGGCTCAGGGTGCTGTGCCCTTCCTGAGCGGGGAGGGAAGGTTTTGTGCTCTCCTCACCCATCTCCAAAGGATATTGGGGTTAAATGAGTCTCCTCTCCTGCATAAATACAAATTTGGCCTTTGCTTGGATGTCTCCAACCCCCTGTCATTAGTATTTCTACTCTGCGAATGAGGAAACTGAGACACAAAGCACTTAAGTAACACAGTTTGATTCTTCTCACGGGACATCATTTGGGATATGCTCCAGTTCTGCCCTGTTTCCATCAGAAAAAAACCCAAAAAAACCAGCTATATTAAATGTTATTCACATTTTGAAATTTCTAGTGAAAGGGTCCCTGCCCATAGCAGGGGAGTTGGGACTAGATGGTATTTAAGGTCCCTCCCAGCCCAAACTACACTGTCATTGTGATCATATTAAAAACAAACAAACAAATAAACAAACACAATAAACTTTCTTTTTTTTTTTTTGCTTATTTAAAAAAAATTGAAAAAAAACCCCAAATATTCATGCATTCCAGTGTCTGAAAATTACTGGTAATCATCAATAGGAACAGTTTAAGTGGGTCTGTGCTCCATCCTAAGGAGCTCAGCATGGAAATAGCTCCAAAATGACATAAACAAAGTGCAGGTAGTACAAATTCCTAAACATATTGGAATATCAATGTGCTCTACAATGTGTTCACATGTGTCCAAAAGTGTAAGAATAATAACAGTTCTGTCAGCCTGGAGAAATGTGTGACTCAGGCATTGGCAAAGGTTTGCTGCTATGATATGATAGAGCTGTCACCTTTTAATATGTGATGCCTACAAGAAAAGAAAAATATTCATAGCTCTCTTCTCAGTCAATTTTAATCAAATTGGGGGAGGAGAACATTGTGGAGGGTGAGTCACCATATGCTGGGGTTATATGAACATAAACAGACAAATTATCATTGCTATTTCTGTGTCTAGGTCTATCTGCTGCCCTTTTTCCTTTATAGGGTTAATAGGAGATCACTGGGAAAAAAAAAAAAAAAAAAGAGCAAACAGTATCTCTATGACAAGTTCTGGACCAGCTGTTTTAACTGGAAATCTTGGACTTTTATCCAAAACATGCATTATTTTTAGCTAAGAGGTCCCTGCTCCTGCAAATGCAGGCAGGTTTGTTTAGGCCCCCACGCACAAATAATTTAATGGATTTCAGGGGGCTGCCTTCACTGTGAGCAGTGAACATCTGCTTAATGCTTGAAAGAGCAGCACCCTAATATTCCAAATAAACCTCATGATGCATAAAGTAGTAACTGACAGACAATAACTGTGTAAAATTAATTCCCTCCATATGTGTTTACAAGGCCAAGAAAGAAAACTAATGGAGAGAGAAATGTTGTTTTCAAAAATCTGTGAGATGTAGTTTCACAAGAGGTTCATAAACGGCCTGGGGGAGATGATTTGTCAGTGCATTTGTATCATGCCCATCCCTGGGGATGTGGTATTCACGTGGGGTAATCCCAGTGTTTGATGTTTGTGGATTCCCCATCCCTGGAATTGTCCAAGGCCAGGTTGGGCAGAGCCCTGAGCAACCTGCTCTGGTGGAAGCTGTTGCTGCCTGTGGATGGGGTTGGGAGAGGATTGTCCTTCAGCTCCCATCCAATCCCAACCATTCCATGATTTTATGTTTCTATTATTCTGTGTAGGAATGAAGAAGGGAAAGGATGTGGGAAAATTGGCAGAATGGTCCTCCAATTAAGGAGCTGGGCTGTGACTCAGTGGCTTGTCCCACTCCTATGTCAGAAACTCTTCATAACCTCGGGAATTATTTTACCACAGCCTCCAGAGCAGCACCCACTGCTGGAGTTTTGAATCCCTCCCAGCAGCACCAGACCCCAGGAATCCAATGGAGAACACTGGTTTTTTTCCAATGGAAAACACTGGGTTTTTCCAATGGAAAACACTGCTTTTTTTTTTCTTTTCATGGAAAACACTGCTTTTTCCAATGGAAAGCACTGTTTTTTTCCAATGGAAAACACTGCTTTTCCTCCAATGGAGAACACTGCTTTTTCTCCAATGGAAAACACAGCTTTTTTTTTTTCCACTGAAGAACACTGCTTTTTTCCCAATGGAAAACACTGGTTTTTTCCAAAGGAGAACACTGCTTGTTTCCAAAGGAGAACACTGCTTTTTTTTCCAATGGAGAGCACTGTTTTTTTCCAATGGAAAATACTGCTTTTTTTTCCAATGGAAAACACTGCTTTTTCCAATGGAGAACACTGTTTTTTTCTCCAATGAAGAACACTGCTTTTTCCAATGGAGAACACTGCTTTTTTCCAGTGGAAAACACTGCTTTTTTTTTTTTCCAATGGAGAATACTGCTTTTCTTCCAATGGAAAACACTGTTGTTTTTTTTTTTTCCAGAAGGACCTGTGGACTGATGTAAAAATTTCTATTGCCACCTTCCACTTATTCCGAACACAGCTTTCTCACACAAGGGCCATATTGAAAATAAGCAATACTCTCCTAATTTCACAACAACAACAACAAAAAAAGTGCAAGGGGTACTTTATCCCTACCTTCATTGGTTGGTTGATTGATTTATTTTATTTTATTTCATTTTTGGGGGAAGGACAGAATTTGAGGACAAGAGGGACAAGAAGGCTTGAGGACTCCAAGTGAAAATAAGCAGAGCTTTTTTGGAAATGTGATACTTAGTGGGGGCAGAGAGAAGCAGAATGAAACAGCCTAATTGCAACATGTGCCTTTGGAAAATAACATGCAATAACTGCAACCCAGAGCCCAGCCACAACAAAGTCAAGGTCAAGTTGCATGAACAGCTTAAACTGTGGCATTTCCTGAGTTTTACTTATTTGGCTTTACAGCCTAAAAACATTTTGTTCTTCTAGTTATTTTCTATTCCATATATGAAACACATTCAACCTGCCCGTTATTCATTAGTAGCTGGTGTTTAAAAGGAAATGGAATAAAACCATGAGGGCTATGTGAGTTTGTGTGGCAAAAAAACACTGGGGGACTTGTCGTAATATTTCCTTGGCCTTTTGTTTTGAGGAGCTGCAGAGTGAAATATTGCCCTCAGGACAGAATTAAAAAAAAGTTGTCTCAGTGTTTCATGAAGAAATTTCAGCCCTTTGCTCCAGGCAATCACAGCCTCAGCCACCCCCTGTCCCATGGTGATATTTTTCCATGTTTTCCCTCCACAGTCAGAGTTTATAGGCTGGGAAAGAGTGCAGACACTGTGGTGTGTTATGTGCACACGGTGGTTTGTTCTGGGTGTCTGTGAGGAGCTTGAGGTTTGTTCCCAGCAATTTAGGCCACTTTATTTTATGCTCTCTGAACATGTACATGCAGAAAGCTTTTTTGTAACAATTCTAGGCAGAGTAGTGAAAGGAGCTTTTCATGTCAAATTATAGTGGGGAAAATCGAAAAAAAAAATTTAAAAACTATGAACAAAGCTCCTGTAAAAACAACAATGAGCACTCAGCCACCTTGCCTTTTTATTACATTCTCAGTTCTACAAATAAGAAAATATATCTCTCAAAAAAAAAAAAAAATCAGTGGAGGTCAATTAATTTTAACTGAGAGTCTCTATGGAGGAAGATTTGCCTTTGGAGAAGTGTCTTTCTCTCTGCTGGTGATGTGGATACTCTGGAGGTCAGATAACATTTTTAGAAAGATGGTATAAAATAATATGTGGGATCATAGGGTGACAGGAAAATTCAGATTGGAAGGACTATTAGGAGTCCTTGCTCAAGGCAAGATCAACTCTGAGGTCACACAAAGCTTTGTCCAGCCTCGAGAAAGGCTGCAGACCATGCAGCCCACCTGGAAACCTGTTCTCATAGCCAGGAATTGGAGCTCTCTTCCTTTCCTTGTCTCTCAGGTCTGATTCTTTTCATCATGGAAGAAATTCCTTTTGAAGAACCTCAGAGATAAGATATGTGTCATGCAACCTTGTACTCAAAGCTGCCTTTCCGAGGGGATAGAACTCTGCATGGCACATGTCACCAGTTAAGAATCTTGCTATCATGAAGGGAAAAGCATTCCCTTCTTTGTCACAGATATGGAAACGAGCTCTTTGTTGTCACAGACACTCATCTCCTGGAAACTGCTGGTTCAGATGTTAGATTACATTAGCTCATTAAAATATAAGTGAATTTTTTAATCAGTTCTTCCAGAGAAAGTTCAGTGGAAGAACAAGGGAGGAACTGTAGCTGCAAGGTAAGTAAGAGGATGATAGGCAGTAAGAGCATGTCAGTGGACTGGGCTGAAGAAGATGATTTTTATGAGGATAATTACAAGTATTGGGTGCTGACAAGGGGCTTGATAATGCTTTCACTAATAAACTTGGCAAAACTGAGAGTATACTAATTAAACTGATGACAAGAGGCATCACTGACACAGAGGCATTCAGTCTACTGAAATAATTGAATGGGAACTGGAATAACAGAAATGGGATGGGATTTAACACTTTGAAGTGATAAGGTCACAAATTTGGAGATTAGGAACTATTAATCTAGTAAAGCTTCAAGTTTTCCAGAGCAAACAGCTGAGAAGAAAACATGACAGGATGTGTTGGTCAGTCAGGGGATGGCTGTGAGGCACTGACATGGCAAGGCCATTAAAAAGACAAATGTGATTCTGGAGGCTTCAGGCTGAATGCTCCAAGGAGTCATCAGAAAATGTTAATTGTGCCTTCCAAAACAGCTGTTTTCTCATCTGGAGCTGCTCACACACTTCTAGCCAGCCCTGTTCAACAAAGATATTAAACAGAAAATATTACATTCTTGTTTGCTAGAAGAAAGAAATTAAAATGAAATGTGAGCGAGGAAAGAGAGATTCTACCTTGAATAGTGATGTAAGAAAGAGCCAGTGTGGGTCAAAGAGGGAACAGAAAGTAATTTCTCCTAATAGGATGTCACCTAACGAGCCATTTCATAAGGCAAGGTCAAATGTTGTCAAGTTCTGCCAGGGGAGGTTCAGGTTGGATATTAGGAAAAAATTCTTCACTAAAAGAGTGGCCAGGCACTGGCATGGGCTGCCCAGGGCAGTCACCAGCCCTGGAGGTGGTTAAAGAGCAAGAAGCTGTGGCACTTCAAAATATGGTTTAGTGGGTGGTACTTGGTCAAAGGTTGGACTTGATGATCTTCAGGCTCTTTTCCAACCTTAAGGATTCTGTGATTTGCCAAAAACGTATTGGTTGGCTATAGGAGACACATCCCACAATGCTGAATAGCTTCAGATTATCACAGCAACGTAAACCTGCTGCGACTTCTGTCTTAGTTCCCAGTCAATCCAATTTCTATTATTTTATAAAAATAAATAATATTATTTTTTCCTAACAAGATGAAATGGTTTGTAAAATCTCGGAAATCAGCTTTTCTGTTTTTCCATAGAGTTTTGTGTTCTTTCTGTCCTCTCAGTTAAATGATAACTGAGAATACAAAAAGAAAATAAAAATTTCAGGAAAAGACCCTTTCTAGATGCTGGAGATGTCACTGTGCTCAAGATGAGGGGTGGACTGGTAGAATGAGGGATAAAAGTGTCCTAATCCTTCTTCCTGGAACTGCATGTTTTTAAATCAAGTTTTGCACACAGAAGACTCCAGATAGATAATGAGGAAGCTGAAGATGAAGGCAGGGACTGAAAGTGAGTAAGTAATAAATTGATAAATCAAAGAATTTACAGCTGTCCAGGCTTTTACTAGGCTTTGTTTAAACAGGGCCAAGAACAGTTAAGAAATAGCTATCAAAGTAAAAAAAAAAACCAACCAGCTCCATGGGTGTAGATGAAAATAATTCTTTAATTTGCTTGGAGGGGGAGAAGGGAAGATAAATTTCTACTGAATGTTGCAGCAATTATCAATACCAGGTCAAGAATACCTTCTTAACAACAGCAGTCTGTGCTGATACAGTGGAATTTTTATAATTTGAGTCTCTCCTTGACCATTTTCCAGCACACCAGGTTCCACAGTCTAATTTCTACTTTTTAAAAACAGCTCATTCCAATGGAAGAGATAATTTAATTTATCAATAAGCCATTTTTTAAATCTACATATCTTGTTTAAATTTTAAGACGTATACCAAGAACGTATTAGCAGATATCCATCAGACTTCTCAAGTGTAAATTTCTTGAGAAAAAGTCTAGAAGAGAACCTAGGAAAAAGAGCCATGGCTGAAGAACTGCAATTCCCTTTTCACTGTGGTCTTGCACAGGAGAAAATCCACTGAACTCCTGATTCTGGCCCTAAATGAAAGCTGTCTCATCAAGTAGGAATTGAATGGTGCTGTGATGTTGATATGAAACCTGGAGCTAAGGGAAGAGAATAGAAAAATAATAATTAAGTTATACTGAAGCTCATAGTTAAGATGGAAAATCACCAGAACTCGTTGCTGTGTTGCATAGTCCATCCTACACATATCCTCATTTTTCTCACTGCTAAATTTTAAATGTGTTGCACAAAGAGCTTGTGACATAGCAAAGTGTCTGGAGACCAAAACAGTATTCCTTCCTGTCTCTTGAGGGGCAAAGCCTGTGTACAGTCAACAGAGCAGCGTGCAAGGAAATGCACACACTTCAGAAAAAGGACAGAAAAATACCCAACCTCGCTGCTTCTGCACGTCAAGAAGGATTTCCCTGAAATCACAGCTAAGTGGAACTGAATGCTCTCCACAGCCATCCAGGCACAGAGAAGAACAGCAGGGAGAAAATAAAAAGAAAAGAACAGGCAGAAAAGCAGATAAATTGAGGATAACAGCCCCTGGTGCAATAATCGTAATGAAAGTTACTGGATTGCACCTTGAAAGGTCACGGTTTTTTGGGTCCCATGTGGTCCTGGGTGTGTGGATTTGCAAAAAAAAAAAGGCAGGTGGCAGGAACCAGCCCCTCCATACTGCCCCATCTCCATCCAGGCACCTTCCAAGGACATTATCCCAGATCTCCCAGGGGAACCACCCCCAGCTGCAGGGCATGCAGCCCTTCCTGATGGTGCTGTGCCTCCACATACTGCCCTGCCTTCCTTAGGTGGGGCCTGAAACGAACACCTGAGCCCCAAATCCAGATGTTTCTATACTTAATGAAGCAGGAATTGGGTGAGGATTTATTGATGGAACACTTTGCAGCCAACTGATGTGAATTGCTGATGGAAATGTTAAGAAATGCAGCATTAATTGAGTTATGCTGAGGCCTGGGATCTATCACTGCATGGAAGAAACACAGACCTGGCAGAAATCTGACTTAGCCAATGTCTAAGGAAGGTTTTACACAGCATTTTCCACAATGGATGTTTCTCTGTCCCTAAAATTCACAGCAAAAACTCATCACAGGTTCAGAGTCACAGTAGCAAAGAACTGAAGTGAGAAGATCATTGGCTACTGATTTCCTCCTAATTTTGATGTAACTATTTTTGGAAGGAACAGTATTTAATCAAATGTTAATGGTAATTAAAAAAAAGCCTGAATTCAGTGGCACATCAGAGCCCTGTGTCACACCTGTGTCCAGTAGCAAAAGCCACCAATGCCTGCCAAAATCTAAAGCTCAAAGTCACTTCACAGATATTTAAGGCAGGTGTTCAGTGAAAACCAAGTACCTGTGCCCCTTCTATAGCCAATGGAGAGCATTAGCTGATTCCAGAGGTGCATTCATTTTGGACTCAAAAGCACACAGCTTCCTAAAATAAGGCGGCAAGTTTTGCAAAGGCAAAGCTAGAAAATTATTCCCATCAAGGACAACCACTTACACATGGACAAGATGGTCACCTGGAAGCAGGTTGTGGCCCAGATCTAGAGCATCAATTGATTTTGTGCCTCTGGATTTATCAAACAACTTGTTTTTAGCTGATGTGTTACCCTGTCTTCCTGACAACTGAAAGAACATGGAAAATATTAATTTGTGGAAATTATAGCATTCTGTGCTCCTTTAGTATCCTGGAATTAGGAGAATTCTGTTAATAATGAGTCATTCTTTCCATTTGCACTTGGCTTCCCATGAAAGGACCTCTGAGTCTTCAGAGGAGCCCAGGATGACCCTAAAGAAATGAACACTCAGAGAATGTGAACCAAGGCAAGAGGGATTTCAATGTCAGTGGCTGGGAGAAGGATAAAACACAGGAGTTCGGATTTCTCAGACTGAAGCATCTCAGGAAACCCCAAACGAAGGGAAACATCAATGTGAAAACACTGGAGGAGAAACGGTGGTGATGTCAACACACACCAGGACCTGAGCTCCTCTCACTGCTCCCCACCACAAGTTGCATAACCACATTTAGTGCATTAGTGCTCCTGCAGGAGAGCAGCCATGCATGGCCTGGAGCTCTGTGGTTTCCTGACAGGGGCTGGCTCACCTCCAGCCAGCTGAGAGCTTGGGCAGGGCAGGCTGGGGCTGGCTGCATCCACCCCCAGGCAGGGCCTTGGCTCTGTTTAAATCTGCAGTGAAGCATCTGCCCCTCTAAAGAGGGGCAATAGACAGTCCTGGTGTTTGGCCAGGTTGTCAGAAGAGCTGTAATTTATCCTCTAAAAAGAGTGAGGAACAGCTGAGGGAGCTGGGAAAGGGGCTCAGCCTGGAAAAAAGGAGGCTCAGGGAGCCCCTCGTGGCTCTATGCAACTCCCTGACACCAGGTTATAACAAGGAGTCTCTTCTCCCAAGAAACAAGCAACAGGACATGGCCTCAAGTTTTGTCAGGGAAAATTTCATCACAGAAAGGGTTGTCCAGCCCCAGAACAGGCTGCCCAGGGTGATGGTGGAGTTCCTATTCTGGGAGGTATTTAAAAGCCATGTGATGTGGCACTTCGGGACATGGGGTAGTGGTGGCTTTGGCAGTGCTGGGTGAAAAATTGGAGTCCATGTTCTTAAAAGTATTTTCCAGTCTAAGTGAGTCTATGATTCTAAGGGAGCTGACCAAGTTTCTGCTGTCCAGCAAACAATAAAATTCCTGTGAGGCTTTAAGCACCGGCTCCAGACAGGGAGAGTAACTTAGAATGCAGGTTGTGCACCCAAGCACAGATTAAGGCAGGTGCTCAGATAGGGAAGTAGTGTCAAAAAATCCAGGTTCTATTACAGTTAATAATCATCCCAAAGCAAAATGCTAAGAGGAGCTGAGCTGTTCCAGGCTGCACAGCTACTGCAGAAATGTCCAGGAAGTCACAGGCATCGGGGAATGGAGGAACTACCTGGGACAGTGGCAGAGAGCATCACCAAAAATGCTTAGATATTAATTGCAGTTAAGGGGAGATTTTAAAATGCACCATTAATAGGTTTAAAACTCAGTTTCATCATCTTTCAAACTGAGTCAGACCCTTGGTAATCCCCACTTTGGCTCCCTATAAAGCAGTTTGTACTGATGCCTAGAACAAAGGTCAGACAGAGCCAAAGAATAAAGTAGGGATTTATTAAAAGGCCTGAATGGATCCATCTTGGGCAACACAAGAGCCCAGCCAGGGCTACACCCAAGATGAACCAAAATGGTCACAAAATAGATGACTGGTCACAAGGGCTCACATTTTTATGTTTTTGTCCATTTGCATATTAGGGTTAATTGTCAAATTACAGCTTCAGGTTATGAAGTCACATCCTCCCTCTCTGCTCTCTTCCATTCAGATTTGTTCATGCTTTTTGGGCCTGAAGCTTGCAATGATGCCCTTGGTTCCCAAGCTGGAAAAGGATTGTTTTGTCTGGTGACCCTGTGAAGAGAACTTGCTGACACTTAGTATGAAGCTCAGAACTGCACAACAAGGCAGCTTAGAATCTGAAAAATATGAGAGCTAAAACCTATGGCATCAGTACCCATAACCCTGAATGGACCTTACGAGGAGGGCATTGGTCTCCACACCCTCCTGGGGACTCAAGGCACACAGGAATGGCACATCCTTGGTGGCTGAATTAGAAATCAAACAGGAATTTTAGCCTTGTCTGTTCCTCTTGTCCTTACCTTGCTGCCAGTCCAGATACCAAGCCCTGGCTGTTGCACCTGCACTGAAACCTCCCTGTGGTTGATATGATAATTTTCTCTGTGTGAACCATACCCATTTCTCCAATATTAATTATAATTTAAAAGTATCTTCTGTCTTTTACTAGTTCTACTGGTCTGTTCTTACAAGGCATAGCATTTCTTTTTATGTTTTTTAATTCAGACTATGATATCAAAGTAATCCCTTCTGGCTTGAAAAAATGTAAGCTCATCAATGTTTCAGACTGGAAGAAATGCTGTCACTAAATATCAGCCAATGTCTCATTTCTCATCTTCCTCAATGTTTTTGTCTCGCTGGATCCAGTAAAAACCTGGATTCTCAAGCTACAGCAACCAGTCCCAGCAATGAGGCTGCATTTCTGCTTGGGGGATGGTTACATTTTTTATTTCCAACCATGTGTCCTCGCTGTCAAATTCCATGTCATTTTTATTTAATCTGATCCTCTATCAAGCCAATTCCCTGTCTCCCAAGCCTCCCTGTCTTCCAGCTGGACATTTTTTAAAGCAGTGATTTGCAAAACATTAAAGAAGGCATATAAATAAATTACTGTCTGGAGAGTGAGTCATCATTATTTAATAGGACTGTCTCATAAAAAAGTGGCTGTTTGTTGGCAAAGCAAGCCCCCAAATTTATCCTGCAGTTTCCCAGCCTCCTGAGGGTTTGTCCTGCTCTATCACTTCCTGATATTTTGCTTCCTGGTAAACAAGGTTTTGATGTTGCAGGAACTCAGGGGAGGACAGCAAAGGCACTCCGAGACCTGAGACATAAGAGCTGCCCTGTTGTAATGTGGCTGCAGCATCATGGATTCACAGGGTCATTATGGCTGGAAAAGACCTTTAAAATCATCAAATCTGATTGTTAAAGGACAAGACGCTCTGCAAATCACAGTTACATCTTCATTTCAATGAATTTGGGGCCTAAATTCAGGGAATTTTTCCTGAGGAAAACCTGAGTGTGCTTTCACAGAGTGCAAAGGAGGGGAGAAATACAACAGGAATGTGTTTGACCAAGTCAGAGATCCCTCCCTCTTCTACCATCCCCACTCACTTGGGTCTCCCAACATTTCTACAGAACCTGAGCTTATTTCTTCATGCCCAAAATTCTGCTAAGTAAGCAAACAGGGAGGATTCAATTAAAATAAACCTCAGGCACCATTCCTTCTTCTGTCCCACCTTACACCTGCTGTGGCCTAGTTCCCATTTATATTCCCATTTATATTCCATATATTTGAACCCCACACAAGAGCCATGCAATGACCCCACCTGAAGCTTCACTGCAAGTTCTCCCTTGTCCCCATCAGTGTTGAGCTGCTGGTCCTCAGTCACTCAGCACTGCTGGCTTCCAGGCTCCATCCTACCAGTGGAAAAGCTCCAGACAAGTGGAGGAGCTGCACGTTGCTACCTTTTAAAAATTATGCAGCAAAGCCTCCCAAAAAAAATCCAGTGATAAAGCCAAAATGCTGCCGTTGCTCATTTCCACTTCTCCATCCATGACTGCTCTGTAAGGACATGGCTTAGATAAACCCACATATGGTGAGGGGGGTTTTGAGTTTTTTGGGGTTTTTTTGATTGTGATGCTCTGCTGACAGGAAGAGTTCCCACTGGTAGCCACCACAATATTGACAAATTCCTTTCCATTCCCATTTCCTTGAAGTTCCCACCCATTCCTCTCGGCGTGCAGAACAGATGTGACCTTGGTGCTTCTATTTTAGGCCCTCAGTAGCATTTGAACAGGTATGAGAAACATTCTGATGAGAACTCCAGCTAGAAAGAGGATCGGGTCTATGTCTGTTGCCAAGCAGTGCAATTCCTATGAAGCAAAAACCCAAGAAATATTGAATGTTTTAATTAACTTCCACTGAGGACCTGATGAGTCTCTGTGCCTCTGTGCCTTTACATAAGACCTAACATACCTGAAAGGTCCCCATATTTTATATATATATATATATATATATATATATATATATATAAAAAAAGAGTACTGAGTAATAACATTACACTTTTTAAATGGAAATTTTATTTTCATTTTCTACTAAGACTGTTTCCAGAGGTCACAGAGCACCTGAGCTAAGGATCAGCCTCTCTCCATCACTTACATGTGGAATGGAAACTAAGCACTGCATTTCTAAATAAAGGATATAAAAGTGCCTTTCTTCTTTAAAAAGTGACTAAGAAACACTAGAAAACAACCTATGAAACCCAAGTTGTGGCACTTTGAGTAACAAAAGGATATTGGGAAAAGTTCCAACATATGGAAAAATAAATTAAATTAGGCTTGGACAGGAATCTTGTAGTTATTAATGAAAACCAGCTAACAGCAGTGGTTATACTGGATCTTTGTCACCAGGTATGGTAATCCTGTTTCTTAGGAATGATCATTTTTCCTACCTAAGGAATGCAAAACAAAGGAATAGATAATTATTATGCCTTTATGCAATGAAGGCTACAAATCAGTGACCAAGGTTCTCTCCTCCTTTACCCTCCATCTTCTTCCTTTCATTGGCTAAGAGCCAGGATAGAAAATGTTTATCCTCAGCAAAACCTTGGTGAAGTAAGCAGAAGAAAATGAAATAATTAGCTGCCTTAAAAAAAAACCCAAACAAACCTAATTTGAGCTTAATTATTTTCTACTTACAAAGATAATCATCCTAATAGGTATTTTGTATTTGGTTATGGTTTATCTAGAAATGGCAATTATTAGCATGCCTTGACAATGGAACAAGCCAAGCTTCTAACGAGATGTAATTATAACATAAGATATATATAATTAAACATTATACATTGACAAGCCCTTGACAGCCTGCAGTGAGTTAATCTCATGGTATTGCTCACTAGGGCTGGGAGTATTCAGCGCCCCTTTTCAGCTAAATGCATATTTGGATCATAAATTTTCCTTTCCCCAGCTCTTTCTGCAAGCAGATCGCACATTCCTCATTTCCTGGCAGTACTTAAAGTGGAATTTTAAAAGATCCATTCAAACCTATTTGCACTATAGCCCAGAGTAATGACCATTACTGCAAAATGTGTCTATATTTGATATATTGGGAAGTGCCGGTATCCTGTATCCTGGTGCATTGAGCTACTGTGAAGGCTGATGATGTTTTGCTGGAAAAGATGAGGAATATATGCAAAAAAACCCCACCTGGTATTGATATTCCTGCAACACACCTCATAAGCAGGTGATAAATTGCACTTTTATGCCCTCCTCACCTGCATTTTAACCTTTAGTGTTTTTCTTTCCCAGTTCCTTCTGACTATCAAAATCTCTGACTTGCTCCAAGCAGCCACTGTATTATTTTACACAAAATCATGTAAAGTTTTTGAGGCTTTTTCTTCATTTGGCCTAAAGAAGGAATTTTTCTTGCCTGAGATCTTGTTTCGTTTGGATGCAGCATGAACAGCAGTGCTTCCATGCAAGCTGAAAATCAAGTATCTAATGATACAAAGAGTTTATAAGCAAGTGGAGGAATTTTGTCAGTGCAAACCAAAGTTCTCCAGCCCCATTCCAGGCCCAGCATTTGCCTCTGGGTCCCAAACCATGACAATGTCACCTGTGTTGTCCTCCAGGGACAGAAAACATTGGTTTATCTTATTCTGCATTAAAGGGTTTTCAAACATTTGCTTGGATTTCTCCTCTCTCCACACCCTTTCCAGCTGGACTAAGGGTGAGTGAAGCACACACGTGAGCACACATATGGAATGAAAAATGGGTCACCAAAGGCTCTGAGCCATGCTGGATCTGTTTCCCCTACTCAGGAGTAAAGCAGCACTGCAAGTGTGGACACTCCTTCCTCCCTGTGCCATGGAGGCATCCGAAATTTGAGACATTCTATGAACAGGACAATATAGCTTCTTTTTCTTTTTCTTTTTCACTTTTTCTTTTTCTTTTTCTTCTTTCTTCTTTTTCTTTTTTCTTTTTCTTCTTTTTTTTTCTTTTTATTTTTCTTACTTTTCTTCTTTTTCTTTTTCTTCTTTTTTCTTCTTTTTCTTCTTTTTCTTCTCCTTTTTATTCTTCTTCTTTTTCTTCTTCTTTTTATTTTTTCTTTGTTTTTTTCTTCTCCTTTTTTTCTTCTTTTTTCTTCTTTTTCTTCTTTCTTCTTTTTTTCTTCTTCTTTTATTCTCCTTTTCTTCTTTTTCTTTCTCTTCTTCTTTTTCTTTTTATCTTTTTCTTCTTCTTTTGTTTTTTTCTTCTTCTTCTTCTTCTTCTTCTTTTCTTGTTCTTCTTCTTCTTCTTCTCCTCCTCCTCCTTCTTCTCCTTTTCTTCTTCTTCTTCTTCTTCTTTTTCTTCTTCTTATCCTTTTTCTACTTCTTATCCTTCTTTTTCTTCTTCTCATGAATAATTAATAGAGAGCTCTCACTGCTTCACTTGAACGCTCATTTCCTACTCGCTGCCAGGAAAACATCTGTGGTCAGAAGCTCAGCTGGTGCAAAGAGGTGTGGAATGAACAATGGATGGCTCCTGCCAGCTGATGATCTGAAAGAAGATCTTTCAGCGCTGAAAGTCTTCCCTTTCTGATCAGACAGAGAAGAGGAACTCTGTGTGATGTGAGCAGCAGCTCCAGAAATCAGTATTTTAAAGTTAGAAGGGGGAAAATTGTTATCTGTACTTCACAAGTAGACTTGAAATTTTGGGACTAGTCCAAGATCACTTTTCTTCTGCTTTGGAGTCTTTTATGTCAATGTCAAGATGATCTCCACACCATCTGAACACCTTCCACACAGGGCATCATATCATCATTATTTATCACATTTCTTCTCCTGTCTCTGCAGCAAGACAAAGGTGTGCAGTGAAGTGCTTCCCTTTCAAAGGCTTGTGGGCTTGCTTTTGTTTCTATTTTTAAGGATATTATTAATTATGGGACATAAAGTCTGTCTGTCTTTTAGAACATTTTTATATTTTTATGAAGGTGTGAAAAATAGAAAAATAAGGCAAGTATCTGGTCCTTTACAGGAGGGAGGCAAAATTTATGAGAATTATTTTCCTGGCCTCAGTAAATCTGCTGCACATCTGACCTTTCATTATATAGAAGAAAGTCACAGCCTGGCAAAGAAATGAACTTTTTGACCATGATATTTACTCTGGAGATTTACAAGGACTTTTAGATATTTTGATCTTACATCCCACGTCTTGGAGAAAACAAGTGAGCTCATGAATGGCAAAATAATATGCTTTATATTTGATTTTTAAAAATAGTAAAGTTATGATGATTCTTTGTAAAAAGCATGAGAACACAGAACCATGGAAGGGTTTCTGATGGAAAGGACCTTAGAGATCATCTTGTTTTAACCCCCTGCCATGGGCTGGGACAGCTTCCACTATCTCAGAGTGCTCCAAGCCCCATCCAGCCTGGCCTTGGACACTTCCAGGGATCCAGGGGCAGCCACAGCTTCTCTGGGCACCCTGTGCCAGGGCCTCCCCACCCTGACAGGGGAGAATTTCTGCCCAACATCTCAGCCAAATCTCCTCTCCTTCAGTTTGCAGTTATTCCCTGTTGTTCTGTCACCCCATTCCCTCATAGAAAATCTTCCTCTGGATTTCTTGTAGGCTCCTTTCAGGTACTGGAAGGTAAAAAAAAAGGAGAATTCATTTAAAAAGATAGAACATGTAGTATTTTTAATGGTGAAAATTGGAAAAAAAAAAGCACTACAGCTTTAATATATTCTTATTTTACTCTTTAAATCTTACTCAAAGAAATCAGTGAGAGAAGCTAAAATATCTGCAGAAAAGCAAAATTATAGAGATAAACACATTGTTTGAGAGAGAGATCTACAATGAGAGTGGAGAGGCAGATGGGGAAGGTGGGTGGCAGACCCAGAAACGGTGTGAGACCCTCAGGGCTGGATTTTCATTCAGGGATTTGTCTACTCAGACCACCTTTACAAGAATTAATACTTTGTTCCCTTACACTCCTGAGGAGAGAGGTGACAACTATATTATTAATTTTTTTTTTTAATTTTTTAATGGAATAGAACCTTGTTTTTCCCCTTGGGATGACAACACAGGATGGGCAATGACTGATAGCTCCCCTCTGTGGTTCCTGCACTGTTTTTCCATGGAAATCCCTCTTTTTGGCATAAAGCCAGAATCTGGGCTGGCACCAAGGGAGGACACCGGACTAAGCATCCACCTGAGATCCTGTTTAAAGCTCTGGCTCTTTGTCACACCTGACTTCCTCATGAGACTTCTTTAAAGCATTCTGTTTTACTGTCTGATTCTAAGAAATTAATTCAGCATGGCAGGACAGGCAAAGAGTCTTCCTGTGGGCTTCTAGGAAAGGACAAAGATACCTGGACAAGGATTTAACT
Source organism: Chloebia gouldiae (assembly GCA_003676055.1). Taxonomy (NCBI): domain Eukaryota; kingdom Metazoa; phylum Chordata; class Aves; order Passeriformes; family Passeridae; genus Chloebia; species Chloebia gouldiae. The sequence goes on along the minus strand of QUSF01000005.1, from coordinate 44,429,147 downwards.
GCAGAGGAAGAAAAGCAAGAACTCCTTTCCACTTTGTTAGAAAGAGTCACCAACACCGCAGAAGTAGCTGTATTTCACTTAGAGCTTAGCCAAGGGGGGCAGAATGTGTGTGGAAAATAAGGTTTTGGCTGTTTGTGCCTGTCTGTGTGTCCTTACTGCAAGGAGCTGCCTCCTGAGTTCCCTCCAGCAGATCAGTAAAGCCTTGCAACTTATTCCAGCACGGTTTCATTCCCTCCTCAGACCTCCCTCCAACACAATTCCCTCCTTCCATTCCCAGAACCAATCTTTGAATGCCAAAACACGTCCTGCTCACCCTCCTCTGTGCAGTGGAGCTTTGGTCAGTGACCCCGAGCTGGAGGAGTGACAGCCTTGAACAGCAATAAATAACAAAGGGGTCAATAAATAACAATAACACTGAGGGGTCCTTAGTTCTGGAATAAAGTTTTTAACTCAATCTTCTAGAAACAGAGGAGGTGGGGTGGATTAATCCAGACAACTCATTTTCAATCCACTCTTTCAGCATGAGCTGACATAACTCACTTTGACATCTTTGGGACCCAAAGAGCACCAGCCATGTTAAGCCCAATCAGGAAAAAAAAAGTAAAGAATGTTGCTCTTTTGTTTCCATCCATTGATTCATGTCACCTTTGCTGATTTTGGCTTTCTTCTTTTTTAGTTATCTGCATTCCAGAAAAATAAATAAAAGCTGTATTTATAGCAGAAGTGGTTTTTTGCTTGTATATGTAGGTGGCAATTCCTACACCAGTAAACTCCAATAAGAGCAACTATTAATTTTATTTTTCAGATTTGGTTTGTATGTATAACCAGTTCAAACTATTGTACAAGAGTCAAAAATATGCCAAGCACTTCCAAACTTACAGAACTGTGACTAAACTTGGTTAGGATTCAATAAGATCTGCAGAGGTTAATTAAATTTGTATAGATTTATTCTTCATTCAGTGCTGTAAAAGGCTCTTCTCTTTGGCTGTCATTGCCAAGTTGGTGATGGGGGAAACTGAGAAGTCTGATCTACATCAATCTTCTGTGCTGCCAGATACTGAAATACTTTGCAGAATATTGGTCTGGCATAAATTGAGCAAAGAAGGAAGAAAACAGAATTGCAGCAAAAAGCTGTTTGGGTGCTCTGTGGGCTGCCACGAATGTTAGACTTGCAGGCACAAGTGACACACTGAAACCTTCTCTCGCTGGGAATTAGCTACAGAAAAATGAACACTTTCCATCTTGCTTTCAGGCAAAATGGATGGTCACTTCTCCAGCAGGGCTGTACGAGGCTGGACTGTGGTAATCTCAGTTCCATGAGGATATTCAGAGAATCCCAGAAGAAGAGACATCAGAGATCATCTCCCTACACCTCCTGCCATGGGCAGGGACAACTTCCACTTGCCCAGGGTGCTCCAAGCCCTGTCCAACCTGGACTTGGGCACTTCCAGAGATCCAGGGGCAGCCACAGCTGCTCTGGGCACCCTGTGCCAGGGCCTCCTGACCTCATAGGGGACAATTCCTTCCCAATATCCCATCCATCCCTGCCCTCTGGCAGTGGGAAGCCATTCCCTGTGTCCTGTCTTGTGGGAATCCAGGATATCCCTCTGGCTGCCCTGGCTGTCTCGAGACCCTGGCAGGGGGCTCGGAGACCTTGACACGAAGTGAAAAACAGCTGTGGCTTCAATTTTAGCCCATGGAAAATGCTGCCAACTCTGTGTGAGGAATTACAAGCCACAAGAGCTTGAGTAGTGTGATAGTTCAATTAACACAGGGTGAAAAAGCAGAATTTTGGGGCTTTTAAAATGGGGCTCAAGGGGACAAGATGGAGGGATTTGGGCGTGTCCTGACCTTCTTCTCCTTCTTCTTGTCCTCCATGTCTTGCGGTGATGGTGACACTTTTCTATTGGTTTAAGGTAGAGACACACTGTCTAACATAAATGATAGATATTGGCACAATATTGTACATATAGAACAAGTAGGTTTTGGTATAAAATGTAAATACCGCCCTAGAGGGCAGACAGAATACCACAATGTGACTTGCTAGACAGAGCTCAGCAGGTCAGAGAAAGAATGTTATAGATAAGAGAAAATAAACAATCTTGAGAAGCTGATCCTACACATTCCAACTCCTTCTTTGTGTGCACAGGCTGGGAGAGCAAGGACTTTTATATTCTTGGGGTCACCTCGACACCCGGACCCTGAGACTGTCTGCCACTCCACCCCTTGTCCCCAGTCCCTCTCCAGCTCTCTTGGAACCTTTTTAGGTACTGCAAGGTCCTGGAAAGTCTCCCTGGAATATTCTCTTCTCCAGGCTGAACAGCCCCATCTCTCTCAGCCTGCCAATGTGACACTCACAAACAGCACTCAGCACTCAGGTAAATTCTCTGACATTCCAAGCTACTGGAAAGGCTACTGCTACTTTACTACACACGTCTACAACATTTCTTTAGGGAAACCAAGAGGAGGTGGGTGTTTCCTTGTACAAAGGGTCAGGTAGTCAGGTAGCAGAGCAGAGTGATCAGCCTCCCAGGAGAATTCCAATCCATGGATTACACACAGAGCAGGTGGCTGGGATTAAAAAAAAAAATTAAGACAACATTATAAAGAATACTTTGGATGTCCAAGTGCCTGCTCAGCTTACTCTGCTCTGCATATCACCTGTTCACAAAGCTGGAAACATGGTTAAATCCAGCTCTGCTCCACCAAACTCTGGGACATGTGTTTAGTTTTTAGCTCATGACAAAATGCTAAATACGGATTGACTGCTGGGTCTGAGCCTGAGGATGTTGTTAAAGTAGTGGTGAGAAGAGAAGCAGTTAACATTATTTATTAAAAAGCTTTTAACAGCATTCCTTACAAAAGCTGCTTAAGAAAGTTGTCTATCATGGCATAAGGTTCTGCCTGGGGTTAAAAACTGGTAAAAAGATAAAAAAGGGAGAGACTTGATAGTCACATTTCATGGATAATTGTCAAAGGAATCCAAAAAAGAGTGAAGCCCTGTAATGTTCCTGCAGGGACACTGAGTAACCTGAAGTGTACCTATGAGCAGTTGGGTTTTTTTTTTTACCAAAAGTGATTAAATATTATATAGTTATGCTTTAAAAAACTATTTTATTTCAGCAAGGTGTAGTTAATGATCACCCAGAATATTTCAGTTATATTGTGGACTCCTTGCCTCAAAACTGAACTCCATGGGGGATGACTTCTACTTTCTTTCTGACATGAAAAATATCTTTCAAAGAGCACGTAGCAGCTGAGACAAATATCAACAAATATTTGTAAATAATCTGGAAGAAGACCTTCAGCAGCAATTTTTTTTTTTTTTTGGTTCCAGAAGAAATGTGGTTTATGTGATATAATTTAGATTGGCCAAGACTAAATAAGACTTTGGAGAATTCTAGATGCCCAGACTGAACACTGCACAACATTCATGACAGATGAAATTCACTGCAGACAGATTTGAGGAGACACATGCTGGAAAGGACAATTCAGCTGCTCATATGCATAGCTGAGTTATAAATTAACTGTAATTATTCAAGAAAAAGATCTTGCTGTCACTGAAGACCACTCCATGAAAACATCTGCTCAGTGCACAGCAGGGATCAAACAGCAAACAAAATGCCAAATGTATTCAGAGAGGGTAAAGGTTTTAAGGCTGGGAATATTCTAAAGCCATGGCCTAAGTCAGAGGTGTGCAGATATCTTGAACACTGTTATCTAATGTGGTTCAGAATTAATTTATTGTGAAGATAAAGGATTCAGGAAAAAAAAAAAAACGAACTGTGAGGGCAACATTGAAATAAGCAATGGAATATAGATAAAGAGAAAATCTCATTTTCCCCTCTCCTGCTGCACAAGTTATGATGTTGGCCACTGTCCAAAAAATGAACTGATAGAAGTCAAATTTTGAGATTTTTTTTTTAAATAGAATTAACATGTCCAACATATTCCTGCAAACTCTCAGCTCAAGGGCTTAAACACTTTCAAAATAACTGCCAACATTCAAACTTAGAGATAGGTGCCCTAAGAAGTGACATAACCAACCAAGTGACAGAAAAAGATGTTTGGAGGAAACATTCCCTCTGGCCAGGTTATTGAATCTACTTCGTAGTCATTAAAGACTTCTGAGGGTTTTACACTGTGAGTTCTCCAGTTTGCCTGCAATATTCCATCTCATATTGCAATACTCTAAGGATTTCTGGAATATTGCCAGATTTCTTCAATGTGTGCTGGACTGCTTAACCTGTCTGAATCAAGGATTCAAACTTCTTGAGAGAGAAAGTATAGAGCCAAAGTGTTAAAATAAATGTTAAAGTACATCAAACTCAGAAGGAAAAGTAAAATTTAGACCAAAAAACTTGATAAATGAGACTCTACTTCATGTCCTTCAGCAAGTCAAAAATGTAAAAAAATAGTTCAGTGAAGGAAAAGAAATATTAGGCAAAACCAGCTTTGGGAATCATTTCCCAACAAAAAACATTTTAAGGATGTGAAACACAAAAATCTATTTTATGCTTCTCTATGCAGTTGATCATGCATTCCTTCAGGCAGGCAAATCCTATTGACTAAACAAGATTTATGTGCAGGGAGCAGCAATGGGATCAAACCTGAGGAACCCAGCACTTAATATCAGAGCAGGGCAGGAAGCAGCTCTTCTGTCTTGGCAAAAATATGTGGGATTTGAAAAATAATACGTCTGTGTGTGGAGAAAAACTCAAAAAAAACCCATTAGTTCTGGAATAAATGGAGGGAGGGAGGAAAGGAAGGAAGGGAAGGAAAGAAGAGGAAGGAAGGAAGGAAGGAAGGAAGGAAGGAAGGAAGGAAGGAAGG
>QUSF01000005.1:44392993-44424214 GCA_003676055.1 Chloebia gouldiae | reverse complement strand
AAAAAAACTGTAGAGCAAGGAAAGCAAGTGGTGTCACATGTTGCTTCCTTATGGCACCCAGACCACTCCAATTTAGCTGTTTGTGTTAGGAATACAAGATTCAGTGCCTTGTGTCTCTTTCCCACTGAGGTAATAGCTCTTTGAAATAGGGGATGGTGCCTTTGAGTCCCTTAGCCCCAGCTCTTTTCAGTTCTACAAGAAATTCTGCCTGCACCCAAATGCCTTTTCTGGGAAAATTGATATCTAGTTTGCTTCAAGAAAAATAATAATAAAAAAATGTTTTGATGAAACTGCATTTCATTGAAGAAAAGGCAATTTTTTAGAAATGTCCCAAACACCTCTGGGTAATATTTTGTTTTCTTTCTTCAGAGAGACCTACCTTGCCTTGAAAATGTGCACACTACAGAAATACACTGCTGGCAGCTCTGCTTGCAGAAACTTAATCCCTCCATGCCCACATGGAAACTACTCTTGCACATATAGCTAAGCAGTATTCTTTTTGTTTCATTCAATGGTTACAAGAGCATCTCCCTGCAAAAAGGGACTGTGGCACCAATAAAACCTATTTTATACTATTTATGTGGTGGTAAAAATTAAAGCTACTCTTCAGTCATATTTAAAATAGGACAAAGTTAATTTGCAGAGGATAAGAACACTGTAAGAACCTCATTCCAGCCCGTAGGACACTCGATTATTTACTTCAATTATTGTGGTGCTCATTTCCTATTTTTCCAGTAGCATCTAGAGGCTGTAATCTGGGTCAGCAGCCTCTTCATTTAAATATTGTTTGTACAGGTAGGTCCCTGTGGAAATATTGCAAGCACTGACACTGCTGTGGTTAAAGCAGAGCCATTTATCAGCTAAACTGCACTCACCGGTCTTTTGCGCGCTCTTATTGCAAATACAGGGTAAAACAAGTAAACTGAAAACAATTTATATCAACACATTTTATTTTGTGCATGCAACAGGCACAGAGCCTGGCTATGGGTGAATATCATCCTTGAAAAGCTGAGGGGAAGGGATGAAACCTTGAGCCCTCTCAGCTGCCCTTGCTCTGAGCAGAAAATTTGGCTTAGGATCTCCTGAGGTCCCTTCCAACCAGGGTGATTTTACATGCAGCGACTGCTGTTGAGAGGGATTTCCATAACTCATGGGAAATCACCTACAGGTGGTTGTTTACCCAAACCTTCAGTTCCATTTTTAGGGTAATTTTGTTATGCATCACTGAAAACTGCTACAAATCAACTGTCTCAAGAGTGAACATTTGCCCAGACAGTTCAAGAAGCTGATTAATTCAAATAAACTTAATTGCATGACAGCCAAGCATTACTTTCCAAAAGGTTTAATAAGGCACAGCTTTCCCTGTGGGCCTGAGTTTGCCATTCACTTGTCAGTATATGGTGTAAAAAACATTTGGCAGCTGGTGGCATCTAAAAATATTTTTTTTTAATATTTAAAAATATTTTTAATTGTTTTCCCTGATTTTTTTCCTGTGAATTTTTGCATATTTCTTTTGCCTAACTTCCATCCATCCATCCTGTGTGATATCTTTGACCTCAAGTATGCATGAAGAAGTCACCAGCAAAATCCTACACTCCAAGCAGGGCTTGCCTTACCCCTACACACAGGGGGTCCTTAAAAGGGTATAAATACTGAACTAAAGAGCACCAGGACACAGGAAGTCAGGCCTTTGCTCTGCAAGGACAGTTTCCAAATGGTATGGCTGGAAAACTGCTCTCCTCCTCCTATTTTGACAACATATGAGCCAAAAAAATGATATGGACTGTATTTTAACCTTTGCACTCTTTCTCCTCCTGGTCTCTGATGTCCTGGAGGTGCTTCTCTGCCCTCTGGATTACTAATGTGACAATCCAGAAAGCTGCCATTAATTATGCACATAACATCCCCTAATTGTGGCTTAGTGGGACTCATTTCCCATTGCTTTTTGCCACACAGAAGGGAGAGGGAAGAAAGAAGGAAAGAAATAAGGGAGGCTGCAAATCAGTTTATGGTTGGAGATTCCTTGATTGAAATCACTTCCCCCCCCCCCCAAACTCTTTAAAATCCTGATTGCTACTTAAATAAAGGGAACAGTAAGCTTGAATGACATCCTTATGTATTGTCCTATCCAACTGTGATGTTTATGGGTGGAGAAAATGATTTACTTTTATTCATTAATCACTGTAACTTAGTCCTGTTACCTTGTGTTGCCAAAAAAATGGTTGTAGAAAGAGTAAACATGTTCCTTAAACTCCCCAATATAACCCTTTTTTATCTTTCTTCCTGATCAAGGGTCCAAGATAAATCACATTGCTTTTGAAAACATCCTTCACACCTTTGGCTTTCATTTCGAGATGACAAACTTGGGCATCCATTTGCCCATGCCTCAGTTCTTGCTCTTGAGATGTGACATCCCCTGAGCTGCCACACAGCCATGAAGGGGTTAGGGAAGCATTCCCTGCTCCATGAGGCATCCAGAGCTGGCACCAGAGCTGCCTAATCAAAAGGGAATTATCCTTCACTGCCCGTCTTGGTTCAGTTTGAAAGCTGTGCTCCCGCTCCATCCGAACCCACCCGCATCTCCCATCTCCCGAAATCCTGTCTGGCAAACCCTGCATGGGTCTCATTGTGGGATACAGTCACGGAGGTAGAGGACAAAATTGTTTTGAGGATGATTTGAGGATGATTTGAGGACAAATTGAGTGTGTTTTTACTGTCTCTGACTGATTTAACCATGTCCTTAAAGGATATAGTGATGAAGTGGCATCTTCTTCCCTGCTCTAATACCAAGCTATCTTTAGTTGGCAGATTTTTCTACTTCTAGACCTATTTTCTTAAGAGAACAGAGCTGATGATTATTATTAGATGGAACTAGATGATCTTTAAGGTCCCTTCCAACCCAAGGCAAGCTGATTCTGTGGTTCTATCTATGGTCTATCTGTGTAGGATGTGTCACCATCCTCACATGACATTTTTCTAAAATAAAAAATCCTTTCCTGTGGATATTGTCAGTTCAGTCAGAGAGAGAAAAGAAAGATTTCTGCCAGGCTAAATCTGGGAAGAACTCCGAGAGGAATATAAACAATCTATTATCTTGCTTTCCGTTCATATTGTTTAAAGATATGTTCTACCACACTGACCTAAGTGCAGTGCACCGATCATGTGAAATGTTTTTACTTTAAGACCAATGGAATTAATGTTTATGGTGTTTTCTATAAAAGAGAGAGGTGCTTTTGAATAACCACTCATTTGCCTTCTGAAATCGTACGAGTCGTTTCGCCCGTCTCTGGCTCAACAGCGTCACTTTCCCCGCCTCTATTTCCATCAAAGTGGTGACTCAGCCATTATTTGCAAACTGAACCACGCTCCAGGCTTTAAATGTGCCCAGCCTGCAGCCTGAGGAGCACAAATGAGCAGTACTGTGCAATCCTTCTCAAAGCACCACGGAGATTTCCCTCTGACCACCCCGTGATGCAGACAGGAGACAACTCCCACGTGTCCCCAATCATTTTCACTGACCCACTAAATCAAATCACATGCAAGGGCGAGGCACGGCCACAACATGACACAATCCACTAGCAAAGTGATTTTTTTTGTAAAGAGAGCTTTCCAAAATGTTTGTGAGAGCAGTCCCATAGAGACGGTTCTGGCACTCTTACAGCATCCCTGGGCAGCTTTTGTTTTGTGCCCACATTGTGATAAATATCAGTGAATCCACCTGAACGTTCTTGAACAAAACACTGAGATTTCAGCAACAAACTGCTCAGCCTTCCATTTGTGAGAATGTCCAAAATCTTTCTCCCCAATTTGTCCAACTCTGCTGCACAATGCTGCAATTAATTCTGCTTGTATCAAAGAGCTCCAATGGAACCACTTTAGGAATGAGTGTATGTGGTCATTGTTTATTCTGTGTACTTCTTGGAACCATTTTTCTGAGGCAAAAATCTGATTTCTTACCTCATATTTCTGAAACAAGGCATTGTGTTGACTTGTATTTTCAGGGCAGTGTTAAACTGATATTTTTTGAGCCTCCTATAGCTGGAAAAAAAAATGAGAACATGGGAACCTCTGCCCCTTGAAAGATAGAACATGATTAAGGCAAAGCAGTTTGGTGTTACATTGGAATCTGATATAATGATATGTCAGCAGTGCCCTGGTGAACCCGACACAGAACAGAGTCTAAGGCAACGTGAGCTTCCCTCAGCAGAGGAAATGTTAAACAAATGGACAGCAAAATCTACCAATCACCTGAGCATGGCAAATGGGCAAAGTGATGTGCTCCACACACTGCACAGGAGTTATAACACAATATTAAAAAAAAAAAGCCATGCCCATTGAAAAACATTTGGTTACTCCACACTGTAGGGGTTTGTTTTATCCATTTTAAATGGGAGTTTGGTTCTCTCTAAACCCCATTCTATTGGTTATCTCACTGTCATGTCCTGGGTCTTCTGGCCAGTTCAGCCTTAGGGCCTCAGGGCTACTCATAAAAAGTCAGAGCAATCCATCCAGCACACCCAGTCCTTGCATGGAGAGTGTACAAACATTGAACCTGTCCTTGCATAAAAGGAGCCTCTGAAATTGCTTCCTTCTCTTTGAAAACAGTGATTGGAGTTCACTGCTGTCTTTTCAAAGTGACACTCAGCACCTTTCATGTCATTTGGTGGTGGCTGGAGAGCTCAGCATGAGAGAAGGAGGCTCAGCTCCCCTCCTTTTTCATTCTGAAAGGGTTTCAGCCCACTTATTTCACCCCGCAGAAGAGAAATTCAACCTTTTTCCACTTTGGGCTATTCTAGGTACTTTGTACATCGCTTCTTAATGCTGTTATTTGATGCATGTGTACAGAAGGGAAGAATGGCATAAATATGTCTCTCTGTAGCCTGGTGCTTCAGCATGGGGAGGTCTCTGGTTTTCAGGTGCTTCCTGGGACAGTTCCTGTAATTTAGCAGTCATAGAATGTGTTTAAGCTGTCCAGATAAGATGGAGAGAATGGAGAATTACCTTTTTCTCTTATCTGTCAGCAAAAATTGGCAGTAACCTATTTTTTTTATATTATGGGGTTTCTTGGTCCCCTGATTTGTTCTTTGGCTGGAAAGAGTAGCAGCTTCAAAACAGCCCAATGGCAAATACCTCACCTAAACTATTCCTTCATGACCCCATAAATGATGCCTGTGTGTCAGGGGATGAATATTTTCTTGTTCTCTTGGAAGAGAGGAAGGCTTTCAGGCTGAGGATGGATTTCAGAGCAGCACTCACACCTCAAGGATGAATGTACCATTCCCTAAGTCACTGCATTTTAAGGTGGAGATCACAGTCATGTCTATCCTTGGGTATTCTGTGAAGGTGTTTGTATCTGGGACTCCTTCACATCCATCCCTTCACTCTATTCCAGCTTCAACCAAAGCCAGATGGTAAAATTCTTGTTACAGGACAGGTGGATCTGTAGCAGGACCAAGCATTTTTGAGATGCTTTTAGGCAGTTAATAACTGTATGCATTGTGTGAATCATAATTTCTGAGCTGTGCTCTTTAATGTCACACAGATTCTGAGCTCCTGTCCTTTTCAAGGACCTTCTCTCCATCGTCTGCATCAGGAATCAGCAGCAGCAGCATCTCAGCTCCCGTGCCAGTCACTGAATATTGGATGTGGGCTTTGCCACAGTGAGCAATTAGCTGGAATGCCTGGAGTGGAAAGGGCTTCAATGCCATCCCTGTGGTGTGTCTGTGATTTTCCTCCTCCTGTGCATATTTAAGACTCACGGATTTTCTTTTTATCTGCAAGTCACATCAAGCTCCAACCGATGCTTGTGGCTCTAAATACCTGTTAAAAAAGCCTTTTATTTTGCCTTTTGCATTCTAATAGCTGCCATAGGAGGTTTATTATTTCTTCGTGAATACACTTGTTCTTTTATCTGGTATACCTCAGGACTGTTGAAAATTAGAAAATCAGAAGTGTTTTTTTAATTTGGATAATCTTGATATCATACAAGCATCAGATTTTGTCTGACCTCAATTCTTTCCCTTCCTGCATTACATAACCTGGCAGCTCAGACTTCTGATTAATTCTTTGTAATTCCTCAAATGTGTCAGAACATATATGTTACAATCACTTGACATATCTAAGTGTAACAGGTGAAACCACAGGAAAACTATTCTCCTGAAAATTGAAATGGTTTCCATTTTGCTATGAGGAATAAATCCACCCTTTTTTTGACTTCTCACCTCCTCCTGTGTTTGCAGTGCCATGAATTTTGATGTAATAAAATAACCTTGTATTTGCACTAAAAATATTTGCATTAAAAAGATAGGCCACATTGCAAAAGTCAATAATTTCAAAGTGTATTTTTTTCTCCCCTCAGAAGAGTCTGTGGGTTTGTTTTAAACCAACCATTTTTCAACAAAGATGTTATATCCACAAGGAAATATAAAAGGATACAAACCCAGTCTGGTTTAAAGCTTTTGGGATATCTAAGCTTCTCTTAACATTTTGTAACATCATTTTTTAGGAGGAAGAGTCAGTCTGGGGTTTTTTGCTGTTTTTCTTTTTTTCCCCTATGTTTTATTTCAGCTGGTTTTGGTCTTATTTTTCAGAGAGGGCTCATCATGCTGGGCAGAAGTGTTAACAGGCTGCATAACATTGGACAGGCTCAGGGGAAACTGAGAAAAAAGAAAGTTCTTGAAGTGTGTGAGGTTGTGCCCTGGCTTTTCTTTTTTTTTTTTTTTTGTTTTTTTTTTTTTTGTGGAGAAGAGCTTTCAGATGAGAAAAACTAACAGCCATCCAGAAACATGTAGCTGTGTCCCTCTGGAAACTGGGAACTGCTGATTGCTACAAATCTCTTTAAGGCTGGAAAATCTGCAGCTGGCAGAGGCAGCGCTGCCAGGGCTGCCCCCGAGGCTCAAGGGGACCAGGGAAGCACATCCAGGTGTCACTCAGCCCCTCTCCCCCTCACAACCAAATCAACCCCCTCAAATCAGCCCCATCACATATGGAGACATGGAAATGAGGGCCTGAAGAAAAACAGCAAAAATTACATATTGCACCCAGAGGGAGCTTGACACGGCATGAAGACAAATCAGAATAAATCGGTGTCGACTCAAATTCGTTTGTACAACCACACAAAACCCCATTTTTCATGATGACTGCCCAGCCCCCAGCTCTCCAAACCCTGCAAGGTTAAAGTGTGGAGGGTTTGGTGGAGATGAACAGCTTTCAGCTGCTGGTGGGCGAGCTGCAGCCCAGAGCCTCCCATGAGGAGGTGATGTGAGGATAAACCAAGGAGAGGATAATGAAGCAAAAGGAGCTGACCACAGGATGCTAATGGAGCTGCTGCCATGGTGAGTGCTCCACACTGCCCATTCCTGGGGCTGTCCTCACCGCTGACTCCGAAGCTTTGGTGAGGAAAAAGCACTTTTTAAAAATTATTGCACTTGCTCTGAGTGCTTGGAGTTTCAATGAATCAAAGGCAAAGAATTCAGCTTATCCCAGACACGGCGATCTCAATCCTTCAGAGATGAAGCAGCACTAATGCTGAGTGGCTGTGTGCACTTCCAGTAATTACTAAAGAATAAAGTCTGATATCAGTGGTATAGAAATGTTAGGTTATGTAAAGCTTGCCTTGAATGAAGAGAATTTTGGGGAGAGAAGGATGTGCATTCATGGCTTCATTTTCATTTGAAAAGTATTACTACTGGTAATGTAAATATGCTGTCTCTTCATTAAATAAAATAAAAAACGTGCCATTTCCCTGGAAAGCCTTAACAAACCCCCACTATTTCCTGTCAAGCCTGGCAATTCTCCGATTCTACAGTTCTGAGTTTAAATCAGGGGACATGGACTCTGGATTATTTTTCTTGCCTTATATAAAAACACTTCTATGCTTCCTTGACTGAAGTATTAAATCTGTAAAAATCTAGAAAAAACCTCTTGGCTCTGGATGCCATGGAACACTGGTAAGTCTGCCAGTTTCCAAAGGTGCTCAATGCCAACAAAAAGATTGAAATCAGAAAAGCCTGAAGATATTCATAACCCAGTAAAGACAATGTGTGCCCAAAACCTGAGGCAGTCAGAGATAGCAGGGACATGTGGGAATGGATTCCAACACATGCAATGCACCCTTGAGGAGAAGTGAACCAGGAGAGGCTTGGATCGAGTACTGGGGAACATTTCTTCACAGAAAGAGTTTTTAAGCCCTGGCACAGAGTGTCCAAGGGAGTGGTGGAGTTCCCATCCCTGGAGGGATTTAAAAGCTCTGTGGATGTGGCTCTTGGGGACAGGAGTTAGGGGTGGCCTTAGCAGTGCTGGGGGAATGGTTGGACTGGATGATCCTAGAGGGTTTTTCCAACCTAAATGATTCTGTGATTCTACAGAGGAGAAAGGGCTGAATCAGAAGAGGTGTCCTAACATGATTAATTCACTATCCATCCAAAATGTCATCAGTATTGGAGGTACCTTTTCACTACTGCAAATATTTGGCACTCTGGCAAGCTCCTTTCAAGCACTTTTCATTCTCTTTGCATCCTCAGGATCTGAGGATCATCTCCACCTTCTGCGTGGAGAATCAAGGTTTTAAAAGGTGAGACTGTGAGCCAGAAATAGATTTGGGCTGTCTGACATCTGCCTGCCTCGTGGGACTGGAATAATAGATTAGCATCAGGGAGGGATTCCTTGCTGCTTCTTTATTTGTGCTTCTGCAGAGGTTTTTCTTCTGTCTCCCTGTCACTCAGCAGTGCTCAGGCGTGAATTCCTCACTCTGCCAAGAGAGGAGCCTCTCGACACGGGGAGGTGTGAAAGTGGTGAGTGCAGTTTATTGGAGTCATGGCAGGGGGCCAGGCAGGTGGGTGGTTTGGCTGGAGCTGCCAAACACACAGGGTGAGATGTCTTGGGAGGAAAATAGCTCTGAATCCTTCCTGTGTCAGGCTGATCCTTTTAGTTAATGGTAGAAGATTTCCCTGCCCCTAGCAGGGACATAAAATGATACTTAAGGGCCATTCCACCCAAGTAATTTTGTGATTCTGTGATTAAAGATGAAATTTTAAACCATCCTTCCCCACCCCCAACACATACAGATGCAGTACAAAATTGAGAACTTTTCCACTACTGTTTCTTGCAAGAAGGAAAAATCCTTCTTGCAAGTAGCAGGATGGAGCTTCATTCTTTCTTTAATTCCTCTGATAGTTAGAGTTAGTCATTCCCTTAGGACACGAGGGATGCTTTTTAAGGATGCCCATGACAGGCATTAAAGAGTTTATTATTTTCTCTTCACATTGCAAGGAGAAGTAGATGCCCAGAATGCCATCAAATCTCAGTGGCTTGATTTTTAAAAAATAATATTATAAAAAGAGTGATCAAAAAAACCCTACAACAAGAAAACCTGCAACAAAACAACGACAAAAAAAGGCAGAAAGCAGGTCTCTTGAATGAGTTACAAATTCAAAATGCCCAAAAGTGAGAGGGGAAATGACTCACCCCAAGGCTGCACAACAGCTTGGGAGCAACAATGGTGAAAAAATTCAAAATTCCCAGTTTGTTGCCTTAGAGAGAGGGACCCCCAGCATTCCTGGGAATCTCTGGAGCAGCTGGGCAATGAAAGTGGCTCTCCCTGCCTGTTTCCTTGGAGATGGAAAGCAATGTTTGCAGCAGCAGAAGGGAGGGAAGTATCCTCCTTGTAAAGGGAGCCAGGTATCATCCTACCCTCAACCTGGTGGGATCCATGTGAGCCAAAAACCTTCAGTGCACAAAAAGATCTTAAAACTGAATATGTGGGACATGGGGATAGGGGGAGAGGTTATTTCAGAGCAGGATGTAGGAAATCCAAACCTAAGGCTGAGTCTTCCCTCAAACCTGTACTTCCAAGTTTCAGGGAGTGAGGTACATTGAATGTGCAGGAGCCTGGAAAAGGAAGGAGTTTGCCAAGTTACGTAATGCAGTTGGATGTTCTTGCTCTAACTGCTGACCTGGATCAAATCTGCTGCCAACTTGCTCGTGCAGAAGTCAGCAGCTGGTTCTTGTACTGGCCTGGGACACATTCTGTTTGTAACATGCATTTTCCAGTGGAAAACTTACCAGAGAACTCAGAGGAAAAACATCCTTCTACAGATTATATATGTAGAGCTATCCACTAGAGCTAAAAATACTCCTTTTCATGCACCTCCGTGTAGTTTCGTGACTTTTGGCATTTTGTTCAAGTGTCTGGGCCTGTTCCAGGGTGTTTTGTGGAGGAGTTTGTGTCTTCTGACGTGCAGGAGTGGCAGGGAGGGATGTGAGACTTTGCAGGGAGAGTGAAGGCGGTGGGACCTGGGCTGCCAGCACAGCCACCTCTGCCAGCACTCCCCTCTGGAGAGATTTTTCCCATTTTCACCCAGCTCCAGGATGCTGGGGCCATGCACTCAGAAAACAGGCAGCTTTTATAAAGCATTGCCTGACAGATTTGTGTTCTGTGCATTTTGCACTGAGCCAGCTCAGATTTATGGCTCAGCCTCCCAGTTTATCTGAGCTGTCAGGTAACGGGACCTGTCTGTTTTACAGGCAGCACCTTTTAGCTCTTCAATTTTAATCTACTTTTTATTTATTTCCTTTATCATAGAATCATATCATTTTAAGGTATAATAAAATGGTTTGAATTAGAAGGGGCCAAAAAGCTAATTTCATTCCAACTCCCTGCCTTGGGCAGGGACACCTTCCACTATCCCAGGTTGCTCCAGGCCCTGTCCAACCTGGCCTTGGACATTTCCAGGGATCCAGGGGCAGCCACAGCGTCTCTGGGCACCCTGTGCCAGGGCCTGCCCACTCTCACAGAGAAATAATTATTTCTTAATATCTCACCTAATTCTGCCCTCTATTAATTAGAAGCCATTCCCCCTTGTCCCACCCCTCCATCCCTTGTCCCAAGTCCCTCTCCAACTCTTTTGGACCCTGTTTAGATACAGAAAGGCCAAATTAATTATTTTTTATTAATTTTCATTTGCAAGAATTGCTGTTTGTGAAGTCACTATTCTGGCAGGCTGGTCTCATTCTTCTCTAGTGTGAAATAGTCATGCTTTGAAATGCTGGAAATCTGTGACTTCTCCACCTTCCCACTACCTTCACAACTCAATTTCTTTCAGTCACCTCAGCTGTAGCAGCAACACTATTCTAACATCTTTGCACTGAAATCAAAGTCATTACTCATGCTTGCAGGCAGTCATAACAACCCCAAAGAATCATTGTTGTAGATCAAAGGGCAAATGAATTTATGACAGCCAATTAAGGCACAATTAATAATTAAATGGTGATGTGAATTCTTAATATGAATATTGTTTTTTCTAGCAAGAATGCTGGCATCTGACTCCACATCTCAGTGGAGTCTGTGGCTAAGTATTAAATAACACAGCACACCAACAGAGTGGTGTCACTCCAACAGAGTTAATGAAATATTACACTGGAATCTGGTCCACGCTGTCCAGCTTCCAAATAAAGTGCAGAGATTTTAAGAGAATACATTAGATGTGAAAAATAAGCAACATATTTATGCCTTGCTTTCAGTTTTGCTGCAGGCCCTGTCTCTGCAGAGATCTCTCTGCTGAACCTCTGCTGGATGATGGTTTGGCATAAACTTGCCAAAGGGTCATAAATTAAGAAAAGAAAGAAAAAAGAGGCAAAGTAGGAAGCTGTAATATGGTTAGACTTCCCTTCCTCAAGCTTTTAAGTGAGGAAGGGAGATCTGCTCCAGCTCTGGGATTGTCCCAGGCCAGGTTGGATCATCCTTGGCTTGGAGCAACCTGGGATGGTGGAAAGTATCCCTGCCCATGGCAAAGGCTGGAAAAAATGGGCTTTAAAGTCCTTCCTACCCAAAGTATTCTGTGATACACCCGAGGCAGAAGTGGCAGGTGGGTTTCTGGCTCTCACAGGAGGAGGGAGGAAGGAGATGAACTGGGTTATAAAGCACAGCAAAGCTCCTGCAGCCCCAAGGGAAATGCAAACATTCCCGTTGCTGTAGTTGGTCCCTGGACACCAATGAGTACAGAAGGCCCCAGTAAGGGATTTGGGCAACATCCTCTACCTGAACTTTTCTCATGGGACATGTAGTGGTTGACCCTGGCTGGACACCAGCAAAGCCACTCAGCCACTGCCCTGCACAGGAGAGAAAATCTAACAAAGGCTTCGTGGGTCGAGATCAGCACAAAGGGAGATCCCCCACCATCACGGGGAAAATTCAAATTCAACTTCTGCACTGAGCTGGGGGCTGCAGGGCTGTTCCTCCTGGAACTGGCTCCATGGACCTGGCAGCAGATTCCCACAGAAGCCACCCCTGCATCCCCCTCACCACCAAAACCTGGCCATGCAAAGCCAATCCAGTAGGGGAACATCAGCCAAGGACAGGGGTTTGGTTGTTTATTCTTCCCCAAAGCCTCACAGTTCAGAGGATCTGTTGTTATTTTATTATTCCTCTCCAGTTTCCCCTTTAAAATTTTTAAAAATAACAGTTTCTCTTCATGCAACCAATATGAAAACAGTTTCCTACCTCAACTCATATGGTTAGGAAACCCTTATTTAAAATGCTTTCTCTTTCCCTGCCTCCTTCCTGTACAAAAAGAACCCAAACAAATAAAAGAGGGTTTTTTTTTTTAAGTTGCAGCAGTTTTCAGAGCTCCCACTGTCATTTCTTTAAGATCTTCAACTTGTTTGTTTAAATGTTCATGTCTTTAGGCCTTTCTTTCTGCTTTTATTGCTGGAAACCATGAGAGCTGCTATTTGTTCCAGAAAATAGATTTATTATTTCTTCTCTACCCCAACTATGACTTTCCTTCAATTTAAAGCAAAAAACTCAATTTACTCTTCCAATATGCACTTTATCTCCTGTGACTTAGAGCCCCAAGCTGTGAAACAGCACATCCTTGGTGGGTTGTGACACTTGAAAATCAAGAGTAGAAGGCACTCTATAAAATTTAGGTGATGCATGCCCCAACCAGCTGCAATCTCATCAGTTCCAGGCTATGGCCTGATGATGGGAGGCAATAACAAAATGTTATAAAAACAAGGATAAATATGCATTTTGCATGATACCATATCAAACCTTGTCAGATGGGAGCTGGCTGGGGAATTTGCAGATGACAGCAGTTATGTGGTGGGTATCTGACATTTTAATGAGGGTTTCTCGGGTTTGGGGATGCATTTTCTGGAAGCACAGGGGGGTGGGGGTCTGGGAGCCTGGCTGGGGAGTGTGAGAGGGGTCAGCTGAAGAGGGAGGTGCCACCGTGCCAGGACAAGGCCAAAATGACACCTTGGGTTAGCAGGGAGCAGAGGCTGTGCACAAAGTGGTTGGCAAAAAGGGGCACCTTCACTCACAGGTGTGCACAAGACCTGAGATCATTTGTCCAAATGAACGCTTTACCCAAGGAATACATTTATTTAGTAAAAAAATACTCCCATCAAATGCAATTTTTCTTACTTTCCCCCAAGAAAACGCCCAATAAAGAGTAATGACAGGAAAATCCAGGAGACTCTGAGAAGGTGAATGCCCAGCATTACTTCTTTCTATGTCATTCCAACAGATAAGGAGGAGGAATTTGAACCCAGCCTCCCCACACCTCACAGGGGAGCTCCAGACACCAGACTCTGTGTGTGTTCTAAGGAAGGCAAAGAGTTGTTTTGTATTTGTCACTGAAAATGCATTTAGAAAACTTCATTTCTATTCTACATCAGCCTGGAAAACAGATTTTGAACCCTGAATTTTCCACTAAACACAGTTCTGGACTTCTTGGTATTCTGCTTCAGAGATCAGAATCTAAAATGGTGCAGTGGTCTTTTGATTACTTTCAGAGACCTCATTCATCTGTATATGTAAAAAGGTAATTCAGGTCATTCAGTTGTAAATAGAAAGATGCTTTCTGGCAAGCACTGAAATGCGTGTGGGAATTTATTTCTTTTCCACACTGAAAGGAGTTCTTCTTGCTCACCAGTCCTGCCCTGAACACAGTCACAGCCAGGAGCTGCCAACCATGCTGTTCTTTTGAGATACATAACCACTACAATAAAGAGGAGTACAAAGAAGGATTGGTGATAAGAAAACCTGGGTTAAAAAAAAAGGCTTCTTTGCTGATTGCATTTAGAGATTTCTAAATTCAAAGCAAAACTGTTAAAAACTCACAATAAAAGAGAATAAAAGAGATTCTGCTTCTGATGAAAGCTTTGTGGTGTACAACCACTTTGACAAGGAGCATATGGCAGATAATCTGAAATATTTCAGGATCCCTTTGAGTGTGTAGTACTACAGATTGTGATCTCAGAGTTTTGGAAGTTACACTGGCTCCTGATAGTCCTTGTGATTTTTCTTTTCTGCATGAATTGTTTTAAGATAAAACCTCACCTTAGAGGAATAAATTTATTTTTTCCACCTGTTGGTTCTGGGGCAGCCTGGGCACTGTTATAATTTTACAGTGCTCTGTCTTCCATGGCAAGAGGGGATGAGTGTGAGAGGGAAATTGATAGAATATGAGGATGGTTAAATTTGGCCTCTGCAGGAGTGTTTCAGGGAAACATCCTGGTCTGCCAGCATTTTCTCCACACGTTGAACAGCAAAAAGGACGAATCAAACATCTTTAGCACCTGTCACAGATGTAGATAACTAGGCATGAGGCAGCAGGAACTTAAGCAGAGATGTGAACAAAAAAAAAAGGGATTCAGTCCAATCCATGACTCCAGACTCACCAGGATCTTCCCCATAAATAACTGTGAGGTTGTTTTCATTGCTTTTTCTGGAGTTTGACTTCACTCCCACAGGCCTGTATGTGTATTTCCCATGGTGTCTCAGTGGAAAAAAATCTGCTTTTAATGGGAAGCAAACTGATCCTTCCCAGCAGCTCAGCTGTAATCAATTCAGGCTATCCAGTGAGGAGACAGTGAAGCAAGGAACAGAATTCCACCACTCCCATCCAGGAGAGCAGTGATACCTCAGTAGAGTCTGAGTAGGATGAGGAAGAAGAAGACCTGTGTCTTCTTCTTTCTTTTTGTCCATTCATTTTCACTAGAAAAATATTCTATTCATATTCAATTTGCCTTGCCTGCACCCAAAGGACATGTGAGTAAGGGGTTGTTTTCTGTCTCATATGTGCTGTTATAAAATTTATAAATGACTCTCCTATTTCAGTATTTTCTCCCTCTGCATTTTGATCCCTGAATCTGAGGAGATTAGGACCATACGTCTAAAGACATCAGCAACTGATGTTGATTTTCCCCCTCTAAAAGATGGCTTAAACCTCATAACAGGCCCCATGCAGTAGGCAAATACAGTTTCAAAAGAGCCTGGCTGAGACAACCATTCAATACTATCCTATAAGTGAAGTGAATCCCTATCTTAAAAGTAAATAAAACTGCTTGAAGGCTGGGGAGAAGGAAGAAGAGCTGAAGTTAAGAAGGATTTTAAAGCTGTTTCTTCTTTGTAGCAGTTTTATTGCAAATCATCTCACGGTGTAAAACTCAGCATTAAAACCCACGTCTTCTTCCCAGATGACCAGTGTGGAGTTCACCCAGACTTTGTGGAATGCAAAAGCAGACTTTGTACATCACTGAAGTGTTGCCACATGATGACAAGCTCCATAATCCATGGATGGTATCAGCTTATCCTCTCAGGTCAGGCTGCATCAGCAGTTTGGAAAATCCTTGCATTTGGAGTGAGCTGTGTCAGCTTAGCACGTGTTGCTTCCCATCATGGACTGGCTTTGGAGAAGCTGCTGCAAAATATTTTTGAAGGACTGGTGTTATTCAACCATGAACATACACAGGTGGGCCAAATATTTCACCCCATAGATCTGTTCTTACATGACTTAGCAATGAAGCTGTGGCCACAGAGCATCCCAGCAAGCCCCAGCTGCAGAAGAACCATGGAAAAATGTTTTTTTCCATTAGCAAGGCCACCTTTAGAGGGCTGGTGGTAGTGCCAGGACCCGAGTACTGAAATCCTGAGTGCCATTTCCTCTTCTGAGTAAGTACAATGAATCCTCACTGATTTTTCATCAAAAGTGGAGCTTTAATTGAATTTCTCTGCTCGTTCCTAGTGGGATGATGGTTTGCAATTGTCCTGTAGCTGCATGCCTGACTGCAGCTCTGCTTTATCTCACACACTGTGATTATGAAAACTGGCTGTACAGTGAATCATGCTGTGATTTACTTTGAAGAGGTCAGCTTAAAAAAAATTCCCCGAGAGGAATTTTATTAGATGCAAACAGCACCAGGACTGAATTAAAATGCAGCATCAGTAGTCTTATATCCATTTCATCAATATCATTATATTCCTCCCTCTCTTCCACCATTATAAACTGATTGGAGGTGTTTTTTTCTTTAAAGTGGACGGGTCAAAAGAAGTTGTCTACAAACACAAGGTCAATTGTGCTCCACTGAAAATTATAATAAATAGCTGCAAAGCCTCAGTTACACTCTGTGGTAAGTGGATAGAGGGTGTAATGGCAGATGTGGAAAGTATCATTTAGTAATCACTCAGCCCAGAGGTTTGCTGCATCTTTACCAATGGGCATGAAATGATGAGGCCACTGGATAATGAAACAACCATTTCCCTCTTCATCTGAGCCAGATCTTCCTAAAGCCTGTGTCTGTGCATGTCCTCCTTGGCTGAATAGAATAAATCATAAGTACTGACATAACACACAGTACAGAATTAGTGTTCAGTGCTCCACAGGCACCCAGTCTCATCAGCCACCTTCTGCTTGAGGACAAGGCCCTGAACTTGAACCCTTGGATCAATCCTGTAAAGTCTGTGTAGGCTGTGAGATCTTGTAGAGAAATAAATCCTTCCCTGTGAGAGTGAAGAAGCCCTGGCACAGGGTGTCCAGAGATGCTGGGGCTGGCCCTGGATCCCTGGAAGTGTCCAAGGCCAGGTTGGATGGGTCTTGGAGCAACCTGGGACAGTGAAAGATGTCCCTGGGAGTGGGACTGGATGACCTTAGGGGATCCCTTCCAACCCCAAACCATTATTCTATGAATATTTGTGTTTGATTTGAATGTAGTAGAGGAATCCCTCTCTCATGTCCAGAGTAGCCAGGAAAGATGATTATTTTTCTGCATTACCTAACAGGGAAGGAATAAAGGAGGCAGAAAGCAGTTCAGCAGGTTTGTCAGTAAATTTGTTTTTCTGTACCAGGAATGGATGCCTTTTACCAATCTACATATGCTCTTAATAACACAGTTTCTTTTATTATTACTAAGGACACTGCAGAGATACTAAATGACAAAAACTTCACTGCAGTTTTGCCATCTTTAACCATGTCACTCCAAAACAGTTTCTGCAAATCCAAGAATTGGCTGGGAGCATGCATCAATCTCTCCTTCCTGAGGTGGGGCTGGGTGGTGGAAATGCAGCATTTCCTGGTGTGGCAGAGCACTCTGGCAACCTGGCCCTGGATCTGGCAGGGTGGGCATGGACACACCTGGCAGGAGGGCAGAATTAGGGAGTGTTTTGAGGATTGGTGCATTTCTGCTCTGGCAGAAGCAGTGGTGATATTGTATTCAGTGAGTAAATTCTCCACACACAGGCATTTGGGCTTAGCTCTACACACACCTGACAAGGATTGTACATAGTCCTGTGCCACCAACGTGCAGAAAATACTTGGATACCTGCTAAAATGATAAGAAGAAATAAAAAAGTTTAAAAGAATATAAAAAGAATTTGTATTTTTTGAATTCTACCTGTTTCTTGAATTATCCATGTTGAGACCTCTTCAGAAAACACTATTCGTATCTACAGCTTAATATTTTCTATGGGTCATTAGCCAACTTTTGATTGTAATGATTCTTTATTCAAAGAGCCAGTGGTGCTCAAAGACATCATGTTATATTGCCTAAAATCACTTTTTAGATGACTGTGAGTTGCAAAACTAAGCTTCTAATGAGGTTGTTATAAATTTCTAAGTTGATTTTCAAAATTCTGCTGCTGCAGTTGTCTGTGAGAATGGGAATTGTTGAAACGAAAATACCACAGTATTTTAAAAGCACTTAAAATTAAAATATTCATGCAATCTTTCCCTGATACTGGCCCAATTTAGAATAAAGAGGCCCCAGCTCTCAATGTTTTTTTTTTTTTTTACAATGCCTAAGCTGATGTAATTCAAGGTATATGATTAATTGATTTTAGCTCTGTTAAAACCTGTACTAAACCACAGCTTTATGTCACAAAGGCAGCACTAAAAGTCATGGAAACATTGTCATTTGAATCCCTCTAAAGATATAATTGTATATCATCTGCATATAATTAGAAGCAGGTGCACTCTCAGGCAACAAAGAGGTAACACTAAAAAATTCAGTAGAACAGAAGTCTGAGATACACAGAGCACTTCCAGAAGATAATTAATCATCCTGGGACACCATAAAGACAAATTAAATGGAGTATCTGATATAGCATGTTGGGAAAGTTCATTTGTAAATTTTCCTGAATGACTTAAAAAGCTGTGAAGTGCCAGGAACGGAGGTGATGGATCAAAAAAGAGGCTACAGGAAACTGGAGGTGAGGAGAGAAATTGCCCCTGTTAGAATGTAAACCCCAAAATCTGTGCTTCGTACTCTGGGAAGCATCCACAGAATGCCAGTCCCTGGTGCTGGCACCTGTTCCAGCTCTGGGGAGAAATTTGGGATTTATGCCTAAATAAAAATGTGCAACTCTTGCCATCACACTTGCCCTGACAGATCCTTACCAATCTAATGCTTCTTTAATTTTCCAATTCATTATTTCTTTTCTTGACCCAAAGTCCATTCATATCAAGGGGATTTTTCCAGAAATGAGTTTGAGTTTATGTCCTAATTTATCCACTCCCAAGAAAGTGAGTCAGGACCTATCTGACTGCTGTAAAATCAGCATTCAGAAATATTAATTTAGGCTCAGAATGGTTGTTCAGTTCTTCTTTTGTACTGAACTCTGTAGAATCAGGTATTTGCCCCATGAGCAGCTGTTCTGCACCTATATTCTTACACATACAACATTCTACTATTGTTACTTTTGTTACTTTCCATCTCTTATTTATCATCCTCCTATGAGACATCAGACTTTTTATTTCTTTTTTTTTTTTTGAGAACCACCATTTCTCAAGAAATCTTATTTTTCTCTTTGCCCAGCGTTTTGCAATCATTGGTTCTTCAAACAGAACAAAAACAACACCAGTATTTTTGACTATTGTCTTCTTTATTTTTCCCCATCTTTCTTTTCCCCATGGCTTTTAATAAATAATGGGGAAGAAAAATTAAAACCTGAACACACATTATTTGGTCAATAAACAAAACGAGAGTTCCAAATAAATTATGATCATTTCTTTTTGAATCATCTCCAATTTGATAATTCAGACATCTATTCAGGGAGGAAGAATACCATGTCTCATTCAGAAAAAGGAAAAATACCCCTTAAATCTAAACAAATATTGCATGAACATGTCACGAGCTGAAATGGGTTCACTTAAATTAGTATTGAACAATTCCAGACAAGAAAGAAGCATGCAAGAAATTCAGTGTGATTTGCAAATTATTTGAGAACAGGAAAAGAGCAGCCAAATACACGGGGTAACTGATTAATTGTAATTAGAATGTGGGTCCCTGGTCATGCATAGCAAATTTCCCACTGATTTGATTTCACTGAAAATAGGGTTTGGTCCCTGTTAATGAAATCTCTCCTCAAGTCAATTGATTTTTAGTTCTCCTAAGGAAAATCTTTGTTTCAGTTCAGCAATAAAATCTGTCCCCATAACCTAAAAAGCTTCATAAGATGACACATTATTTCTGTAAAAAGAAAAAGAGATGCTTCTACAGGACCTGTTGCTGTCTGACAGAAGTATTTGGATTTTTGGCAGCACAACACAGATGGGCATGACAGCAGCAAATGCCCCAAATAAATTCATATGGATGGAAAAGTTTTGCATCAACATACTCAAAGGGGTGTATTTATAACAATCTCTTAGAGCAGCAAACCAGCAGCAGAAGTAGATTTTTCAAGAAAATCCATATTTTTTGTGCATGGCTTGATATGTGGATCAGCTGCCAGAGCAGGTGATCTTCAGCGTGGCAATTGTAAAGAAGTAGTAAAGAAAATTAAATAACCTGAATGTACTAAAATGCTCCAAAATTCAGATGTTTCCCTTCAAGCCATCTAATTTACTGGTATTTTCACCTTATTTGCCTCATTGATCAATGGCTGAAAAAGTCATGCAAGAATTTTGGCAGGAATTTTGGGGTGCAGGGTGGCAAATGAGACTCACACAGGTTGGAGAGAAGGAATATTGGAACTTGCTGATGTCAAATCTGAGATTAAAAATTACTTTTACTTCCTAACTTTGAGCAAAGAGAAATTAAATAAGCAGAAACAAAGCAAAAGAAATGCTGCTTGGTTGAAAGCAGTAAGTTACTCATTTTCCAGCTTTGAAAATGAAAGATTTTTTTTTGCAACAAATTGGAGGCAGAATATTTCCTCAATTTTGGATCAAGAAATTAACTACCTGAAGATACATTAATTGTCTAAATGTTATGAGAAAATTATTGAGGCACAGGAATCATCCAGGCCATGATCAGTCCAGGAGGCTGACACAGTTTAACCTGATAATTTGCAGAGGCAAAGAGGCAGAACCCAGAATTGGGGAACTTTTAGCTCTCACAAGAAGCACAAAAGGGGGAAAGTGCATTCAAAACCCAAATTTTCTCAGAAAATTTTGGAGAGGCAAAAATTGTGTGGCTAAAAGTGAAGTGCACTGAAGCAATACAGTGGAAAGAACAATATTGCAGAGCTCTGATGAGTGTCACAGACAGTCAGGCTTGTAGTAAATAAATGTTATTAGGCTGCCACAATTACAGCATCTTCCTGTTTTCAGGCTGGTTGAGCCATCTGGCATGGGCATCCAGATAAAAGTTATGCAATTATTAAAACAAGCTAAATTAAATTAAATTAATCACAGCATAGGAAAATAACTGGCCAGGAGCATTGAATCACAGTTGTTTTGAACATTATGACCTATTTTTCTGTTTTTCCTGGGCTTTCTCTAATTATGAGATAACATGTTCTCTTTGAAACCAGTGGCAAAAGTCCAGCTGAGTGAAAAGAAAGATGTGCACAGGGTAATATCTCCCCTGTACTCTACCAGTGTCACATGCACAATAAACAACATGCACCCAGCGAGGGGCACAGATGAGGATTTTTATTTCTCTGTTTAGATGCCATGTAGGATGTGAAGGTATCACATTGCAGCAAATTGTTTCTCATGCTTTTTTGGAAAGATCCAAAAGACTTTTTTCTTCTCCTAAAGTTCTTCAGAGGGTTTATAACTAGGTGGTTTTTACTTAGATGTTTAAATGCTTTATTTGCCACAAATTTAGGGTTTTTTTTTTTTGTGTTTTTTTTTTTACAAATTCAGCTGATGTTTTGGTGACAATGTGCTTAAAAAACAGTGTAAAATATGAAAATGGCTTGGCTTAAAGTGCTGAAGAAATTGGGAAGGCATTCAACTAACAGCCTCCCAGAGCTGCTAGGAATAAGAGCAGTTGAGAAGGGGAATCCCAAGAAGGAAAATCCTGAAGAATTTCTTTCTTTATTTACCAAACTTGCTTGCTTCATGGAGGGAGAAGCCAGCATCTTGCCTGCTGCCTTCTCAGAGGCAGTCTGGCTCCAGGTTTAGGGAGATTCTTGTGTTCTGGCTCCAGGTTTGGGGAGATTCTCGTGCCCTGGCTCCAGGTTTGGGGAGATTCTCGTGCTCTGGCTCCAGGTTTGGGGAGATTTTTGTGTTTTGGCTCCAGGTTTAGGGAGATTCTCATGCTCTGGCTCCAGGTTTAGGGAGATGCTCACGTCCTGCTGATCCAAGGATGTGTTTTCCACACGTGAAGCTCCTGCTGGGTGCCTGAACCTCAGCACTGAGGTCAGAAGGAGAGCAGCTTCCACAGCTTGAGTCATGAGCGTCCCCAGCTTTCGCTTCAGTGCCTCCAAATGCTTTCCTGCATCCTAAAACCCAGTAAAAGCCACACAGCAAGGATGTGCAGACCCTCCCACAGTACAGGCAGAAGCTCCAGCTGAGTTCTGTTTGGCTTTCAGCTTTTTTTTCTCCTCTTTTGCCCTTTTCCCCAATTACACTGGCTTTAGGTAAAGCATTTTACAGGTCTTTCAATCTATATCTGCACTGCATAAAGAGCAGGTTCAACTAGTTTAATGCATTGGATTGGAATCCCCACTGCAGATAAGATGTGCTATTTATTTGGGTTTAGGCTCTTGATGTGATATCTCCCCATAGGCAGAACCACATCTGATGTCTTGAAGGGGATTTTGGGAGCTTCAGGGAAAATCTGTACTAGTTATTAACAAGTCTTTTGTTCAGAAATATTAAGGGAGGAGGTGAAAATTGGTTTAAAACAAATTGTGTCTTGTAAGTGGGGTCCAGAACAAAGGACAGGAATATGCCCAGGGAAGATGGAAAAACCCTCATCCACGCAGATTTCTGAAAGGCCTTTGAGATGGTCCCTCATGACATCCTTCTGTCCAAATTGGAGAGAACCCAAATTTGATGTATGGAGTACTAAGGGGATAAAGAAGTGATTCAGTGGATGCATCCATAGAGCTGTGGTCAGTGGAACTGATGCCTCAGATTCTGGTTTTTCTATTTTCAGATTCTGTGCTGCTTTAGTGAGTTTCATGTTAGGGGATGGTGAGTTCTCTTCACAGTGTAGGGAGACAAAACAATTCCTTCTCCAGCTGGAGACCAAGGACAAATGATCCAAATCTCAGGCCCAAGAGCACAAACAATGGTGGAATGAAGAGAGAAAAACAAGCAGGATGGGACTTCATGGGGTAAAGCTGGAATTGGACAATGAACTCCAATATGCAAATGGGTAGAACTAAAAGTGAGAGACCCTATGATGCATTTTGTGACCATTTTGGTTCACCTTGGGTGCAGCCCTGGCTGGGCTCTTGTGCTGCCCAAGGTGGATCCATTGAGGCCTTTTAGTAAATCCCCACTTTATTCTTTAGCTCTGTCCAGCCTATGTTCTAGGTCAGCCTTCACAAGATACCAGATCCATGCCCAGGTGGAGGCCAGGAATGAGGGGTGTCCCTCAGAGCTCTGCCTTGGGACCAGGGCTCTTTATCAGTGACACAGAGAGTGGAACTGAGGGCACCCTTGGTGACACGAGGCTGAGGGCTGCAAGAAAAGAGCACAGACATCCAGGGGGACCTGGACAAGCTTGGGAAATGGGCCCAGGAGAACTTAATATCCAAGATAAGGAGCTGCACCTTGGCCAGGCTGATCCCAGCTCTGGGTTCTTCAGCAGAAGAAAGTCTTGGACCTGCTCTGGAGTCAGGCTGGGAGAGCTGGGAGTGCTCATCTGGAGAAGGCTTCAGGGGTGATTTCAGAGCCTTTCCAGGGTCTAAAGGGGCTCCAGGAGAGCTGCAGAGAGACTTGGGACAAGAGATGGAGGGACAGGACACAGGGAATGGCTCCCCACTCTCAGAGGGCAGGGACAGATGGGATTTTGAGAAGAAATTCTTCCCTGTGAGGGTGGTGAGGCCTTGGAACAGGTTTTCCACAGAAGCTGTGGCTGCCCCAACCCTGGAAGTGTCCAAGGCCAGCTTGGACAAAGTTTGGAAGGTGGACAGGTCTGTGGAATGTGTCTCTGTCAATGGCAGGGTTTGGAACATGATGGTCTTTGAGGTGTCTTTCCAACCCAAACCACTCTGGAATTGCATGGGTCTGTATTTTTCACTGGGAAGGTTTTAAACTTTCTTAAATAGGAACTGTAAAAATGCAGTCAGTGGAAAGTACTGTTTAAAAATCAAGCCTAAACTTGCTGTTCATCACCTACCTAACAAAATTAAATTGCAGAGGTGTGACAGTTGTAGAAAAACCCAGCTGTGAGATGGGTGACTTGGACCACTATGAAGCAAAATGTCAGACAGGGGATTCTATAGCTGTAATTAGATTTCAAGCATAAGGAGCTGCAATTTTATGAATTTCTTCCCCTTCCAAATTGTAGGAAAACCCTTTGGAGTAAAGCTGATTATCAGCATACCAGTCTACAGAAATGAAAATGAATAAATTACTCACCCGAAATGACAGAAGCTTTTACAATAGGAATCCTATCTCTAATAGCATTGTTATTACCATCATAACTGTCACAATAATTTTTCTTTTACAATCTCACAAGTCTGTTTCTCATATGGGCATTTAATTCAGATTCTCTTTCAATTAAATATCATTCTTCTTATGTCTAGGCCTCAGTAGATTTGCCTAAAATCTTTCTTTTTATAACTTCTCCCTTTCTGAGCATGTGACTGATCCTTTAAGGTACCGTGGCTATCTGTTGGGAAAAGGGATTCGGGGCTCTGGAGGTGTGATCCTCCTTGGCCTTCTTGTTTGGGATTTGTGAACTTGAGCAAAGCACCACAGAAAAAAACCAACAGAGATAAGCAGTACATTGGCCCTCACATTTCTTCTGTGAGTCACAGAGTTTTGCAAAAGGCGTGGACTAAATGTAAGCCTAACTAATTTCTTTTTTCCACAAGCAAGGTTTCAGATCTTCAGCTAGAATTCCCTAGAAGTGCTAATTATTTTTATTCCAGCATCTCTGTACAAATGATCCTGCTGAACAATCAAACACTGCAGCCTTTTATTTTTTTTAATCTGGTTTGCCTCACTAGGATTAAAGTTATTTTAAAATACACATGAAAGACAGCAGTTATTAGCAAAAGCCTTAGAGATTCCTCTTGACAATGAGGAGCAGAGGGTTAAAGTCATCTATTTGGAAATGTCTGCCTAAAAAATACCCACCAGACATGTCAAGTGCTTGGGTGTGTGTACCCAGGGGGAGCATCCTGTCAGCCATCTGCATTTGTCAGCTAATAAACCCCTGCACAAATATCTGATTTATATGCATACCTCGAGGTTTGGACACACAAAAAGGGACAAGGGAAAATCCCTGGGAACAACTGCGTTTTCCTCACTTGGAAAATCCAGATCTCTCTGTATATTTTGAGAAAGAGCTCATCTTCCTCTTTCCTCCTGAGTGATTAATGCTGTAATGACCAAGTTAGACAGGAAGCACAGGGAAAACAGGTGAATGTTTAAAAGTGGGCAAGAGAGAGAGAGAGGAGTTCCTGTCAGCTGATTAACCAGACAAATGGGTTATTTGGAGAGAACTGTTTGCATGCAGCTGAGTTTTCTAAGATGTAATGAAGTAATTGCATTATGAAAATAATCAGCTGCTCTGCATTCTGATCATTAGATGCTGATGATATAATTGTGGTATAATGAAAAGCAGTCTGGTGATTATTCCATAGAGAAGTTCTCTGCAGATAATATTCAAATTTACTTTATTTTGGCGTCTTTTCAAAGGAGCAAGTATAATATAAACAGCTGGACGGTGAGGTAATGTTGTTAGAACTTCTGAAATATGTCCCCTTTTTAAACAACAATCTTGAAAAAGTTCTTTGAGTTTATCTGCATAATGCCAACTGAACTTGTTTGTGTTTTATGACAGCTCATTAAATAACTTTGTTCTCTATTTCCATTGGGAACCAGAAGTTGGGTACTTTTTGATTTTTTTTTTCCTCTGAATAATTTATTTGAAAACATCCCGAAGCCATACAGAATCAATTCTCTTATATCCTGAATTATATTTTACCACTTACTCTCTTCTACTGATACACTGTGATAAATCCCAACATCACATGTGACAGGTGATTGTGTGACATTTATGGTCCTTTGCAGGGTGGAACACCAGTCTGATCTTCCTCCAGATGTAATTTCACTGCTGTTTGAAAGCCAGGACACCAGATTTTCTCAAGTTAATCATCAATCTCCAAAGCAGGCACCTGGTATCTAAATTGGTATTGCCATCCCAATTTTCTGACACAAGTCAACCCATTGGGCTTTGATGAGACAAACAGCTCTAAGCAGAAATCTGCTTTCCTCCTGAATATCTGGCAAGTTGTGAGGAAATTAATCTCATGGCCAAATAAGAAATCCAAGTTATTTTGCTGTCTTGTTAAAACAAGTTGTGTATTTTTCTGCTATCACCACTGTATTTGAATGCACCTTGAACAGTAAAATGTAGTTTTATGCTCTGCTGACTATATTGCTTGCAGGGAAATGTCTGAGCTACAACACGGGCTAATCTTTGACTGGTAACAAGCTCTTTGTTTTCTACTCACAGTTTCTTCATTATCCTTCCCCAGACAAATATGTAACTGCAGCCCTGTTTGATGGGGAATAGTGTGAGAAAGCAGAGTTGAACATCGTGCTACTCAGTAAAACCCATTAGTTTCCCTCTGTTACAAACAAGCATTTCCAACCTCGGAATTTCCCAGCTGATTTAAATCCCCTCCCTGCCCTTCTATCCATGATACACATGGCTGTTTTTTGAATTTGTTCTCTAATGCAAAGAGAAAAAATTGCCAATTCAGTGTGGTATGAAGCCAGTCAAGTCTAGTAGCAGGAATGGAAAGGGAAATAGTAAGTGTTGAACGGGGGATCCTGAGATGACCTCCAATGTCCTCCTGCTGTATTGAAAATATGCGAATTACAAAGTTCTTGAGTTGAGGTTATCTTGAGTTCTTAAAGAACATTTTTTTTTTCTAGTTATAGCCTTGCATAGCCAAGCCTGCACCGTTTGGGAGGTCACTGTGCTCTCTGGGTCAGTTTGTGCTTATTCCACTTAGACCTGTTGTAAAACCAGAGTAATCAAATGATTGTAGCTCTTTAATGCACAAAACCATCTTCTCTCCTTCTCAGGGCTTCAAAAAATATATTCACAACTTCATTACCACACCTGTGATGTGCTGAATCAAGTAAGAATGCTGGAATAAAATGCTCTGTTTCATTTGATGATGTTTTAACAGGGGAAGTAGAAGCCCACACCTCTCATTGACTAATTAGAACTGCACATAATTGCCAGGGCTGAAAGTAAAGCACTAAAAAACCCACAGATGTTTCTTGTTGTCTCAGAAATCTAAAGGAAGGGGGGGAAAAAGGCAGGACCAGAACTTGAAAGGGATCTGTAAGCTTTTGAAAGGTGTTTAGTTGCCTAATTCTAAATTGGTTTAGTAAAACTTAAGCACCTGTACACATATATATATTTCTCTCCACAATTACTTACAACAATAACTCCATTTTAGACCTTTAGAGCCAGAATTCCGTTTCCTGCTTTAAGTACTAAATGTCACTGCCAGGTGGAAAGAGGTAGAAAAAGCCAACAGGACAGAAAAATACTGCTGTGCTCCAGCCTTTGCATTTGAGCCAACACAGGGAACTTCTGCAGTCCAAATGCACTGAAGTTGGAGTTGATATATCTTAGTCTATTGGCCTGTGGAGCTGATTGCTGACTTGCTTTTTCTGACTTTCCTGCTGCAAGGGTCTCCAAATGGCATTGTTACTCTAAAGTGCTGTAACAAGGAGTAACGACCGTGACTCCCTCCTCATTACATTTCTTTACAGGGAGCTGGATTTTTCATGTCACTGCAAGGTAAGTTTCTCAGATGTTGCTCTTTCAGTGCTTTTTATTTTACTGCAGTAATCAAAGAGAAAAATCATTTCTTTGACAAGTTATGTGAATCCAACAGAGAAATGCCGGAGGGAGACTTTGGGAATTGCTGGCTGTGTATTCTACTGGCAGCAGACAGGAAGGATTGGGATGATTCCTGCACTTTGTGCTGTCTCCAGGTATTGCAGAATCATTGAGGCCATAGAACTTCCACCTGGAACTCGTAAAAATTTTGGGGGCAAGCAGCATTTCTGTCTAAAATTTACCACATTGAAGCACATACTGAATTAACTTCTTTTGTTTCCTTTTTAAATGCTGCCAAGGAGAAAATCACTGGATATACCTACAGGGTTTTTTTTTTTTCCACTACCATCCTCCAGTCTATCTAGGACACAAATGGAAACTCTGGATATGTGGGTCTCGTGGATTAAAAGAATAATTTTTTGCAGCTTTTCACTGGTGTATAAAATAATTTATTAAATAGTATGAAGTAAAAGACAATTTCATCATTTTTACTGCGTATTGACTTCATCTTTACATTGTCACTGGGACATTCACAGATTTCCTTCTGTTGTTCACAGTCAGATGAATCATGGATACAGATGTGGTGGGGGAAAAGTCCTGGGGAATGTCAGTGCTGCTGACAGGTTGCCATAAATGCAGGTTATACCTCTGTCATTGATCACTCCTATGAGAAGGGTCCTCAGAGAAACTGTAGCAGAACATCTCTATTTTAAGTAGTTTAAAACCAGAGCTCTGCTAACAGCTATGCTTGGCTCTATTATTATTACATGTACTCCTGGGGCAGAAAAGCTGACAATATTAAAAATAATAGTCAAAAATATTAAAAATTTAAAACCTCCACATCAGCCAAGCTATTTACTCCTTCCTCCCATGCCCAGCTGTGCTAAACAAATCACAGGTACAGTTAAAGAAAGAAATCCTACCCGTTCTTACTCGTCATTCACACAGTTTAAACATTCTGCAGAGCACGGTGTTGGTAACAGATGGATTGTTACAGTGTGTGCCATGAATACCTAGGAAGAATGAAAAGTATTTTGTATCAATATTGTGATTGGGAAATAAAAATCCTTGTGAAGACTCATTCCTGTGAGTAAGCAGAATAGTCTGGCAGAAGTGGTGGGGAACAACAAAAGAGTCATCCCATGTAATGGAATAACTACCTCCAACAAATATATTTCCTTAGGGAGGAAATTCTGATTTGTAAATAACGCATAAGCTAAATTAAGGGAAATAATAATGGCTCACAGATCAAAACTTTAGAGAGGAAATTTTTAGCACTTGTACTTTTGCAGCTGATCTAAAGAAGTTGTTGGGGGAAGTTTTGAGAGACTTTTAATTAAGATAGTTTAAGGGAAGCCCTTGCAGTTCAGACTAATCTTTCTCATAATGCATCATACATGTCCTTGGTCTCTGCCATAATGTTATCATTCCTCTGGTAATTATAACCAACTTCTGTGTAGAGAGTCTCCCTATCTATAAAGCTTAACATTTCACACCTCATATTCTGCTCTCCTGCTGAAAGCAGTTTTCTACTACAATTGGCTCATCATTGCATGTCCCACCCATACTGAACATGGTGGGTTATGGCCCAATTCCTCCTTTCCCCAGCCCTAATTGAAAAGGAAACGATTTTTACTGCTTGTAGTACACACATTGCTCAGAGCTGAAACGTTTTGCTTAAGGCCAACTTTTGGGCTTTGCTGACCATCTTCAATGAGCCCAGAGGGTTGTGACCAGTGGCACAGAGTCCAGTTGGAGGCCTGTAGGTATTGGTGTGCCCCAGGGGCCAGTGCTGGGTTTGGTCTTGTGCTTATTATTCAGCAGTGACCTGGATGAAGGGGCAGTGTCCCCTGAACACATTTGCTGATGATACAGAACTGGGGGGAGTGGCTGATCCACCTGGAGGTTGTGGGGCCATTCTGCAGGACTTGGACAGGTTGGAGGGTTGGGTAAAGGGAAACCCAGTGAATCTCAAGAAAGGCAAAGGCAGAGTCCTGCACCTGGGGAAGAATAACCCTGAGCACCAGAAATCCTTCCCTGTGAGGGTGGGGAGGCCCTGGCACAGGGTGCCAAGAGAAGCTGTGACTGCCCCTGCATCCCTGGAAGTGTCCAAGGACAGTTTGGACAGGGCTTGGAGCAGTTTGGGCTACTGGAAGGTG
Organism: Chloebia gouldiae; assembly: GCA_003676055.1. Lineage (NCBI taxonomy): Eukaryota > Metazoa > Chordata > Aves > Passeriformes > Passeridae > Chloebia > Chloebia gouldiae. The sequence goes on along the minus strand of QUSF01000005.1, from coordinate 44,394,554 downwards.
TACTGGGGGATTGGAAGTGGATGATCTTCAAGGTCCCTTCCAAGCCAAACCATTCCAAAATTCTGTCATATTTCAAGAACTCAGAAAATGTCCAACAAACATCTGTTTTTTTTTCATTTACATTACCAGTGGAATGTTATCCAGAAAGTAATTGGTGCTTGATTCCTTTCTTATGACAACAACAACAAAAAAAAAATCTGAATTTTAGCAAGGTTCTGAAATTAAAATGCAAATGGAGGGTCCTGCACCTGTGGGGAGCAACCCCAGGCTCAGGTTGGGGTGACCTGATGGAGCAGCTCTGGCGAGAAGGACCAGGCCTGTGGTAGACAAGAAGTGTCCATGACGAGCAGTGTGTCTTTGTGCCAATAAGGCCAACAGGATCCTGGGATTTATGAGAGAATTTTCTGGAGTTTAAGGGATGTGTTCCTGCCCCTCTGCTCAGCCACATCCCAGATTCCACATCTGAAGTGCTGTGTGCAGTTCTGGGCTCCTCAGGACAGGAGGGACCTGGAGCTCCTGGAGATGGTCCAGTGGAGGCTGCAATGATGAAGAGGGGACTGGAGCATCTCTCTTGCAGTGAAGGGCTGAGGGAGCTGGGGCTGTTCAGCCACAAGAGACAGCTGAGAGGGGATTTATCAGTGCATACAAATATCTTAATGGTGGGTGTCAAGAGGAAGGGGTCAGACTCTTTTATGTGGTGCTCAGCAACAGGACCATGGGCAGTGGGCACAAACTGAAGCATGGGAAGTTTCACCTAAATATGAGGAAAATAATTTTTCCTGTGAGACTAACAGACCTAAAGCAGACTGCCTGGAGAGGTTGTGGAGTGTCTTTCTTTGGAGATGTTCAAAACCTGCTTGAGTGGAGTGGTTTGGTTGGACTAAATGATCTTAGTAGTTCCTTCCCTTCAGAGAATTCTGCAATTTTCTGAAAAATTCCATTCCCATCAATGAAGGCAGGATTTGTCTGCAGCTGTTTATTTGGAAAAGTGGGCTAGGTTTGTGCTTGGAGGCTTTGCTATGTCCTTCCAAGAAGCTGATAACCTTTCCACAAATGCCCTCCCTGAAAGGAAACAATCAGCAGAATGAGAATTTAAATGAGTTGAAGCAGAAAATTAATCAACCAGGAGGCATTAATGGATTAACTCCTTTCCAGGCAGAGTCCCTTCCAGCATCCCTCCACCTTTCCAAGGACAGGGTGAGCATGACAAGTGTCCCCTAGCCTGGAGATGTGCCTAGCAAAGCCTGGCTCAGCTGGTCAGGGAAGCATGCCCAGTCTTCTGCACCATTTGCTCAACAAACAATCATTTAATCTCCAATTAATCAGGTCTCTTAGGCAAATGCTAAACTGACCCCTAATACTTCTTTCTCTGACTTCTGCAACAAAATGCTGAGAAGCCTGAGTTACTCAGAGGTTTTATTTTTTTATTATACTTTCTGCACCAAAATCAAAGAAGGCAAATGATTCCATTATACAATAGATTATCTGACTCACCCTTAAAACTATCTTTAACGTTTTTGCAAACCCTGGGATTGTTAATGTTTGAATCAACAAGAAACAA
>QUSF01000005.1:44311766-44392983 GCA_003676055.1 Chloebia gouldiae | reverse complement strand
TTTTTGCAAACCCTGGGATTGTTAATGTTTGAATCAACAAGAAACAAAATTAGTTCCATCACTCTTTTTATCAGGAACTCAGGAACTAAAAAAGAAAATCTCACAGTAAAATTGCTTCCCACTCCTAAATCCTGTGCTGTGTCACAATTTAAATAATTTAAAATTCCCACAAAGTCCCTCTGTTCCTGAAGGAGGTAATCTATCAGCTTTTTTCATCATGTTTGCAGGTTAAATATTCACTAATGGTTTATTAGCACATATATTGTAGATGATCAACTTTGATTAATGTCTAAATGCTACCAAGTTTCTCATATTTAATAAATATTTTCAGTACTCCCTTATTGCTTTATCAACATAAATTACAATAACTGTCTAATAATTGTAAATCAATACAAACCCTGCAGTAAATCATTCTGAAGCAGAGAGCGGTTAAAAAGGGAAATCACAGAATCATTTAGGTTGGAAAAGCCCTCTAAGATCATCAAGTCCAACAATTTCCCCAGCACTGCCCAGGCCATCACTAAGCCACATCTCCAAGTGCCATATATGTGATTTTTAACCACCCCCAGGGACGTTTCATTGCTGCCATAGTTTTCCTGTTCCTTTCCCATGACAATATAATCCAATGCCAATCTGAACTTCTCTTTCATTTCTTTTTTATACTTTCATTGCTAATTTTTACATTTTTTTTCTCCTGAACCCCCAGCAACTGGGACAGTATATTGGTTAAATCATCTCATTTGAACACAATTTTTTTGCCTTGCCTCAATTCACTGAGATTAGGAATGTGGGGCGTTTGGGTGTTTTTTTTTTTGAGGGGGGGCGTTTGGGTGGTTTTTTTTTTTGGTTTTGGGCTGAAGATGCCAAGTGTGATTCTTGAAGTCTTGTGGTTAATTTTACTTTGCCTCTGGCTATCTCCTGATTTCTCTTTTATTTAGTTATTTTACTGAACCTTGTTAAGGTTAAACCAACACACCTTTGTGCATACACCTTGGAGAGAGTGAATCACAGAGCCTTGCTTTCAGCAGAGTGGGCCTTATGAAGGGACTTCTGAGAATCACAGAATGCTTTGGGATGGAAGGGACCTTAAAGATCATCTCATTCCAACCCCTGCCATGGCCAGGGGCACCTTCCACTTTCCCAGGTTGCTCCAAGCCCTGTCCAATCTGGCCTTGGGCACTTCCAGGGATGGGACAGCCACAGCTTCTCTTGCCAGCCTAGAGACAGAGCAATTCTGTCTGGATTTTGGTGGAAGATGTTGCTTTTTGCTGGCCATTCCTCTGGGTATCCTCCATGGCAATGGAGAGAGGGAAGTCTTTCTAAATAGCAGTTCCCAAAGTAGCTCTCTGAAGCAGGCAGGATATCTCTTCCTCCACAAGTGACAAAAAAAAGAATCACTAACTTTGATTCCACACCTACCTTTTGGATGGCTGAAGTTTAGGAGGATGAATCATGCTGCTGCTCCACTGGTATCCCTCCTCTTTAAAGAACAAGGATTTTATTGTTGTTTCTATCTATATACAGTCCTTGCCCCAAAATCTCTCCTAGTTTTACAGTCTTGGAAACACCTACTTTACAGAGTCATGCTGTTGAGTTGAAATCACAGGCTGGAGTCTTGGTATGAGAAGAATAAAACCCACGGGATTGAACTGCAGGATAAGCTATTTGGTGAACTGCCTTTCAATAAATTTTCCTATGATTATTTTCTCTGGATTGGACAATCTGTTTAATGTTTCCGGCTCTTTCAAAGTGGGCCATTATGTCTGGGATGATTTCAGGCTCCTAATGTGAGTGTAAGTACTTTCAACAACAAAGTCTTTACTGTGCTGGAGTGAGTCACTCCCAGCCAGCAGAACTGTTCGTTAAAATTACTGCCAGTTCCTGCATTATTTGTCAAAAATCACTTCTCACCAATTCTATTTACTAGGACTGATGTGCCCTCCCTGAACATTCCTGCTGTAAAACCTCTGCTCAAGTCTTCCAATGCTTGATGAGCACAACTTATGACACCCTCCACACACCCCCTTTTTAGCTTGGTATCTATATTTGCTTTGCTGTGTGAAATCAGCCTATCTTAATTTTTTTTTTTTTTACTAAACAAACCAACTATAATTTACAGGTATTAGAAAATGCTGTTGGATTCTTCCCTCTTGCTCAATAAACTAATCTGTCAATATATCCTGTAATATTCCCTCAGAGATTGGCCCCACTTGAAACTTTTAAAGCCACATGCAAAACTTCAGCTGCAGCAATAGATGCAGAAACAACCCAACATATCACAGAAATGAAGATTATAAGAGTATTTAGGTTCTGCTGCTCTCTAAGAAGTTTTCTGGATTTCTTAAAAAATATCAGGGACAACAACAACAACAAAAAAAAAAAGAACAAGTGATGTGTGTGGGAGAATGATGGACACAAGATATTAATTCTTGGAATCTGTGAGCTGTAGTGTAGAAAATGAAGCCCAGAGCCATATGTTTTGGAAGTGTTAAATAACACCAACCCTCCAGCAGGCACAAACCAACCAGCTAGGCTGGCAGATGTCATTAAATGAAAAGAAAATAGTAGAATTATCAACTATTAACCTTATTTTTCCTCCAAGGATGATATAACTTATCTCAGAAGCTGCAGACATGCATAGCTATGGCCTAATATTGAAGATTTACAGGTTATAAACTTGGAAGACACCAACGTGTTCACTTAATTTGAACCTGGTGCAGTTCATGCACTTTCACAGAGCATTTCTTGCATCAAGGCTGTGACTTTTAACAACCCTGGGACTCTACCAGAAAATCCCCAAAGACTCAAAATGATGGGGTGTCAATAAAGTGCTTTGGTAATTTGTTACACAGAACCCCCATGGTTTCAAAATGTGTGTTTCATTTCCAAAATGATTTAAGTGATTTTGTCCATTGCCTTTTGCCGTGCTTCTGCCAGCCAGATTAAAGAGCTTTCCATTATCAGAAGTCTTCTCTCCATGTTCCTACTTTTAGATTAGAAGGTGACTTAATCATAATCTTTCCTCAGATAAACTAAACAAATCAATATTGTTCAGTCTTTGGCTGTAAAAAAGGCTTTCCAGACTTCTATAAATCCAAACACTCTTTTGGACTCACTCCTTTGCAAGGCGTGGCTTCATATCTGAAATATCTGACATATTTTCTGCTCCTATTTGTATGGTTTCTCTGGTTTTATTGAAGTTTCTGTAGCTTAAGTCAGGCCACCTCACCAAAGGGTTCAGAACGTTCCGTGTAATCAGTCTTTTACTGATATTATTTTTTATCAGTGAAAGCTCTTGTTGATAAATGATGTAGGAGTGCAGTCTTACCACTTACCCCATTTATAATCCAGACTTTATTTAGGTTTTACAGAGTTCTGATGGATCATGTTCACATTTTGTTTACAGACTCCTCTCAGAAAACCACTAAAATAGTCTTCCTCTATGATCTTAGATGTCTTTTCCACTAGATGATTCTATAATTTATTTTTATCAGAGTTTCACATGCTGCTTCAGCTTTTCACTTCTGGATGGCTTTTTGATAGACAACATCTGATGACAAAGCTTGGAAAACATTATGACTTGATTGACTGATTTATTTTCTTTTAACTGAACAGGTTTGGGGCTTTAGAGAGTCAGTATTTTCCTCTGAAACTGGCCAAAATAACTCATAGAGTTTACATCCTGATTGGGCAAAGGCTGCAAATTCCATGGGCTACTCTCTTTTTTGGCACATACAAGAGGTGCTGACAGTATTTGTGACAACTTGTGAGCTTGTTTCACATAATTTAGAGAATATTTCCAAATTTACATCATATGGTGGAGTAGCCAGAGATATTTTCAGTTATCCTGCAAATGTACACCAGGAAAGTCTTTTGTATCTCTAAGTCTAAAGGGGACAATGTAGGGAAGAGTCTCATTATATTGCCAAATATTTCTATATATATACTTTTAAACTTCTCATTTACATGTGTTTCAACAGTCTTACAGAAGGTGGTAGCAGCTACCCTAAAGAAAGCTTTGAGCCTCTTGCATAACTTCCTGTTCCAGGAAATACATCTTTTTTTTTTTCAGCTGGAGACCTCTTTGCTCTTTAATCCTATATAGGTTTTGCAGAGGAAGCAGTTGGATCACTCCTTTCAAGTGAAAATATGTTAAGGAATAAGAACATTTCATGTGTTGTTCATGTGTTTACGACCAAAAAGTCAAATTTAAATCAGAATCTCAGCACCATAATCTTTTAGCAAATGTTACCAGCTGTTCAGCTCCACACTTTCTTCTTTCTTGAAGTAAGTAGGAAAGTGAAAATCCATCATATCAGTCAGTTAGAGGTTCTTAGTCCTTTTACCTTGACAGATGATACATCAGAGTGCCTGTCTTTCTGGAAATTTTAGTTTTAATGGGCTGGGATCCATCTTCCTGCAGATACTAAAATAAAAATATGCATCAAGTCATTTAGATGACTTAAGCCTATATATATAGGCTCACTTTTAGATGTTCTTCTGAGAAATAGGACTTAATTTTTCTTCTATGTCTATTTATTATGTCACAGCCTATTTTTCTTGATTGAAATGGCCAATGAAAACAGCATGGCTGCTCTGCTATTATCCAAATGCTAACAAGTCTGAGATTACTTTAAAAAAAAAAACCCAAAAAACTAGAGTTGTGTAATAGGCAGAAAAATTAATCTCAGTGAAATTCTGAGAAATTTGCCAACAAAATAAATGTAAGAGAGGAAAAAGAAATCATGAAAAGGACAATAGGAAAAAAACACCCCACCCACCAGGGGAAATATTTTTTAAGTGTTACAGTCAATTGATATCAGGAAAATTCCTTCTTCAGGTACACAGAATTCTTTATTACATATAAACCTGGATTACATGTGTAAAATAGAAATCTATTGTTTCCTGTGTGGTCTAATACCTACTCTGCATTCTTCCCTCATAGCTGTGCAGAGCCCTGCATGGCAGAGTGTGGATGCTAAACATCCTGTAAGATGATACTGTAATAAAGATCAATAAACAAATTTACTGCCATAAAGACAAGCAAATTATCCAGGGGTGAGCGTGGCTTTTGAACACTATCATCTTTGTCCACACGGCAGCAAAACAAGGTCAAACTCTGAATATCTAAAATACAGGAAGTAAAACAGCCTCTTTAACAAGGGTTTTTTTCCACATAGGTGTGACCCTGGTGGCAATGGGAAATAACAATCATAGTGTAGATTTCAGGTAGCACAGAAGCAGTCCTGGAAATAAGGGTTTTAAAATTTTTCTCCCCTCTGGAAAATAAGAACTACCTTGAAAAGTGAGCTGAGACCTTGTGCCTCATGTAACCACCCAGGGTGGCTTAATGCCACTGGAGCTTTTGACAGGAAAAAGGGATGAGATAATGAGGAAAACAAATAAGGCATGTTTATATCTATGATGTTTTGTATTGGTACTTCTCATATAGAATCATGAAGGTTGGTAAAACCCTCCAAGATTGAGTCCAACCCTTAACCCATCACTGCCACGGCCACCACTGACATGTCCCCAAGTGCCACATCCACACAGCTTTTAAATCCCTCCAGGGATGGGGGCTCCAAACTGCCCTGGGCAGCTGTGCCAGGACATATTGGCCAAGTGGGACCAATAGCTGTGGGAATATTTATTTTTGTGAAGAAATGTCCCCCAATATCCAATCTAAACCTCCTGAGGCCGTTTCCTCCTCTCCTGTCACTTGCTGGTTTTGAGAAGAGCTCACCCCAAAATCTGGGGAAAGTTGCCCAAACCAGGATGGCTCAGCTGGAGCCTCCAGTGCACCTCTCCAGCAAGGAGTGGCTTCTTGGCTTTGTGCTCACACCCCAGCAGTTCTCAGATTTTTGATCCATGAGGACTCTGACCTTTCCCAGAATTCTCAAACTTTTCTGTCCAGCTGTCAGTTTATCCTGGATCTCCACACTGTCCCTTGGGCTGCTCATCAAATGTAAAAGTATCACATTAAAATCCAAACATCTGCTACCTTATCTTTCCTTAAATCCTGGTTTACAGCTCTTTTTTCTCATGTAACCTACTCACGTTTTCCATTTGCTACTTGTTTACTTCCAACCTCTACCCTGCTTTAACAGCAACAAAAATACTAGAAATGCCTAATTACCTCATTTCATTTTTGTTATTGTCCGTGGACTGAAATATTTTCTTGTGATAATTCATTTTACTTTCATTTCTAGTCAGCCTGGCAAAAAATGAAAAGAAAGATTAAATTATTTTGACTTGAAAGAGTATTTGTTTGACCTTAGACAAAGTAATTCAAATTCTTTCTTAAACTCTGTTTTTTGCTATAAAGAAATTGACTTTTTAAACACAACTTTTAGTTTGTAATTATCCGTTTCAGCATCCTTTTTTTTTAACATTATGCACGTATTTTCCTTGATATGACACAGCTTTTTATTTTCATCAAAAAGATTTGATGGAAAAAATTCCCATACTCAGAGACATAAATGGATCACAAAATGTTTTAATACTTTACTATGTTCATTTATGTGCAAATTCAGACTTCATGCCCAATTTAATGTGTTTTTGTTTTAATCTATAAATTTTGCTGGGCAATGATGCCTCCATTTAATGTTTGTGCAACACCTGCAGCAAAAATATTTGGACCTTAGTGTGGATTTTTTTAATCATAGTCCAAATCAAATGCCAGGAAAGGATGGAAATTGTCTACTTTTCCTGCCCTTTCCAGATTTAAACTTAGGTCAGGTATCTCTCAACAAATATGCTGAACATAAATATTCACATGAATAAAAACCTTATTTATACAGCCAAGTGGGAGCACTTAAGGGTTGTTTAATGTCTAAGTACAAAACTATTAACAAGAACATAAATTTCACCAAGAATGTTGGCAAGAGAAGATGTATTCCTTCAAGGATTTATCTGTACCCATTCATTTAGGCCTTTAGCAAGACGTTAAACACCAGAAAAATTAGTTAAGGTGTCACTTTAAGGGCCTGAAAAATGTTGGAGAGGGTTTGGACAGGAAAAAAACAAATTTTGCTATGTTTGGTGTGTTTTAAATAGCTCCCAAACCCTCTGGGCCATCAGTATGCAATTCCTTGAGGAATATTGAGTTGGCTGCACGTGGCTGCTGTTGGGAGATGAGGGTGGGAGAGAAAACCAAACAGAACTGGTTGTGGTTGTGCCACCAGAACAGGCAACTACATAGGGCCACCTATTTTTGTGAGTTTTCAGTCTTAGCCACCAAATAACAATGATCCTGAATTTTAACCTATGATGGAATCAAAGGTTTAGGTTAGAAGGGAATGTAAAAATAATCTTGTTCCGCCCCCTGCTATGGTGGAACCCATTTCCACCAGCTCAGGTTGCTCCAAGCCCTGTCCAACCTGGCCTTGGACACTTCCAGGGATGTTTGGCTTCTTCATGCCATCAGAGCCAAATTATTTAAGAAACAAAAAATAATGGCACAGCATAAGCTGTGTCTCCAGTGCTCCTCAACTGAATTATATAGCAATTTTTGGAGACTCAGGACTTCTAGTTGTATGGAAATGTCCCATTCAGTGGCAGAAATGCTGGTGGGGAGCAATGATCTCAAATTTCTGGTCTATTTTCAATTAGGATCTGCAGTGTCCTTTTCTGGCATCACACAAAGGACAGTGAGTTTCAGTATATCCTTAGGATATCATATAAAACAACTGCACTAATTATTCCTAACTGAATTATGAAATGATCCAGTCAATTTTTTTTTTAAATATTTTTATTATCCCTTCCCCCTCTGATCCTGCAGCACTTTGCAGTTTGGGACTATAATCAGCAATTTTGTGTAAAAACTTACCACTCGATTAAACACTGTTGGTTCACGTTGATAGGAAGAATTGCGTAAAAATAAGGAATAATTTTGATCCAAGAGTTGTACTTTTAGAACCACTACTTAAAAGGGATACGGTAATGTAATTAGTCAGGGAAGTAATTAGAAACATTTCAGTGATGGCTTGAGTGAATGACATTTCTAACATTTTGGAAATGTTAGACCCTGATTCAAGTTCTCAAAGTAACTTTTGTCTTTTGAACACGGTAGAAGTGGAAAACATAGCTGGCAATCTCTCTGAGGGGATGCTCTTCTGAGGCTCCCCAAAATGCCTTTGCTACGACCTTGCCCCTGTATCACGGCCTTTATTCAGATTTAAAGGGAATTTCAAGCAACATTTCATGTCAGCTTGAGCAAAGAGCAATCAGACTTTGGATTTTGAAGAGATTGAAGGCAGCAGCTTCTAGAGACACACTGATATTTGGGCTAGGACCGACTTTTGGCTCATGTTCAGAGATTTGGCTGTGGGATAACTTAAAGTGACACAGGGCAGGGTTAGATGGGATATTGGGAAGAAAGTTTTGGCTGCTGAAGCCCTGACACAGAGTGCCCAGAGAAGCTGTGGCTGCCCCTGCATCCCTGAAAGTGCCCAAGGCCAGGTTGGATGGGGCTTGGAGCCACCTGGGATAGTGGAAGGTGTCCCTGCCCATGGCAGGGGGGTGGATTGTCCCTTCCAACCCAAACCATTCCACAATTCTGTGACAGCTTAAAATTCAGAATTGTTGTTATTTTGTGGATGAGACTGAAAATGCCCCAAATTAAGTGGCCCTTCGTAGTTGCTTCTTCTAGAAGAAGTTTTGTGGCCAGATGTTATCCTCTAATTGCTTTGGTAGAAACACAGTGAAGAAAGGTGCTTTTTGAAGGGTAATTAACATGAACAGTGCATGAACATGAACAAATATGAAATGGATCAGGATAGAAAATATTCATTGAGGGTCAGTGTTATGAATTGCTCTGCATGAACTTTGCAGGAAGCCAAAATGGTTTGGAATGGAATTTGGGACTACAGCTCTAAGAACAGGTTTGAGTTTAGTAATATGAAATCTCAAGCTTTTCATATGTAGACTCTAAATCTGCATTTCTATCTTTAATTAAATGATTTTCATTTTTAAATAAAACACATTTCCTTGGTATATTTGAAATCTCTTCATGGTAAGAGAACAACTGATATTTTTAATGACTAGCTGTTCAGAAACAGCCTTGTACACACAAAAAAAAGCTGTACATAAATTTACTTCTGTGTACACAAAAGAAAATTAGAATATTTTCAAGGCTATATAACCTGTTCTTTTTTTCCCCTCTGTAAATGGGGAAAGCAAACCCTCTGAAGGGTTAAGGCTCTCTGTAATTTACCGAATCAAATGTTCTTTCCCATAATCAGTGATGGATGTAATGTACAGATGTTTCAAGCATTTAATACTGAGCAAACCCCTCCAGAATTTCTCCAGGCCTCCTTATCTGTTATGTAGTACCTGTTTAAAAGTATGACTGATTTTTTTTTCCTGTATTAAATCCTTTCTTTAACAGGATATCATTGATTATTTTTCTATTTGAAAAAAAATTTAATGTCTGGCCTTCTGGTTTTGGGGTTTTAGTGTTTGGAGGGGGTGTGGGGTCTGGTGAGGAATTTTGGAATGGACCTATGTTTCACTGGAGGCAGTATCAGTTAAAACCCCTTCTCTCTGCCCCAGGTTTGGTATTTTTGGTGGCTGAGCACAAGGAAGGGTTAAAGATCTGTATTATGGCAACTGCTTGGCACAGAGCAGCGAGTCCCCAGCTCAGATGTCACTGCAGCCACTGTGGGAGAGGGACTGGTGAACCACCAGTGCCTCAGAGGAAAGCTTTGCCTTGCACCCTGTGACTTGTTTTTCTTGCTTGTGACACGGTGCAGGCTTTTGTTTAAAATGTGCATAATTTTGTAGCTACAGTAGTTACAGGCTTTAATCAGCAGTAAAGATAAAACAGTGTCGCTTTTGTTCCCTTGCTAAAGCTCTTTTCATGTGGTGTCACTGGCTGCTCCACAGCCACATTCAGCCTGGATGTTTTGTCCAGCATGGCCAGTCCATGGGAGCAAGAACATTCCTCATTTTTTTTCTTCCTAGAGCAAACATTTTCCACACATTTTCTCTCCCATGGTTATGAACCACAGAATTCACAGATTGACCAGGTTGGAAGAGACCTTCAAGATCATCGAGTCCAACCCAGCCCCAACACCTCAACTAAACCCTGGCACCGAGGGCCACATCCAGGCTTTGTTAAACACATCCAGGGATGGGGACTCCACCACCTCCCTGGGCAGAGAATTCCAGAACTTTATCACTCTTCCAATGAAAATATTTCCTAATATCCAACCTTGACACAGCTTGAGCCATGATCAATCCAGGAGAAACATCTTTCCTTGCTCATCCCACAGCTGTGCATGACTCCCCAGAAATGTCAGAGCATGATTCCCCCACTATTCCACAACCCTTTCACTTTGCTGATGGACCTGATCTGGCCAAAAACTCCCAAATGTGAATGGTGGAGGAGGAAGTAAATTCGATCCCTAACAAGACAGTCCTGACAAAATCAGGTAGGAGGATTTATTTTCCCTTCACACAAGCAGATATGCTGACCAGAATGTGCCAGTTAGAAACCTTATTTGAATGGAGTAACATGGCTCTCTCCCATCTGATGATTTGGCTCTTCATTTCTCATTGGTAAGAAATAAATACATTTTTATTGATAGAAGGAAAAAAATGTTCTTAAGACAGTTCATCAGTTTGGATTAAGATGGGAAAACTTAAATGAAAACCACAAAATTTAAATTTCTCATCAGAAATAAAGAGCAACGTGCTTCCTTCTTTCTCCTTATCTCTCTGACCCTTTTGCTGTGAATTTTTTACTATACTGGAGATTATTGAAACAAAAGTGAGTCAGTGGACTCTGGTTGCATTGTGCTGTTTAAAGATAGTTTTGTGCTCTTCTCATAGCAAGGGACAGGAAAGAACCTGACATTTACCTCTGCTGTTTGCCAAGAGCCAGCTGGTCTGACAGCATATGTGTATTAGCAGGACAACTGGCAGAGCCAAGCTTTGTGTAGCATGTGCTCATTTCTTGCAGTGATGGGGTCAGAAACCTGGCACAATAAAAGCTGGAGATGCTCTAAGATTATGAGGAGAATGTATAGAAATTATAGGACAGAAATCTACAAAAAGGTGAGTATTTTAATGCTATTCCTAGAGGAGCTTATCCTGTGCATAACTGAATATGGATGTCCATTAAAATGAGCTTTCCCAGAGAAACTGCAGTACTTTGACTGTTTTAGTCTCTCATACTTAAATAATTTTGAATTGATTCTTGTTAGTACAGAAAAGTCTATGGCTGAAACGTTTTTCTTCCCTCTCTTTAAATCTGTGGTGCAAAAAATGATGTCTCTCATTCTCATTAGCATAGGGTTTTTTCTGGGAAAGGGTTTGACCTTGCAGGACCAAGATGAACTGACCAAGGGAAGAGATAATAAAGAATTTGGGTGCCTTAAGTTAATACCTGATTGTAAGACAGGGTTCCTAACAGAGGGATGTTGTTACGGACTAACTCAAAGAGTGGAAATTAGGAACCTAATTTTATTGCATTTGCTGGAACCTTCTTGTTCTCTGAGCAGGAGGAGAGGGGAAGCTGTGCCCAGACCTCCTGTTTGGCACAAGAAACAAAGAGCTTGGAAACCATTTATTGCCTGAAACTGTACTCTGCTGCTCTGCAATCCACTTTTCTCTTTAGCACGGGAAGATGGCATCTCTAATTTCCATTTTCCTGACACTGAAGTGGTTCTAGGATGAAATGTAAAGGCACAGAAAGCTCGGAAGGCACATCTGAGCCAGCATGCAGGAGGTCTGTGTGACAGCCAGAGCCAGCACCTCCTCTGCTGTGCTCCAGTCCCACATCTAAGCACACATAATTTCCAAGTCTCTATCGTTATGGCCATTTACTTCAGCAATTTAGATTGACCATTAAAATGCTTCCCCTTCCCAGACCAGGCACATTTAATGGGTGTATTACATAAGCTCACACTACCAGGACTGCTCTGAACTCACATGAAGGGCAGCTCAGCTCTGTTCCACCACAATTTTCTAAGCATCCGAGTCCCATTTTGAAGGTGCCAAATCTTCTGTCAATTACTATTCTGGTCACTTTTTGAGTTTCATTACAATTTCTAATGATACAATTTTCAGAGGGAATCTGGAGATAAAGCATGGAAGAGATTAGGCAATTTTTCAAGAGATAACCACTGTCACCTTACAGAGAAAAAAAATTAATGTTCTCAGTGAATTAGAATGTCTTGAAACACCTGCCTACTAGTTTGCCTACTAAGAAAACACTCCTGAAACTTAGTATTTGGAAATAACATTACAAAAAATGTCCAAGAAGGGGGATGTGAGATGGATAACAGGCTTTTAAGCTTATTTGCTCAATATCTTACTTTTATAGTTTCAGCTTGCGTCTGATGTCCATGCAGGAGTAACTCATCAAATTATCTTGTAATTTACACCTTTATAATTCCCTGCAACTAATAACAGGCACAAGAATTAAGGTCTTAACTGAACAAGTGGAGGATCTTGTGGCAGCTTGTGCTCACTCCTTCCCTTTTCACCCCTGCTAATCCCATTAGGTGCTTTGTTATGTCACATTTAGAGGATGTTATTCCTTTATTCTTACACCACCCTGTGCTGTGGGCAGTAACCTGGAGCCTCCCTCCTCTCACCTCCTCTTGCTCTTTTAATGGGAAACAGGGAGTTTTTATCAGGAGTAAAAAAAAAAAAAAAATAAGGAGCCAGCACACAGCATCATCATCACTGCACTTTTGCAGCACTGAAGACAACTATTTCAAGATAATTTGCCATTAATATAAATTAGACCACATCCTGTGGCTGTTGCTCTGGGTTTAGGCAGACCAAGGCCAAAGGATATCACAAAACACAGGATTTGGACCCTTTTGCTGTGTTAGCTCTTTCTGTACCATTGGGATTTTCCTTTTAAGAGGGACCCACGTTGGAAATGCAGACTACGTAAGCCTTGACCCACTTTTGGGGAAGAGATGTTATTATACATTACCTTACAAGGCTCTTAAGATATTTTTGGCCACTCAATACATAATGAAAAAATATATTCAATACTTGAATGCAGCATATTTCTTAATAGTATAAATGGGTCAAGGCAGCACACCCACACTGACTTTAGATAATGCTCATTTTTTCTGCTTGTTTCCATGTCTTTTTTTTTTTAATAATTAGTAAGATTTTTAAAGCATCTACAGTGTCAAATAAATCACAGGTTTGAACTGCTCTGACAGCATTTTACTGTTGGCTAAGTTGAGATTTTATCAGTAACAGAGTTCAGCACCTTGTGGGATGGACTCTACTGGCCACTCACCTTCAGAAAATCAGACACTGAATGGTAAATTTTGCTTTTTTTTTGTTGCTTCTTTCCACATCTCCTGGAACATCTTTGTTTTGTCATTTGCTCTTATGATTTCTATGACTGCTCCCTCAAACGTGGTCACACCTAGTGCAGCACTTACAGGTATTCTTAGCACTTGTGTCTTTTTTACTGGTAAATTTACACCTGTTGGGCCTTGAAAGGAGTTGTGCTACATAAGCTGACTCCCACTTTTACACATATTTTCCACTTTTACACATATTTTCCATGTCTAGAACCCAGCTGATGGTCTGAAGGCTCAGTGACAGCAGAAATCTCTGGACACAGAATCAGTCTGTATACTCCCAAAACACATTGGCATTTAGAGAAAATAAATTCATAATAAAAAGCACTTGATAAATGTTGTTTTTTCACTCTCAGCACAAATCAGTGCAATAACAGACACACCTAAATTTGTGCTCCAGCAAGTACTTTGTCCTTGAGCCAAATATCCTTTAAGAGAGTTAGGGCTCCCCATAAAACACTTGTTTTCTCATCACCTTTATATAAATAAACAATTTCCCAGAAGCACTTTGCATTTTACTCCCCATTACTCCAAACTCTCCAAAACCCATATGCATTTATAACCTGCTAATGGGAAAAAAAAAAAAAAACCACAAAACAGTGAAGCATTAAAATAAAAGTATAAAATAGGTATGTCTGAATCCTTCAAGTCAATTGCAAAAGTTGTATTAATGTCAGTGTGTGTGGGTGGAAGGAAAGAGTGAAGTTACCTAGAGTTTGAATATATAAAAAACCAACAAACCAGGAGTTTTTACTAAAATTTTATGATTAGAATCACTCTTCAAAGGGCTCTGTGGCATCTCATCAGAGTTCTACTGACCACCTTTCTCTTCCATTGCCAGCTGCTTTATGTAACTCACACAGCTCCATGGCTTGGGGTAGAAAAGACGATGAGAAAAGTCTGTGTTCTATTTCTTTGAGCACAAAGCCTTTCACCATGTGCTGAAAAAATGTAGGTACCACTGGCTCCTGCAGTTCCTCTTGATCTCCTTGATCTTAAATCAGCTCTTTTCCAGATGCTTTTTCAAAATATTTGACCCTCTGTTGCTTTTATTTCAGTGTGCCTTCTGCTTGTTTCTTGCTTTGGGATATTCCCTTTTCCTTCTTTCTCAGCAACTTCACATCACCAAAAAATAAACTGCCACTAATCAAATGATTCCTAGTTTCCTGACAATATCCAAGTATTTATTTCTGCCATGTTGTAGCCCTTGAATCACTTTTTGAGACATTACAGCACAAAGCAACACAGATGTCAGCCCCTCTGAGGAGATTCCATCAGTTGATAATCTGTGATTAAACCCATGCTTAAGTCATGTATAGGACACATTTGGGTTAATGTAAGGGAGGAATATATACAAATTTAAATTTAAGAAATTGCTTGAACTGTAATTCAGCAACTTTATTGCATCACACAAATAAATTCCATCTTTGTAAACTCCTTTTCCAGCTTAAACATCTTTTCTTCTGCTGTAAAAAAAATCCCATATCTGAAAATACCCAGTCCTTTCAATACCTCTGAAAGAAAAGACTCAACTGCCAGCTTGGTAAATATCCCCCATAAAAAGACACTTTTTTTACTTACAGTGGTGCACCTGCAGAAAATTAAATGAGTTCCTTATGTGGGGTTTCTCAATGATGTCTGCAGGATAAGTCTGTGCTATTTTCACATCTTTGAGATTTCACCTGATTCTTATTTACAAAGGACGAGATGCAATTCCCTGTATCCACTTAGATTTTACTACTGAAAAAAATTAGATTTTACTACTGAAACAAACCCCAACACCAATAAAATTTTTTGGCAATGGCTTGTGCTTGTTGACTTCCCATTCAGAAACCACTAGAAAAGGTTTCACCGATGTTAAATGACTTTTATTTTTCAATCAGTTCTATACAGAGTAGCAAACAAAGTCAATTAAAATAAGAATACTGCATCTAATGACATTACTTATTTATAAGACTAAAGCTATGTCCTTGTGGGTTTATGGTTATGAAGAGCATTTGAAATTAGCCTTCATCTTGACTTCAGCAAATAAGAAATATTTTTTAAAAGCCTGTAAATTTTTTGTTTGGACAGAAATGGCTTTGACATATTTATAATACAAAACAAAGCTAAAAGATCTGTAGGAACTGTCATAGCAACATGTTTTGCTTTAAATTGCCAAAATTCTGTTAACGAAATCATTCAGGTTTTATAAAATATTTAATGCAGTTTGCCTGAAGAAATTGTGACGTGGAATGGATTCTGATTTCCCGTCAGAGAAATTCCCCAATTAGGACAGTGGTAGTGTTTTCCCCCCACATTACTGCAAGTCCTGTGACCACTCTAGTTTGCTATGTGTTCCTTCAATATTTCTGAGCAGGTTCACCAATTCAATGAAAAAGCATTTTCTGTTTTCATTCTTTAGGGTTTTTTTTTTTTTTTTAAGGGGCAGTGCATTCAGCTGTTATTCAAATAGGAAGAATGATTTGAAAATGTCAATATTCCTGCAGTGCCATTCCCATTTGAGGTGTGCTTGACATAAGCCCTGTGAGCCCTCAGGTACCACTTGATCCGACTGACCAAGAGCTGCATAATTCAACTGAAATGTTCACAGCATTTCTGATACTGAAATCAAAGTTTTTATCTAAATGTGGCACCCTTGTTTTACAAGGAGCATTTTCCTCACACTTCTCAGGTCCATGTGGGTTTTTGGAATGTCATTTTCCTTCTGTGTGAAATTACCTCCATCCCCAGCCTGCTGCTGGATAACTGCAAAACCCTGGGATCATCCACACACACAACACAAAAAAGAGTTATTTAATGAGGACAGGGCAAAGGGGTGTGAAATATTCCAGGCATATTGCTCATCATCCATTAATATGTTCAGAAAGAAAAACACCTGAATTTTATGTTGCTATATTGTTCTGTAGATGAGAAAAGATTTCTTAGTCGAAGTACGTGACCTTTAGTGGAAAAAAAGGGTTTGAATTTCTAAAAAAGTTAATTAACAAGGAAGACTCTGTAAATTATGTCAAAATGTCCATTAAGATTCATGAAAATTCTGGCTTACAACACACTGGTCATCACCAGTAGTAGTTCTTGTCATCAGATGTCTGTATTTTAGGTTTTTTTCTTGATTTTTCCTCTTCTTTTACTTACAGAACCTGCTCCATTAGAAAAATTAGCTTTCTGTCATTTTCATGACTCATGAAGGCCTGAAGGAAGAAACCAGAATCATCCAGAGTCTTCTCATTTGTGACACAGACTATTAACAACTTCATTAACTTTCTTCAGGCCATGTTTTTGTTCAAAGTCTCTTGTGCATTTTTACAGGAGTTACTGGAAAGATCCATTGTCTTGGGCTTCTGTCAAGAGAAAAAAAAAAGAATTAGCAAGTTTACATTCTTTAAGACATGGGAAATAATTCCTGTAAACATTATTGTAAATAAAACAAATATTGGTCACTGCTTTGTGTTCAAGAGATAGAAAATACATTTGATTGCATTTCTTCTCATTAGGAAACAATGTATCAGAAACATCTACTTTAACCCTTGATTAAGCACAGAGAATCATTAATGTAGAGCAAACCAGAAATTATAAACAAGAAGAAAAGTTTCTAAACTGAATTTTCTTGTTCTAGACTACCAACATGCAACATTATATCAGATAGATAGAAATAATCTCTGTCATGTTCTGTCCTCTATAAATCTCATAAAGGAAACAGGAGTTTGTATAATAAGGCCTGAGAAAGGATCAAAATCTAGGCTAATATTCAGGACACTGAAGAATAGTCCTGGGATGCTGAGGAATCCAGCAATTGTCACTGTGATGAGCAAGTATTGGACAGCTTTCCATGCCACCTGTGTGCAAAAAGCACAACAAGATGTAATAATGGAAAAAGCAGAAGGTCTGAGGGCAGTAACTTCCCAGAAGTGAAGCAAATCCACTGGCTGTTTTCTTCAAGAGCAGAATACTGACCTGGATGTGCAGCCATGGCAGCACAGAAACCCTTCTGCCCCTCAGACTGACAATTCTGAAATCAATCTTAATTTGTGACAGTTAAATTAAGATCTGGATATCAATTCTTCTCCCTATGCTTGTCTTTGGCTGGGAAAAGAAAGGGATTCTAGGGACAGAGAAGTTCCAGAAGCCAACTTTCAACTAATTCTGCAAAAGGCATGAGCTAAAAATGCATCCTGCAGTTCTGAATCTGTGCACCTTCTGCCTCGTCCCTCTGCCACCTCCTGTCCCTTCTCTCACACACCCAGCCCAGCTCCCTCCTCCTCCTCCTCTGCTGTCTCCCTCTCCTTGCTCTCCCCCCTGGACAAGACTCCATGAACACAAATCCTGTGCACAGATGAACCACGCTGAATTACAGCCTGCATCATCACTGTTTACCTCTGACAAGTTTCCTTAATTGAGATCCTGGCGTTGCGTGGGCTTCCCAGGCATGGACAGATTTCCTGTTGTTTTGATGCAGTGTGCAAACATAAGAAAATAGAAGTTGTTTTCCAAGGAGCCAACAACATCAGCAGCACGAGGCAGGAAGTGTTTACAAACAACAGATGGGAAGACAAGCAGCTCGAAGGTGGCGGTCAACGTGGGCAACAGAACTCTCTGCCTAAGAGCTGCTTGTCAAACAAGGGGTTTGTAGGAAAGAAGAGCTCTGAGGAGAGAGAGAAAATGATTTTTTCCTGATATATATACAGTTAAGAAAGCCTTGAGGTAGAGAAATGGAGGCAGCTTTAAAGGAGTTGAGTCAGTTACTCAAGAAGAGCAGAGAAGATACATTTTCCTGAGCCTCAGTCTTTGAGACAGAAGCACGTTCATTTTACAAATGTCAGAAAAAGAAGTTACGGCGTTTGAGCTGAATATTGCAAATTTTGTATCACATTCTCTGAATATATGCAAAACTTCTAAACCCTTCTTTCTCTATCCCTCTTTGAAATACAGAGACCAAATGAATCAACTGCAAAGTGTCCTTGCAATTAAAGGCTGAGAGATGATCTCCACAAACACACAACCCCCTGCTCTGATAACTGGTGGCATCAACTGAAGTTCAAAGGAAAATTTTAACAAAATTTTAAGCCTGTTCCTATGGTTTTGAGAAGAAACTATTTAAGGAAAAGGCCTTTTAACAGCCTGCTATGTGGGCATTGATCTAAGTCCAACACCAGCAAACAGCAGGTGTATTCTTTGTGTTTCTTCTGAATTTTTAAATTAGGCTTTCTGAAAGCAGTGAAGGTATCTGCCCCATCCTCTCTGGCATTAATAGACAGACCCCCTGTGTTTTTTTCCAAACAAAGTGCATCTGCTGCTTGCCTGAAAGTGGCTTCAGGGGTCTGAGGCAGGGTAAATCCCTGGATGCTCTGCCTGGCAGGTTCTTTTGAGCCAGAGAAAAGGGTGGCAGAGGGCACAGAAGGCAGGGGCCTCTGTGTCACAGCCCACCTTGCAAGTGGCTCTATGAAATACCCAGTTTGAAAATCCTGCAGGCTGGGAAGGCTTCACTGTGCTGCTCATGGAACACCCAGCACAGAAGTGCCTCACTGCATAGAGAGAAAGCAGGAAATATTTTTGACATATTTACGTGAGGAATACAGTACTCAAGTAAAGGTGTCAAAAATGACACACCCAAACTGAAATACAGATAACCCAAATGTGTTCAGGGACAGGGAGTGATGTTAGTCAATCCCTGGATATTTATGTCCACTCAGTCAAGTCCAAAAAGAAATGTCTTATTATACAAGGCACTGAAAGATCTTCTGAGAGCTGCTGACAACATCCCTTCAGCACAGGTATCCAGCTATCTACATTAAAGCAACAAGTGGGTTTGTCTTTAAAGATCATGGGGCCCAAAAGAAGCTTAAAGTGTTCCAAGTTCCACCTGCAGCTTTCAAAATCTGTTTGAATTGCCTCAATTTCTCTCACTCAGCTATTAGTTAAATGATTGTTTTCCTTAAAAACCCTCACTCGTCTTAGTTTCCCTGTTCTCCAAAATTCTCTTTTTCACTAAAGCACAAATGCTGTACAAATAGGAACAGGCATTCAGGATCAGGTGGAGAAGAAAGCCCATTTAGACACAGAGGTATTGAGATAATAACAGAAGATGTAAGAACTCAAAAAAGTTCTTGAAGCAAGCAATCAAAATGGTTTTCAGCAATGATCTCTCTCGGTGTAGAAGAAAGTTCTACAACAGAAAAGATGAGTAAAAGGTGTGGAGATTTTTTTGATGTGTACACAGACACAATGCTGAGACTTTATCCTGGGGAAAGGGGGGAAATTTCTGCTGTGATAGTCTTGCAAGAGTGGGATGTAGAGATAAAAAAACCCACAGTTTTTAATACTTCAAGAAGCAGACTAAGCTGTTGTAAGATTGAAAATATGTCAAATATTTAGTCTAACTCAAGAAGCTGGTATTGTACAGTACTTAGATGCAAGGAAAATACAAGAAAACAAAGGAATAAAAGAAATAAATTATGTGACAGATATTATAGCAAAACCTAAATGTCCAGACAAGACAAATATGAGGGGGAAATAGATAAACTGTTAAAAAAGACAAAAAGCTAGAATCAGCATGAAGAAATAATATTGTGATTATATTTGTAAACATGCTCAGTTTCATTTTAGATCTATCCTCAATGCAAATCCTTCTGGCATGCTGGAAAAGATAAAAGTTTTAGAGTGTTGTTCTCAGTATCAAAGTAATTTTGTCAGAGAACATATGTCACATGCAATTATATGGAGAAATCTGTATTTGCTGGATTTTAGTGGTGGGCAGAAGAAAATTATTTATACTACACTATATCACGTCAAGGTCCCTCCTTTCTAATGTAGTTATTAAAGAAAAAAAATTCAAAATATGTTCAGAAAGATGAGGTCAGATCTGTCTGGGCATCAGCAAACTATAGATTAACATTTGAAAACCAGACTGGTGTGTGCTGGAATTTGCTGTGTGATAGATACCCTCAGCACCAACAATGTGTCTGTAAAGCCACAATTACCAGAGTTCCTTGAGCAGAGAAACTTAACCCCACCTTGATTTCCTTTCCTTCCTTTCCTTTCCTTTCCTTTCCTTTCCTTTCCTTTCCTTTCCTTTCCTTTCCTTTCCTTTCCTTTCCTTTCCTTTCCTTTCCTTTCCTTCTTTCCTTTCTTTCCTTTCCTCTCCTTTCCTTTCCACCCCAGGGACCACAAAGCTTTGAGTTCTTCCATGAGGAATGCACTCAGAGAACCTGAAAGCTCATCCTGCCAGGTAAATCCTGTGAACTGTGCCCAGAACTCACAGGACACCACGAATTCTCCTGTGCACCCTCCTCCTGGCTGGTCACTGTCCAACCAGAGTTCAGTCAATGATCCCACTCCTTCCCTGATGGCCTTTTCCATAGCTAAGGGCTACTCCATCTATAGGAGATCAATGACCATAGTCAGAGGGTTCATCTTGCACAAAACCCACTTAATAACTGGGTTCTAGATCGTGACAGAACTAAAAAAAAAACCCACAAAAAAGCATCCATGCATATTTCTCTTAATTTCTTCATTATTTCTTCTTTTTTGTCTGTCTTGCTAGTCCAAGTGCCCAAGATCTCCACTGGTTTGGGGATGTTTCTCCTCTCTCTGTAGCTGGAAGTTGGCAGTGGGAGATCTCACGGAATCAAAAGCATTTGTTTGGAGCTGTCAGTTGGCCTTCCTTGGCTGGTGTGAGCTACAGTCACTCACTGAGCAGCTTAGCAGCTTATCTCAGTTTTTAGTAAACAATGGTAACAAATTCAGTTTTCTTCCTCTTCTTTGAGACAGTGATAAAAATAAGGGTGATTTCAAAAATCACTTAATAACCTAAAGGAAAGAAAGAGATGACAGAGCCTCTTTCAGGACCATGAAAAAAGTAAGTTCATACAGTTTTCCAGAACTTCAGATTTCTTCATGGTATTCTGGGAGCTCTCTTAGCTACAGTCCAGCAATCCACATCTTCTGTCTCAGATAAAAGTGATCTGGACTAAGTAAGTAATCTCATTTATTTCTGAAATTGACACACTTTAAACAAAAACACACAAAACCAGCTGAATGAGTCCTTAGGTGAAAATTTACAAGAGATGCATTTGAAGCCTTGCTACTGGTGAAGGGGAGAAATAGTATTTTTAATAATCATGCTTGTTTATTATTTGTGGTCTTACACATACACTATAGCTCATGCTCATTTCAGTTGATGCCTCGAGGAACATTTAGTTGACATTCAATTAGCAAAGTAATGCACAGTGATAAAGCAGCAGGTAATTTACCAGGTTCTGTTTGGGAACATTCCTTGTTGCCATTAATATTCACAACACGTCAGCCAGTCCCAAAGGAAGACAATGCCCCTACCTAGAACAACCAGCAATCCAAAACATTTGGATTACAAAAATATAGGCAAGAAACAGAAGGTCTGTAGGTAACAGTTTCCTAACATCACACAGCTCCATTTAACAGGGTGGGAAGGACAATAACAGCACCTAGAAAAGGAATTTGGTGCCATCTGGGAACCTATTAAAGCACAAACCAAATCCCCAGTTTGCCTTGCACCAAGAATTTGCATCTCATTATAAAGGGGAGGTCAGCCTAGCATGGTCTCTGTTCACACCTGACACTGTGAGGTTAAAACAATTCAAAGTATTTCTGTACACTACTGACTGTGACTACTTCCAGCTACACGGCCGCACCAAGTATGTGCCGTGAAGCATCTGGTCACATTTAAATGCATATTTAAATGAGTTCTTTCCTAAGAATTTTTTTTCCCCACGTCTTCAATCCCTGAGAGAAGATTCCTATGCAGCTTTGCTCCTCACTTATTCCCTTTAAGTATGAATATAGATCCTGACTATATTTTTATAGGAATAGAGAAGAAAAAGACTGGAAATTCTGGAAATTGCTGTCTCCACTTGAGGCCTAACAGGCACCTATACCACTAACATCATTCCTATACAGACTGAGGCAAGGAAATTGTTTTGGCAAGATCCCTGTGAGTCTAAAACTGTCAAGAAAAGGTAAAAGCATGGGAGGACTCCTCCCCCTCCCCTCCTTGTTGCCTGTGAGTTTACGTAGAAGCCAGGGAAGCAGATGGATGCCACAAGAGGTGCAAAGGATGCCTGGAAAAACAGCCCGTCAGTGGGATTCGCATGGGAACGGCAAAATCCCTTCGTGACATCCACGCTCCACAGGGATCCTCCACCGCTGGGCTTACGGCGCTTCGGGCTCAGCGGCTTTGGAGCAGGATGGTGGCAGCACGTTCTGTCCAAAAGAGACAGCAGAAAGCGCTGCCAGCACAGCGGGAAAAAAAAATAAATGTAAGGTTGGCAAGATGAGCAGTAAGGTTGAAATAAGGAAATGAAAGTGCAAGGCTTTGCAGAGAGGACCAAGCCCTGTTTGGTGCACAGAATCAGCAAAGTTCAGGATCAGTTAGGTTGGAAAAGACCTCTGAGATTATGGAGGCAAACCAACAACTCAACACCACCGAGTGCCACGTCCAGTCTTGCCTTAAACACCTCCAGCGATGGTGACTCCACCACCTCGCTGGGCAGCCCATCCCAATGTCTAATCACCCTTTCTGTGAAGAAATCCCTCCTAATGTCCAACCCGAACGTCCCCTGGAGCAGCTTAAGGCTGTGACCTGTCATCCTGCGAGCAGAGCCCGACCCCACCTTGCTGCACCCTCCTTTAGGTAGGACTGCCGAGCAGCCAAGGAAGAAAGGACGTACACAGAGTGTCTGGAGCTGAAGAGAACAGGAGAACTGAGGCTCCCGCAGGCAGTCCCGACGGTGCATCCAGAACCCACCGAGGCGCTTGAGGCGGCGCACGGGACCACGACGGGAGCGCACCCGGAGATCGCCTCCAGCGCCTCGCTCCAGCCCCGCTGCCGCAGCTCCCGGCGCTGGCCCCGCCTGTGCCCGGAGAGCCCCCGCCGCCGGCCCTGCCCCCAGAGAGCGCTCTGGGCTGGAAGGGCACCCCGAAGCCCACCTCGTTCCATCCCCTGCCATCGCCACGGACACCTCCCACCGTCCCGCGTCGCTCCAAGCCCGTCCAACCCGGCCTTGGGCACTTCCAGGGATGGGGCCACCACCGCTTGCCTGGGCAACCTGTGCCAGGGCCTCGCCGCCCTGATGCAGAGCGATTTCTTCCTATTCCCTAACCCAAACGCACTCTCTTGCAGCGTGAGCCCATTCCCCCCGCGCTGTCACAACAGCCTCTCTCCATCACCCCCGCGCCCCCCGCTCCGGCAGCGCCCGTGCCCCGCTCTCAGCCCCGCACCTGCCGCAGAGCCGTGCCCGCTCCATCCTCACGGCCGGGCTCGGAGCCGGGAAAGCGGCGGCTCCCTCCCGCCCTCCCTCGCCGGCAGCGGCCGGCGGCGCAGGCGCGCTGCCGCCTCCTCCCCCCGTGGCTGTGGCGGGGCGGCCGCGGCGGCAGCGCCCGGCTCCGCTCAGAGCCGAGCGAGCGCGGCTCGGGCCGGCGGCGGGAGGAGGGAGCGGGGCGAGCGGGGAGGCGGGACCGGCCGAGGGAGCCGCGCCGCGCAGCCGGCCCGTCAGTGACCGGCGCTGCTGGCGAGGAGGAGGAGGTGGCGGAGGAGGAGGCGGCGGCGGCGGCGAGAGATTCTCCCACCCCCACCCACCGAGCTGAGGTGAGGCCAGGGCAAAGCATCCTCCTTTCTTCCCCTCATCCCTTCCTCCCTTTCATCCTTCCTCCCGACCTCCTTCCTTTCATCCTTCTTTCCTTATCCTCCTTCCCCTTTATCTCGCCTTGCCCTCATCCTTCCCTGCGCTTCCTGGTCCTCCTTTCCTTTCTTCTCTCCTTAGCCACCTTTCTCCACTCCTCCCCATCCCCCAGGCTCCCTCTCCCCGTGCCCACATTTCGCACCCTCCAGATATAATAATCTTGCCTTCCCCCCACCCACCCCCCCGCTCCGGTTTTCCTTTTTTTTATTTATTTTTTTTTAATGCAATTTCAATTCTCGCGCAGTGAAAGATCGGGAAAGAGACAGAGTCAGTCACAGAGATAATCCCCCCCTCCTGTAAAGAATAGATTTGAATTAATGGTCATTTTGTGGTGTGTGTATTACGGGAAGAGGAGGATTATATTTAGGGAAGAAAAGAGAGGGTCAAAGGTGTGTTGTTTTACTTATTCATCTATTTACCCGCCATCACCTCGAGGTGAAAGCTGGCTCCGTATTATCTTAAGTATTTTTTTGGGGGTATTGTTTGAAATTATTCTCCTTTCTCCAGGCGTTAAGAGGCTCCTTCCTCCCGTTTCTCCGTCGCCCTGCGCGCCCCTGTGATTTGCAGGCGCTGCTGCTCCGATTGTGTGAGCCGGGAGCCGGCGGGGAAGGGGCGCGGGGCTGGGCGGTGGGGAGGGGGCTGCGGGCACCTCCTCCATCCCTTCCCTCCAGGCCTTTGCCAGGCTCCGAGACCTTCCCGAGCACCCGCTGCACATCCCAGCCAGCGCCCAGCCCGAGAGGTGCCGGCTCCCAGCAGAGCATCTGCTCCGCTGGCGAGGAGCGAAAGTTTCAAGCGGCGCTTTGTCTTTGCGAGGAGCCGTGGGGATGTTGGCTGGAAAGCCACGGCGGCCAAAGTGTCTCCTCGTGGGGCTCCTTGGGCTGGGAGAAGTTTCACTCGGCCATGGTGGTGGTGCTGCGGAGCTGCCAGGCTTGCCTGGCTGCCGTGCCCATCTGGGAGGTGGCGTTGGGGATGCTCGGCGGGACAGCCGAGTGCCAGGGCTTCGGGAAAGAAACTTTTATACCAATTTACAGCGGGGTGTAGCGTGAGGTGGCGGGCGTTTCCTTCTCTGGAGGTTGGAGGGGTGAATGCCCTCCCTCGTGTCTCGCTGGTTGCGTGTGATGCCTGGCTTCTTTTTAAGGTGATGCTCTGTCACTTGGGGGTTCTCTCTCTCTCCTGTGGAGCATTGATTTGATTGCTTCGCCTTTTCAAACTTCTGCTTGCTGAATTTGAAGTTTGTTCATTCCTCACCAGGATAGAAACGTTTCAGTCCTCTGTTGTTTTAGAAATCCACAGATTCCACGCAGCTGATGCTACAGCGCAACTCTGTGAGCCGGGATATTTAACGTGTATGTTGTACATTACCTTGGCATGTATTCCTGGAAAATGCTGGGCTTGTCCAGATTGCCGTGAGTGCTGTGTGTGTTTTGGAGCGCCAGGTAGATGAGGAGCATAAACAGGGGCAGGCTCAAACGATGCTGCTGATGCAAACACCAGATTTTCCTGGCTTTGTGGCTATTACAGTGCTGCTGGTTTTCCTTTCTTACCTGTAGTAGTGCCTGTGGTTGACACAATGCATTGTAGCAGCCTTTTCATACTCTAGGTCAAACAGGATTCTTTCTAGAGGAGAAAAAGTACTGGTGTGAAGGGTGAAGGTCTGCACTCAATTGTGTAGATGCTTGTTTACAGAAATATCACCTCAGCTGGGTATGAGGTATCTGTAATTCCATTAATGGGCTCTGCTGGTGACAGAAGCCTCAACAGCAAAGCTCCAGTGTCACTCCAGCCCTTACATGGAAATACAACTGTAATTCATGCAGATTTTCTGAGATCTCTTTTAATATTAATGTTGAGCATGCATGGTACTACTGAAATGCCTTTGAAGCACTGAAAACCAGGAGTATTTGTAGACTGAGGCTTGAAAGCCAAAGGAAGCAATTAGATCTCCTGCTCTGACCCCTGACTGTTGTAGTCACTTGGATTTCATCCAGTTACTCTTGAATGCAATAACGTGCATTTGGCTGAAACATGTTTTCCAGAAAAATTGGAATTTTGATCAGAAGGTAGTGATAGGTAGAGAATCTGCTGTTTATTAAGTTATTTGGCTTCAGCTTCTAGTCACTGGTTAATGATGTGCCTTTCTCCACTAAGCTAAAGAACTCAAAGTATTTTCTTACCATGGGAGTATTTATCTGCTGTAACCCAGTATGCCCTCTCTTTTCTACTTGAAAAACCAAGTGAACTGAAATTCTTTAAATTTGTCACTGCATGCATTTTCCTCATAACTCCGTTTCTAGGGATTGTTTTTTCCGAATCCACTTTTTCAGCATTTTTATGAAAACGTGAGCTGGATGCAGCACACCAGAGCCTTGTCTCAGGAGTGTTTTGTGTGTTTAAATATTACTTCTCTGGTGTTACTCTCCTGCTTCTGCATCACATTTACATATTAAACCTTCATTTTCAGCCCTGCATTTTGATCTCCTTTTCTCTGGGTACTCTCACTGTGGCAAACCCTTTGCAGGACTGTTTTTTTCTACAAGAGTTCATCATTCCCTAGACTGGCGTGTGTTTTCCTGATTGCAGCTTTGTAACTTTGTATGCGGCTTTTTTGAATAACATTTTGTTTCTAGCACTGATTGATTATACCCAACACTCCTGATGACTTTTTGGAACTGATTTATCTCAGTTATATAGCACTCTATCAATTTATACTTGTGCAAATTATGTCATGATTTATGGTGTAGACTTACAAATAATTGAAAAGGTGTTTTGTGGTAGTGGCTCCGCCTTTGGGGAGCTCCATGTTAATGTGAGTTATCTTGTGATGAGTTCTTCTCAAAAGCTGCTCTTTTTTCTTTTTGAGATGTCACTGAACCAGTTCTTCACCAGTTTAATTGGTTCTGTTTGGTTGTCAGGCTCTTACAGAACACTGCACCGAGTGCCAGAGAAGTTTATACAGGCAGACAGATATTTCTGCCAATTGGAAGTATCAGTCATATCAAAGAATTAAACCACAATCATTTTAGAAAGTCAGCTTTCATTGTTTTACTTCCTATTGAGGTATCAGTTGAGTCCCCTATAATTTCTCTTAAATTATTGTTCAGAACTGCCATTGTTCTAACCTTGCTATGGTTACAACCACAGCATGTTTGTAACCTGAATGTTCATTCAGACTGCTGGAATTAACCCAGGATTTTCAGAATTCCTAAAAATCCATGCTGGTAGGACAGAGAACTCCTTGGACACTCCTGAGAGTGCTTTCTCCATGGTGATCTTTGGTCCCGTTCACCAAAAATATTTACTGCTAAGTAACACTGTTTTAACGTTGTATTTGCAATGAGATGGAAAATAATTAATGTTCTCATGAGGTACCAGGGAATCATCAACTTCTTTGCACATGCAGAATTACTTTTTGAATGTAAGTGACCTTTTGCACTATTGGTGTAGCTCAGAGTCCCTGTTTAGCACCCCACCTGTGTGACAGCTGAGATTTCTTTTGTTCCTGCAGTTCCCCCTGCTTTTTTTCCTGCTGCCAAGAAAGGTCTTCACCCTCACCTATTAGTTTTTTGCACCTACTGTTTCAAAAAGTATGAATTTTTTATCCCTTAACACTTTTCTTCTTGTTACATATGAATTATAACCACAGTATTTATTGAAATCTGTTTTGTGGCCAAATTGTAGTAGTTATGACAATGCCTTGCAGGTATTACATGCTGTCTGAACACACCAGCATAAGATATCTTTTTTTTTCTGTCTCGAGCAACAGAAAAACATTTTATTATATTTTAGGTGAGTAGGCTTTGCTTTTAATACAGTGTATTAAAAGGCTTGGCTAAATAAAGCTGAACTCTTTATTCACTTGCTCCACAGTTTGTTCACAGGTGTATAAAGCAAAGGAATACTTTGAATTTAGATACAATATCAAATGGTCATGGAAAGATGAAGGGCAGCTGTACAGAAATAATCATAAAATTACAGAATGGTTTGAGTTGAAAGAGACCTTTAAGATCATCCAGTGCCACACCCCTGCCATGGGCAGTGACACCTTCACTATCCCAGCTGCTCCAAGCACCAATGTCCAGCCTGGCCTTGGACACTTCCAGGGATCCAGGGGCAGCCTCAGCTTCTCTGGGCAGCCTGTGCCTCACTCACAGGCAAGCAGAAGTAAATAAATAATACGATATGCAGTTGGAAATGAGAAGGGCAACGTGCAGAAATGAAGAGTAGCAGCACTAACCTGTAAATCATTCGAGTGGCCTGCTTAGGACATAACTTGATGGGAGGTTTTGTGGATCAGATCTGTAGGAATTGTTCCCTTAGAGCTGCAAGAAGGAGATAGAAAAGACCAGAACGGGAAGATGAAAGTTACAGAAAGTTGTGTATTTCACAGGAGGGTGAGAGCCAGTCCTGACTAAGATAAACTTGTTGATTTTGTATAAATGCTACATTTGCTACATTTGTTAGGATTAAGTGCTCTGAAAACATTGCCGAGGCACAACTTTCCACGCCAGCAGGCTGCTGCAGGGGGCAGGGGCAGCTGAGGCTCTGGTTCCTCTCTGGAGCTCCAGCACTGATGGGTGAGATCCTCCAGCTGGATCAACAGCACCTGAACCTGACTGGGAGCAAACTGCTGCTGAGCCCAGCCTGCCCTGAGCAGTGTTGGAAAGTAAAAAAGACAGGATTTTTTTAAGGCTACTGTAAAACAAGGTTGAAGTGACAACAGAGACCAGAAACCAGGTTGTTTTTTTTTTTTTAATATTAAAAAAATGGTTGATAACTCAGTTAACACCATTGTAAGTTCTGATGCTCCCAATAAAAGAAGGACATGGAATTGTTGGAGCAAGTCCAGAGGAGGGGAAAGAAATTCCTAAGGAGACCAGAGCATCTTCCCCATGGAGACAGGTTGGGAAAGTTGGGGCTGTACAGTCTGGAGAGGAGAAGGTTGGGTGGGAACCTCACAGCACCTCCCAGTATCTGAAGGGGCTGCAGGAAATCCAGAGTGGGATTCATCAGGAACTGCAGTGACAGCACAACGAGTGATGGGTTCAAAGTGAAAGAGGGGAAATTTAGGCTAGAAATACAGAGAAATTCTCCCCTGTGAGGGTGGTGAGGCCCTGGCACAAGGTGCCCAGAGAAGCTGAAGCTGCTCTGGATCCCTGGAAGTGCCCAAAGCCAGGTTGGACACTGAGGCTTGCAGCAACCTGCAGGAGTGGAAGGTGTACCTGGTGGAACAAAATGGTCTTTGATGTCCCTTCCAACCCAAACCATTTCATGAATCTATTCTGATTTTAAGTTATTGCATTGTACCTTCTTTCTCTCTTAGAGGAATCCATCGTACATCTAAATATATCCTGGAGTGATAACCCTGTTGTATCAAGGCTTTGGTTGGGCAGGCTCAGCACTCTCCAGCTGTAAATGAATTTTGTATCAGGTTTCTGGATAAGAGCTCTACATCTCAGTTTTCCCATGGTTTCCTCAGCATCACACACGAACCACTGAGTGAGCAGTGATATCTAGTTCCAAGCAGTGGTTGGTTACAGAAAGGCTTTAGTGAATGTTTCCAAACACTAGGATAGGTTGAAGTCACATTTATACAACAAAATATCAGCTGCTCTGGGGAAATAAACCGTTGTGACCATCAGTTACCAGTACAATTGATTGGAAGGCAGGATTTTTGTGTTCCTTGTGTTTTGAATAATTTTTTTGTTTTGGCATGGAACGAGCAGGTGGATTTTAAAATTGCCAGCAAAATGAACAATCTTTCCCCTAGCAGGACTCTCCCTTCTCCCCCCAGCCCCCATACACATTGTATTGTTTCAGATGTCTTGTGCTGTCATCAGACAAAGCATTTTGACACTGTGAGGGGCAGGAGGAAAGCTTTTCTGTAGTTTTTTGTTGGTTGTGTGGACAAAGCACACCTTCCCTTGGAGTACTTTAACTCTACTGAATCAGCATTTTCTGATAGCCAGGTTTAGGTGGCTTTTTTTTGCCTTTTTTTTCCTCCTTTGGAATATTTTTTGTTTAGCTGTGCTTTTCAGCCACATCACCCCCTGCATTAGTATTCTGGTACAGAGAACAGTGGAGAGACATTTTCAACGTTGCAGCAGAGACTGCTCAAGTTTTGAGGCTTCTTAAGTAATGAAAATTGCTCTGTTAAGTGAAGCTGAATCCTGTAACATTAAGAACAGCTCACAGGGATTGCATTGGAGAGGTAAGAAAAACAGTAGATATGGTAGTTATACAAAAGAATTTCTGTGTTCAGAAATTTCCTAGATACTTAGATATTTCTTAGATACTCCAATCTGCTGTTTTTACTGGTGTTACAGTCATTATTATGTGACATTTCTTTCTCCTGTGGACTTGTCCTTTTCTTTGGAGCTTTCTATTAAAAAAGACAAGTATATGTTACAATATGCTTAATGCAGACAAGAATATTCAAATGGAAGGCAATTTAAATGTAAGTGGAACTTAAATTCTGAATACAAAAAGTGGAAGTGGTTTTGATCAGAGGAGGCTCCCAGCTGCCTAGGTGACTTCTGTAAATGGGGCTTAAGCTGTTAAGTTACTTAAAGCTTCTAAATGGATTGTTCACTTAGCCATTTTCTACAAGTAATGAAGCTTAATTTTTAATATGCTGTTATTTACTAACAAAACCCACTCTTCCATATTCCATTTTTATGGCATTTCTCCATTAAAGCCCATTCAGCACAGCAGGAGCAGCTGAATCTCTGAGTTCTCTCCGTTGTGCTTGTAAGGAAAGGATCAATTGGAAATGTTCCTTATGTTTTAAATACAGAAGCTGTGTCCATCCTGTGCAGAGCTGACAAAGCCACTTTTATCAGTTCTATATGTCTTTTGAAACATCAAAGGAAACTCCAAAAGGCTTCTTCTTAGAGGTTTTACTTTCAAGTGAGACTGTGGAGTAAAGCATTTAAAAAATGGAGTAAAATGTTGGTAAGCACTGGTTTTGGTTCTGTTGTAGTGCCAGCATGTCAGTGGCAATAGTTGTGTCCTTTCCAGAGGATCCACACTAAGAAAAATGAATAAACTCTTTCAAAAAGAGGCATAAGAATTATTTGCTAACAGATAATCTGAGGCACTTGTTTTGATGTAAATAGGTATTTTTTTCTCCTTTGCTACTTCTAGAAAAACATTTTGTTGTATGCTTTTTGGGAAAGGGAAATTTCTTTTTCAAGGCTGTTTTGTAACTTTAAACTAATTTGGAGGGTTCTGTAAATTAATATTTTTAAGTAAATGAATGAACATAAATCAACAGAAAATAGGTGTGATGTCCTCTGCTATTAAATACTAACTTTCTTGAATGTTATTATCAAGTCTTTCTTCCAGATATAAAATTACCAGCTGTGATAAGTTACTCATGGTTCATTCTTCATGATATTTATGGAGAAACTTTGAATATAGAACCCAAATACTATTTTTTTCTTCTGTATCTCTGTAAAAAATCATACTATGAAAATGGTTATTTCATTTTTTTACAAAAATAGAACAAGATTGATTGTAACATTTTTATTGTGACAGACTATTTAAATAAAATTTTGTCATCTGTGCTTGGTTTTGATAGAGAATTTATCGAAGTGCTTCATAAATTGTTATCCCATGGTCACAAATGCTGACTGTTCAGATAAGAGACTGTAGAGGCTTATAAGGAAAGGTATAAAATGGATAACAACTGAAATATGAAGTGAGAAAAATCCAGGGTAATCAGGAGAATAGTTCTTCCATTTGTAAAATATAGGAAGGATGGTTACTTTAATTCTTGCAATTAAAATCCACAGGCGACTCTTTAAAATGAAGTTGTAGAATAGCAAAGAAACAACTTCTATAAAAGTGCCATTTGTTACCCTTTTTTCCCCCTTAATGGGGTCAAAGTGAAAGAGATTCATATATTTTTATTGCAGCATATGAACTCCTTTCTAATTCTTGTGCAGATAGTCTTCAGTGCTTACTATAATCAAGTCAGAAATGCAAATTCAGAATTACAGCTGCTTAGTCTAATTTTAAACGTCTCTATTATCTCCGTCATCTACATTCCCAGTGCTTGGATGCTCCCAGAAATACTTCTAAGAACAAGAAATCCTCAGGATTGCATGAAGGGGGATGAGGTGGAGTAGGGAGAGAATCAGGATAAAAAGGCTCTGACAAATGTCCTGCTGCTGGGAGGCTGCGGAGTTTGCAGAGCTCTTGCCTTGCAGGGGTGGCCCCTGCTCCCCCTAAAATTCAAGCTGAATTTCATTCAGCGTGTTTAGGACTCTTGGCT
The DNA here is from genome assembly GCA_003676055.1 of Chloebia gouldiae. NCBI lineage: Eukaryota > Metazoa > Chordata > Aves > Passeriformes > Passeridae > Chloebia > Chloebia gouldiae. The sequence goes on along the minus strand of QUSF01000005.1, from coordinate 44,360,653 downwards.
TTGCTAAGTGTTGTTTCTGGGTCACATCTGATAGCAAGCAAGAGGAGGAAGGTGAAGAAAAGGAAAGAGAAGAACTATTTCTATCCTGGGATTTAATTTTCCTTGCGTGGCTTGGGGAGAGTTCTGTGTAAGGCAGCAAACTGAATCCCTCCGTGCTCTCACACACTAATTGCATCTTGAACATCTTTGAACAAAGTTGTTTTTTTTTTTCTTTCACACTCAAATTCCAATCCTTGCATTCAGGCCTGAGCCCAGGGGGTGCAGGTGAGTGTAGAGGAAGTGCTCAGGTGCTTTTTAGGTGCTAAAGAGCAGGGGGGACACAAGTCCTGGGCAGGATTGTCTTCTACTCATGCTACATCAAATCTTACACACATTTTATCATTCTCTGTATGCTTTCTTCATCCTCTGAACAACTGAAGTCCCTTGCCAAAGCATTTTCTGCAAATACTTTATGGTTTGCTTTATTCTAATTCTGTACTTACTACCAATTTTGTTTACAAATTCAGCCTAAGAACTAGAGAATGTCTGTGTTCAGATATTTACCTTCATTTGGCTGGGTAAGAAACAACATTTTATTATTGTTTTTAATTATATCTAATATATTTAATTATAATTTCCTTAATGTGATCAGTGAAACTGTCACCTTGCTTCTTGTGGAGCCTTCTTGGAACGCCAGGCAGAGGTATTGAATGGTCCCAGGTGATCTCAAACGCTGCAGCACAAGCTAATTTACATGACAGAGTAGTATGGAAGCATACATTTTGTGCAAACATAGCCAGAAAGCCTTCAGAATTAATGTCTTGAAGTAGTTGAGAAAGCTGAGTGACTGTAGTAGCCATGGTAACTTTTTTCCCTTTTGCTTTTAAGTAGAAACCTCACTGATTACAAGGCTGTGTTTGAGCCTTAAGCTGGGGATCTGCTCAGCAAACTACAAATGTGGTGGCAGCAAAGGAAAAATCCCAGCTAGCTGGACAGATTGAACACAGGGAGAGCAGTGTGGATTGGATGCAAAAATAATAGGCTTGCAAACACAATTAAGCTGAGAGCTCTAATTGTGGCAGAGATGCTTTTTTGGAGGCTCCACACTCCATGTTCTCCTTTTTTGCTGCTAGTTTTAGAACTGTTTTGGCTTGACATGTGCTGAAGCTGCACATCCCCTTTAGCTCAGATGCTGCCAGACACTGACTTTGGACTGACAGATCCTTGCAAACTTGGTTTCATCCTAAGGGTGGAGTCAGCTTAATTTTATTTTAATTGTTTTATGGCTTTTGGGTTCATGAGAGTGATGCTGAGATGCACTGACAACATGAGTGTGTTCAGGTCTCTTGTCAGCTTAATGAGTTTATTTTTGCTGGGTGGTTGACAGTCAGCCAAAAGAAACAAAAAAAAATCACATAGCCCAAGAACAGCTTCTTGGCTGGTTTTTCATAAAAAGATCAGTCAGGAGGAAGAGGAAACATTAGAGATGGGTATTGTTAATATCAGTTTTCCATAATGGTGTAAAAATGGGGATCTCTTAATTTTGCCCTCTCTGCACCATAAACACATTAGAGGTGGTGTGAGGTCTGTTCTGTTGCCGTGATATCCAGAAAAAAGATTTGTGCCACCCTTGGGGTGCTGCAGGATTTGTGATGTCTAGAAGCTTTTCCTGGTCAACCCTTGGGAGATAATACACAGTAAGTAAATACAAGTTTCTTGAAACAGAGTGAGATGGGCTGTGGAATGATGAGGACGTGGGTGGATCAGAAAAATCAATGTTTGAATACACAAAAGGAACCTTTAAGGCAGGGCTGAAAACAACATTCCCCAGAGAAATACTATAGGAAATGTATCAAGGGCAAGTTCTGCATTTTGCACCTGGGATGGGACAGCCCTGGATGTGTGGACAGACTGGGGAATGATATCCAGCTCAGGATATTCTGTGATTCTATAAAATAACACATTGGAGCTTAAACACTTCAGGTGTGCTTGAAATTACTACTGAGAATTGCACAGACTGATTGTATCTCCAAAATTTTTGAGTGACCTTCTACACTCCCCCCTTGGCTGGGCTGGTTTGGATGTTTCCCTTTCATTGCTGTTTATCATGAATAAGTTGTTTTTCATTGGGGTGAAAGCAAGATAATGTAAATGAGGAAAGAATTTTGAAATCACTCTTAAAAAAATGGTGGTTTTAATAATTTCCACCTAGCTGTAACTGGAAATTGGAATGGAAGTCACCTCTGGGCCACTGCAGCTCAAGCATGGGAAATACAGAAAAGCACAGCTGCTGTGGGACAGGTACATCACAGCAGGACTTTTAACAGCTTCAGGTACTTGGAGGTCCTTTTATTAAGAGGAAAATATGTAAATACAAAAAAAGAAAAAGTCCTGTGTCTGAGCAGGTAAAGCTCCTTTATGTATTACAATAAAACTAAAGCACCCATATTGAATCTAAAGTCTGGTCTTCACTTAATCCTCCTTTTGCAGTAAATTCAGTGCTGTGAATCTGGAATATGTTTCTCCAATTTCAAGAAATGTGCAAAACATGAGGAACACTTAATAAGGACTGAGTAGAAAGATTTATTTTACCAGGAGCCTGTTCCAGCGTTGCAGATGGTTTCTGGCTGTCTTGTCTAAGGGACTACTTTGGGTGTTCAGATTATGCAAGATTAAATCCTTGATCCTCTGAAATTAATTACAGAATTTTCATCAGTGTTGCAAAGCTCTTACCCAACACTTCTGGAGCTGGTTCTGCCTTTGGCTGTGGATTGTGTCTGTGTCTTTTAAGTGTATCTGGAGCCAGTCCTGTGTGCTATTACAGTGATACATAAATTGCTTCTATCTCTGGAAAATTCAAATGTTTTTTCTGTGTTACCTTGTAGAGCAGTTGTGAGCACTGATTGTGTCTGTTACATGCTTTAGAAAACAAATGATTTATGTGAGCAGGATTTTTTTTTTCCATTTTAACATTAAAAAAAATTAGCAATAAGTGTCTGGTACATCAGCTCTTCTTTGCATCTGATTTCTGAGCTGCTGCAAATACACAATACATACTGCTCAACCTTTCATTTTAATGAGCTATTTTTTGTGTTGTTGATTTAATCCAAAGACTTCTTTTCCTCTGAAGTGAGAAGCTCCTGTTGTCACGTTGGGCTAGTAGAAGAAAACATTACAGGTGGATTGAGTTCCCTAAATATGACACCTGGCAGTGTCCAGCTTTGCTCTTTACTTCATGCAGCTCTGAATCTGTACAATATTCTGGGTTCTAGCTCAGTGACAGAAGCAGCCCCAGCCATACCAAAGCACTGAGTTACTTGAGAAGTTTCACTCTTTATTTCTCCCCAAAGGTGCTGATGTGGGTGGAAAGATGCCCTGGGAGGAGCCACAACTCAGGGTCAGGCTTTAGTGTGGCAGTGTACATGAAATGATGGTGACATTTCATGAGAAAACCAATATTTTAGCAAAGTGAAAAGACAATTTTGAATGTCTTTAATTCTGGGTATTACAGACATTTTATATTCTGTGTGATGAATCTGAATTAACTCAGGGCCTGTCTTTCTAAACACAGGGTTCTGTGGAAAACATCACAAGGAGATGCAAGATCTGTCAAGGGCAGTGATCACAGTCACTATGTTAGAAAGGTTTCATTATTTGTTTCTCCAAGGAAATTTTGGTGTCTGATGAGAAACTGTTGTATTTTCATTTTTGGATCCCACTAAATAAAACAGATGGATTAGGTGGAAGTGTGTAATCACTTGGATTCCTTCTGTCCCAGCAGTGATACCATGCCACCACTTATAATCCTTGAACATATTTAATCACCATTAAAGAAGGTGTTGGGGTTTTAACTGTATTTATCAAGGTCCTCTCTTGTGAAAATGCAAAGCAAAAACTCACCACCACCTTTTACTGAAAGGTGTCCCTGCCCATGGCAGGAGGTTTGGAACTAAATGGTCTTTAAAGGTTCCTTCCAACCCAAACCGTTGGGTGATCCTGTGATCCTGCCATTTTATTCTTTAAAAGAATGAATTTTAGGTATCCCTCTCCATAAAATTCTATCTAAACTTCAGACCAAAAAAGTGTATGTCTATACATTTCTAAATAATAGAGAGCAAATTACATGTCAGTAATATTTTTAAAGCTAAAACCATCTGAATACATTTCCAAAATTTAAATTCTGCATAATATTGTGAAAAAGCTGAAAAATAGGAAATGTTGGTTTTTATTATGCTAAATTCTTGTGCTTCAGGTGATTTCCAAGTATCTTATGTGTCAAAGTAATGAGCACTTCCCATGCTGAATTAGTTTTTGTTAAGTTAGGTTCTTAAGCCAAAGGAAAAAATTAATTTTTAAGAGCTGCATTTCTATGAAGGTTGTTACAAAATGTGAATCATTGTAATGAGGCCTTAGTAAAGTGCCATCTATTATTCCTTATGTTTTATTTCAATCCAGCTTGAAATGTGGGGAGATGCTATTTTGTTCCACCCTGCCTCAGAGTTGCTGCAGTCCAATGTTTTCTGTCCTGGTGCTATTTCTGTTGCTGATGTTTGTGTTGAAAGCTTGTGATTTCATTAACAGTTATTTTAAAACCTGAACAACCTGACAGAGGGCTAAATAGAGCATAATTCTCTTTCCCATGTAGATAAGCTCAACAACACATGAATAAAAATCAGGTTGGCCTCTCCTCCACGCTTCACAAGTCTCCCGTGTGGCTTTGGGAGCCTTTGGGAAATGGGCCACGTTATCTTTCATTTTTTAAACAATTAGCATTACTTTAATCCAGAGTGCATTTCTGGATGAATTTGTGAATAATAATAGTTGTGGTTGTTAAGACTCCTTTTTTTCCTGGCAGTTTTTCTCTGTGTTTCTGGCATGGGGGAGTGGGATCTTACCCCATGAGCCACGTTCCCTGGGTGGGAAGCCATGCACTGAGTGAAGGAGTTAAACAATTTTCCCAGACTTTGAACCCATATTTAGGTTGTGCTAACCCTTGAAACCCCAAACTTGTGTCTTACATGTTGACTGCACCTGTACAAGTCATCCTAAGAGAGCCTTTGTCACTCAGGGTGTCCTAGCACAGGCTCGTGGTTGTCCTTGGAATTAAAGAACTTTGATTAAATTACACAGGCTCTCCTGATCCTTGTTTTTCTGGCCTTAAGAATGGTATGGTGACCTTCTGCTGACAATACAGAGAATGTGGACTTTGCTGATGAATTTAAGATCTGCCCCTGAAGTCTCAAGCAGAGATGCTTGTTCTACAGCACCAACTTTGTTTTTTGAGGTTATCCCTGTGACATTTGTCCCTTCTCCACATGGTTCCATGTTCTGATACTTGTATTAATTTCATGTGATTTGTTCAATATAAGAAAACAAGCCCGTGCTACGTTTATTTTTAAGTGAAGAGAAAAAAATTACTTTCTCTGGAATGATGACAATGAGCTGTTTATTACCTCAAGCTGTGCGTTTTATTTTCTTTTACTTAGAAAGCAGTGATTTGTCTGAATTTTTGGAGTGGTTTTTAAGTGAATAATGATATAAGAGCCTTCTTACTTGAGGCTTCTTATAAATGTAGTTATTTATACGAGGAAAAATTGTTCAAGCGTGGATTATTTATGTGGAGGAGAAAACTGGCTCTGGATTGATATAATTTTTCTTTCCCATCTGCTCTGAACAAATTTGTTTTCTCTGTGAGCAATGAGTGCTTGCTTGCAACTTTGTTTTAGATACTTAGGAACTCCTTTTAGTACTTCCCTTAATGAAGTGATCCAATTCCAACCTCACCTTTTGTTCTTCAAGGCAAACTTTGTTCTCTTATGCCTTCAAAGAGGTGTTGTGGCCTTTTCCCTTTCATTTTTAGCAGACCTGGTTTCATCAGGTGGTTAAAAGGTAGAACCAATTTTTTTTTCTTTGGTCTGGTGACATTGTCATGTTTTTTCCTTATTTTTTTTTCTACCAACAACTAAGAAGATTAATTGCACTTTGCCCCCACCCTGTTTTGATTTCATGTTTGATGCCAGTCAGAGATGGTCCAGTCTATGCCTGGAGCCTGGGCTCAGCCTCCTGAGGGAACTGTGCTGTCAATTTACCCACCAGATTGTTTCAAAGTGGGTAATTCTGTCATTGGGAATTGTTGGTTAAAAGAGCATCCCAGCAGCCTTCCTAAAGCATTGTTAATTATTGACAGTACAGAGAGAGATGTGGTGGGGTTTATATCAATAAGATCTCTCCTACCTACAGCCAAGAATGACCTAATTTATTTAATTTTTTTTTTTAGGTACACCAGCAGGATTTGTCTGTAAACAGTTTCTAAGCAACAGCTCCCTGTCCTCTAGAAAGAATGTCACATTTTATCCCTGACTCCTGGGTTTCACAGCCCTTCTGCCCAAATCTGCCCTGGTTTAGGGGGAGGTTGGAGGAGCCTCTTCAGCAAGGATGATTCTCCTCTTTTGCAGTACCAGCACCCACCCAGGGCTCACTGAGGTGTTGGAAATTAAATCACTGTCTGCCTTCGTGCTGCTTTGCCAACAGCTTTGCTGTCACAGGCCAGCACTGTGAATTATTTCTGTGCAGCTTCATAAACATTCTGTAATGATCAAAGAGCTCATATTTCTACTTCCATTTAAATCCAGGAGGTGACAAACCAGAAACACCGCAGTATTTTTTTTTTCTTTAAATAATTACATGATTTGAACTGTTTTTAAGGGAAAAAGTGTGTTTTCCCTACAGCACAACAGGTCTCTATTTTCACCAAGACTTGGGTGGCATCTGTCTCAGACTGGGTGAAATTCAGAGGTAAAGAAAAAAAAAAGAGCCCTTTGTTATCTGATTTTTATTAACCCCATCCCTGGAAGTAAATGTTTAGTTTAGTTTGTTGAAGATCTGGGAGGAAGAACAGTCACAACCTCATCAGTTAGCAGAGGATGGTGGGACTTAGAGAAATATTTTGCTCATTTTACTTGGTTATTTTTAATTTGCTCTGTTTTCTGCTACTGTTACATAGTATTTCAGTTTGAAAAATGGTCTTGCTGCTTTTATTAACAGAGAAGGCCTGTGGATGTTGGAACTGTTTGGATTTAAGTAATGGTTATGATTGATAATATAGGCTGGATCCTGTGGCCTGATTTAAAGGAATTGTAGAGTTTATTTCTTCTCTAGGTGAGGTAAAATGATAGGTCTTGTGTTTGAGACAAACAGAGCTCTCTGTTATGTTTCCTTTGCTATTGTGAGGAGCTGTCTAGTTTCTTACAACTCTCTTTGATTTCAAATCAAACAGAGGAAATAGAGATTTCTGCCATGTACAGAATGGGGAGTGAAAAAGCAGGGGAGTCACATGTCTGGCTTGCATTAAGAAATAAAAATGAGTAGAAGGAATTCTGAGAGAGGGGTTAGGTGTTATGATGTGCAAGTGGAAAGCACAACAAGAAGTTTAAAATACCTGTCTGTTTAAAACTTAACATGAAAGTCAAAAAATCTGGAGTTAGAAGATGGATGAAACGTGAGCTTTTGAAGAACTTTTTATGAAAAGGGCAATAAAACTAAGATTTGTGATGTTCTTACTCTTGAGGGGCTGCTAGCATGGCTTCCTGTCAAATACCATAAAAACAGTCTGATGAAAGAGTGAGGGTAAATTCTGGTTTTTACTGTTTTCAGCGTTCTCACCTTCTCCATTACATTTTCACTAAGAGTAGTGTATCATCATAAAATTCAGACTGAAAATGAGCTTTTGGGGCTTTGTGCCTTTCTGTTCATTTCTTAGGTAAAGAAAACGATAATCTCTGGCAATCCCTGCCAATATTAGGCTGATATTTCCCTCTAGCTTCTGGCCAAATTTACCAGATTTTTTATCTTTCATGTAGAATAATTCCTCATTATTATCATTATTTCTCTGTTATTATGTGAGACATACATAAATCCCACGGAAAGAATGTCTCTGTTATTTAAATATTTCACTATATACTAAATATTCTTTACTCTAAAAGGCAAATTCTTGCATCTTTGCAGGCTCTGGATTTATAGAAAAACCTCCCTTTTCACAAGCAAACAATTGTAGCTTTGCTTCCTGCATATATTAACAAAATGTTTGAAGATTGAAGGGAGTGAACATGCAGTGAGTCATCTTGTGTGGAGAATAAAACCTGATAGATTTGTGAATGAAATCCAGCTTTGTGAAGTGGAGCATATAGTTTATTATTGCTGCTTTTTGGGGTTGTTTGGGTGGTTTTTTTTTTTTTTTTTTAGTTTATTTTTGCTTTTAACAGATGTATGAGGAAGGTTTTAATTAGACTCGGGAAGTGCTGTCTTATACATTTGTAAATCAGCAAATATTTGGATGAATTGAATTCAGTGGAACTTTAATATGACTGGGAATATCTGCCTGAGATGTTTTGAAGAATTTTCGGAAGTGCCTCCATTGACTCTATTTCAGCAACTTTGGTACCTAAACACAAACACGTGGATGCCTGGAAAGTTTGAAAGTGAACTGAACACTGAAAGTTTGATGGAGTTCCTTGACTTTTATGTGTTAGAACAAGTGGAGGATTTTCGCAGAATTGTGGGTTGGTCTGATGACATCTCTGGAATGCCAACCTCTGCCCCAAGTGTGTATTGTACAAAGATTTCTGCAACTCAGGCAATACTAAACATGCTGATCACAAGGCAAGTGAATAATAAAATCTGTCCTTTCTGTGGTGGTGCTGGAAACCAGAGGATACGTGTGGTTTGATGGATCCCTGGATATTCCTTCCAGCCCCTAAGAACCAGCTGTTCATGGACTCCCTGAGCCTCAGGGCAGCAACTGGACCAGCGTTTTTAATTAAGGACAGAAGTGTTATTGTTGCATAGATTCCCTCATTCATGTTGCCTTCACGTCTGAAACATCCTCTGCGATGGGTTCCATGAATCTGAGGGGACAGGTGTTGCCTGTTTGATGGTTTGAAATCTGATGGGTGAAGAATCTGAGGTGCATTTAAGTCCCTGGAGCTGTTGTGAGTTCTGTTCCCCTCTGTGCCATCTGTCTTCACACAGAATCAGGGAATGGTTTGGGTTGGAAGGGACCTTAAAGATCAATCCCCACCCCCTGCCATGGGCAGGGACACCTTCCCCTGCCCCAGGTTTCTCCAAGCCCCATCCAACCTGGCCTTGGTCACTTCCAGGGATGGGGTGTGGTTCAATCACATTTCTTCTCCGTGATTTATTTAAAAATTGAATAATCAGGTTTGTTTAGACTCTCTTCATTTGGCAAGCATTCCATGTCTCCTGTCAGGGAGACTCTGTAGATCCACCTTCTGCTTCTGCCAGACCTTTGTGGAGGTGAAGGACATGAGGCATTAAGAGTGTAGGTGTATAATAGATAGTGGCATACAAGTATTTTGCATTTTTTTCCTGAACAAACCTGTGCAGAGCTTTAGTTTTTCAGAGGGCTCTGGGATCAGTTGCTATCTTCAACCCAACCATTTCACATGTAAAGTGGAGTTACTTTCCCCCATGTTATTCCCACATTGTTCTTTGGTTTATGCACTGGTGAAAAATGCATTTTCATTAGCCATTTTTGCCCCTGGTCACTGAGCTTGATAATATCTGCAATCTGAGCAGGGAGATGTATGATGGAGTGTTCTGCTTTATTTATTTATTTATATTATTCATTAGAAATCGTCTCTTTACTCCTCACCTCCTTTTTTTTCCCAAAGTGGTGACAGGAATTCTTTCTGGGAACTGGTGATACTCTACATGTTATAGAGGGAAGATGTGAGGTTGTGCTTTACTTTCCAGAAAGCTCAGAATCCAATGAAATAAAGGAGTTAATAGTTTTAACAGGCTGTATAATTATATTGCACGGACTGAAGTTCTGCAGTGAAGTAGGAAAAGCTCGGAGAGGATGAGGCAGAATTTGTCTGAAGACAACTTCACTGACATTTGATGTCAGGGATCACAGGAGAGGAAAACTTGGTTTTGAATGAGTTTGGGACTAAAATTGCCACTGTTGAAAACATCTGAAACAGTGATCACAGAAATTTTGGTTCAAAGCCTTGTAGGAGATGGGGGAAAAAGGCAAATTCACCATGGTAGTGTTTAATCTCCAAAGAGAACTACACATACAGAGAGATATGATTAAAAGGCAATTAAAATAAACACTTTGGGATTTTGTTCTTGAGAAACTTCACAGAATCATAGAATCATTTAGGTTGGAAGAGACCTGGGAAATCATAGAGTCCAACTATTTCAAGGAAGAATGGAAAATAAATAATATTAATTAAAAAAGAAAATGAGGGAAAGGCAATGAAAATTCAGGACAGCAGTGAAAGTTACTTTTAGATAGGAGAACTTTTTTTAAAAAAGTATCATAATGTGCAAGTATTCAAAGCCCAAAACGTTACACGGGAGGCCGAAAATAATTCTGCAGAAATGCTCAAGATGTGAGAAGCAATTATGAATATTTTTCAAGTGCTTTGGAAGCAAGAAGTGTTGCAGAGAGTTGGCAGCCAGTAGAAAAAGGAGGCAGGAAAGGTAAAAGGCAAAGGGAATGAGGCCCAGAAGAAAAACCAGGGAGAGTCTGAGCATCCTTTTTGTGAAACAGCCTCTGAAGGGTGTTCACAGGGAAGCTTCCAGAAAAGGCAGTTGAGAGTGAAGTGTTGGTTAAAGGTGTCTTAGAGGAAACAGATACAATGAGTAATATCATGTCACTAAAATTGAATTTCTTTTTAGCTCACCATGCCCTCATGTTGGGTCTCACCCTTGCTGCCCTGTCTCAGATACAGCAGCTGCCTCGGGTCAGGTTCCAGAGCATTGATTAGATCTTGGATTGACATTGGCTGCTTTTTGCCAATTTGTATCACTCCTTAATATATTACTTTGTTTGAAAAGGTGCCAGTTTTACCTTTTTTCTTTTTTTTTTTTGTTTGTTTTTAAACCCTATCATTTTCCATCATAACCCTATATGAAAACTCTTTGTATGCCACCAAGGTGCCTGTAATAATTGATTTTCCTGATAGCCTAGAAGTTTCATTGCCTCTTTTGAGTTTGTCTGCGTTCCTTTGTTTTCTGAATCTTCACAGAGATTATTTTTTTCAGAGACACTAATCAAAGATTCACTATCAAGATGAAAACTGTGTATGAAAAGTTCCTCTGTGGAAAAATTAATCTGATGTTAGGAAAATTACTTTTTTCGAAGGACTTGCATTCCATTGTCACTTCTCCTCACATTTCCATTATCCTGCAAATACTAATCACTTGTTAATTAATCCCATCAGAATGCAGGTTTTTATGTATTTATGCAAGAAGTTACTACTTGTTTTAATGTTGGAAAAGAAGAAAATGCATTTTCTGTCTTTCTCCTTGACTTGGGAGATTTTCAGTTCCAGTAAGAGTCAGACTGGAGAGGTGTTTTGAAGACGGAAAACCAGATTAGATGTGTTGGTTTCCTCTGTGGTCAGAGCACAGAGTGATGGTAATTGCTTGGACAGGTTGCAAACAATTAAATATACAACTCTGCAGTTACTGTACCATTTTTTATTGGATTTTCTGTTAAATATTTCTATTTTTTTTTTCTGACTTGGTACTATTCCCTTCTGTATTGCTTCTTCAGATTCTTCTCAGATCTATTAATGGTGAAATCAGTTTCCTTCTGAGAAGAACACCATAGCACCAGTGAAAAAAATACTTTAAACTCTTTAAAAATGCCCTGCACTGAACCTCATGTAATAAGTTTGAATTTTTTTTTTTGTTATTTTGAGAGCAGGTCATATTTAAAATTTCCATAATACTTTGGAAACGGCCACTTAGAGGATGTGGCAGTGCAGATCCACAAGCATCTCAGATTTATGTCATCTGACCATCTGGATCTGGCTCCTGCTTTTCCAGAGAAATGAATGTTGAGGGTTCTCAGTGAAATATCCAGCACAGTCTCTCTCTCACTGTGTAGTCTGTAACCATGTGTGTTTATAGATCTCTTGGTTCAAAAAGTACAGTTGTAGAGTGATGGATATTTAAGGATCAAGCGCTGTTCTTCAGGCCTCTTCATGTAAGAGATATAGAAAAATTCCACATTTAAATGCTATTTTTTTTCTTGGTGAAGTGACTTCTCTAAGTTTTAGAGGTCAGCCAGGTTTCTTTCCTCTGTGGAGTTAGGACAAAACCAAGTAAGCTGAGTAACTTCTGTGTATTTGTCTCATGCCCCGCTGCTCTCTCCCTCCCAAGAGCAGAGATTTGTATCTGGAAAGCCAAATATTTTCTCTCTACCATTTCCTAGAGTGCTTTCCCAAGACAAATGCTGTCCTGCTTTGGGTACAAATGGATAGGGTCAGGGCAGCTTCTAATCCATGACAGCTCCAGATTTCTTTGAAGTCCATGGGTGTCCTGAGCATCTTCTCCCAGGCTCAGCAGAGGGGATGTTTGAACAGCTTTCTCAGCATAGCAGACTTCCCACCAACTCCACAAAGTCGCTGCATTTCTCTCAGCTGTTTAAAATTCATGTGCTCCCAGCTTATTAAAACTGTTTTTCCTTTCCTTTCTCTGTGCTTGTGATTCTTTCACCTTCAGTCAGTAATAGGAAATCCTGTGTAGATTGAAAAGGCTGTAGAACCCAGATGTCAGTCATAATGCCTCAGTCTTCCTTCAAATCAGTTGTTTTCAAAGGACAAGAAAATTGTTCATGATACGTATATTTAATGAAATCACACTGCTCATTGAGTTTATGCAGGTTTGCCTGGGGGTGGGAATAAAACCATGATCAATTTAAACATAGCATCAGTTTCTGTTCAGCCTTACTGTAAAAAGGATAATAAGGTTTTCATTACAGCCTTTGCTTTTCCAGAGGTTTATATCACCTACTAATTTACTCATTATAAGAACATTACATGGAAGGTTCGTGTACTAATCAAATTCCATTGCAGAAAAATGCTCTCCAAACAGCCTTTCCACCTGCTCTGGAAAACAGGTGGTTTGCAAAAATTGCACTTCCAGACACACTTTGGTTCAGAGAGAAGGGAATGTCAGATCAGGGTTCTCCCTGTTGTGGTTCAGGAGCTCCCTGGTTTCTACTCCTGTGTTTCATCTCATCCCAGGACTTTTGCCATATGAGAAAATGCTCCAAGGCTGGAGCCCCTCTGCTCTGGAGCCAAGCTGAGAGCTGGGAATGTTCTCCTGGAGAAAGGAAGGCTCCAGGGGGAGCTCAGAGCCACTTCCAGGGCCTGAAGGGGCTCCAGGAGAGCTGGAGAGGGACTGGGGACAAGGGATGGAGGGACAGCACACAGGGAATGGCTCCCACTGCCAGAGGGCAGCGATGGATGGGATATTGGGAGGGAATTGTTCCCTGTGAGGGTGAAAAGGTCCTGGCACAGGGTGCCCAGAGAAGCTGTGGCTGCCCCTGGATCCCTGGAAGTGCCCAAGGCCAGGCTGGGCAGGGCTTGGAGCAGCCTGGGACTGTGGAAGGTGTCCCTGCCCATTGTGAGGGAGCTGAATGATCTTTAGGGTTCTTTCCAACCCAAGCCAGCCTGTGATTTGATGAACATTTTATCAGCACTTCCAGACTGGATTTCTATTTCAAGAAAAAAGGAAGGGGATGGAGAGCAAGGGAACTTCCCCTTGATGGTTTTTTGTGGGTAGTGATGGTTTCTGTAATGGTTTTATGGCTCTTTGAATGAGAAGGGGAGGCTGGGGTGTCACTTCTTACAGTACCTTTGGTTCTGAGTCTTCGGCAGCGTTCCCATTCTGTTTGTGCCAGGTTCAGTGTAAACACCTGGCAAAACCACGCTCAGCCTCTCTGCTCCCAGTGAAAGCTGGATTTTTGCAGATGCAGTGCAAACACAGAGTTAGAATTGGTCACCAAAGTAAGGCTTTGTGATACCAACCATCCCAACCCCAGCCAGTGCTGAGTTTCCTTCCTTGGTGCAGCCAGGCCAAGCCCTGGGAGGAGGCTGAGAGGAAGCAAAGAGGGAGCAGACCTTGGGAAGAGTTTCCTTGCAGGTGTCAAGGCCAGCCTGTGAGATGTTGCAGTGTTACCTGTTTAGCAGTTTGGTCAGCTGCTTTATGGGATGTTTGGAGCTGAACTCAATGTCCTTTTGCAGAAAGCTTATTTTCAGTAAGTCCTGAGCTTCAGGGCTAAGTCAAGCAGCTGCTCTGGCTGATTCTGTGCCAGCTCCTGAGCTGTGCTCTGCTGTTTGTGCACAGCTGATGTGCTCTAAATTAACTTTCATTTTAGAAAGACTTACTCCAAACCTGTTTGTTTTTTTTTTTTTCTCTTGGTTTCACTCAGTTCTGCATCTGAACAAGTCCTTGTATGAGCAGAACTGGGAGCAGAGCATGTGGATGGGAAGAAGTGGTGAGGAACAGGTGGATGCTGCTGAAACCATCAGTGCTGCAGCAGGGAAGGCTCATTAAACTGCAGCCCAGTGGGTGTCTGAGTGAAGTTTTGAAAAGCTTTAAAAGTGAAGGTGAGCAGAGTGATGCAGAGAGGTGATTCAGTTCTTGGGAGAAGTTTGAGAAAGCACTGACTTTACAAAAAACTGAAGTACCTTTGTAGTAGTTTTTTGAGTGCATGTGGTGGAATAAGATTGCTGTTAACAGAGAGTGCAGACAGTGAGGTGCAGGATGATAACATCAAGAAGAGGAGGGGGGAAGCATAACTCCAGGTAGAGGGATGAGTCAGAATGTCACAAGAGCAATATCTTGGAAGATTTAAGTGTAGGTTGGATTGCACAACATAAGAAGAAATCAAAAAATAATACCTGTATAACAGGACAGAGGGATAATAATTTCATTTTTGACTGGGAGTGTGATTTTCTAGATAGATAGAGGCCACATGACTTCCTTCTGTACCTCTTGTTTCTTGGGAACTGCTCTAAAAGCTGAGCATCCAGACTGAATGCACCATGGCAGTTCTGTTGCTTTCCATATGACCTTTAAAACCTTTTAGGCATTTCTTTCCACACTCTTCCCACTCCCTTCAGAAATAGTTAATTTTGTTCTTTTTTTTTTTTGTTTTACTTCTGTTTTTTTTTTATATTGAAGCAGTTTTCATGAATTATCCAAATTTTTCAAATAATCAGATTTTGTGGCTGAACTATTTTTAGTGCTCACTTGATCCTTGTAGTGGTTGCAATTTCCATCACTTTACCTGTTTTGTTTCGTTTTGTTTTGTTTTTTTTCCTTTTTCTTCTTTTTTTTTAATTCTTTCTTCTGTAGAAAATCAAAGATGCTTGGGAAAATATTTTATTTCAAGTAATGGACATCCAGCCTGAACAGGCTGAAAATCTTTCTTCTGAGGAGTCTTAGCAACATTTAAGTGATTTTTCTGCAGGCAGGTGGATAATGGATTGTGTCTGGAAGATCTTTGTGCTTGTAGCAGGTAGTTAAAGCATTTGATTTGGTCAGTGCTTGTTAGTCCTGGTGAAAGAAAGGTAAAGCAGTAAAACATTATTTGGAGTGGTTATTTTGGTCACCTGAGTGTTGATGTAAGTCTTTGACAGTTGTTCCACATTTGGGGGTGCAGATATTCATACATCTCAATTCTGTTTTTTTTTGTAGCAGTGAACATAGTTCTGTTGATTTTGGGGAGGGCAAATATTTGATGCATAAGCTCTATATTGATACTTTGGAACAAGTGAAAATTTACTGAAGAGTTTTCTACAAGCTACCTGCAATGCTAAACATTCTTTCTGCATGGATTAAGGCTGAAGTCACAATAAAATCACAGTTTGAATGGAGATGTATGTAAACAGTGATTGATAATTTCAGTGTTTTACTTCACTTGTTTATTGCTGCATTCAGTGTTAATCCAAAGCTGGACAAAAATATCAATCATCATTAAATCTATTAATTTCTGCCCTGATGCATGCTTTTGAAGAAACTCAAAGTTACACATGGAAGTTGGCACAGAAAATCATGAGGTGGAACATATTACATTAACATTTGATATTAAACCCTCCCCTCCCTTAGTCTGGGATGGCCTATGCACAATTTCATGAAAAATTTCAAGCAGAACATGTTTGTATGATGGGAACGTAGACTCATTGCAGAGATTAAACAAAGGTAGAAGAATTCAGATGTTAAGCAGGACTGAAAATGCCTCTGTAGTCAAAATCTGTGTTTTAAGAAATTATCATATTTTAGAATAATTATATGAATTAGCAAATTTAAAAGAGTTTTCCATTTATAGGGCAAGAAAAGTGTAGTCAAGCTCTTCTGTGGTGCAGTTGTGCTATTGAAAACTTTTCTCAAACACTTTAAAAGTCAACAGTATGCTCATGATTTACAAAAAATAAGCAAATGACCAAGAAACTAGAGAGACAATTTGCATAACATTGTTGTAAACGTCTCTCTTTATAAAAGAAATAATTACTGGGTTGAAAAGAACTGCTGATTTGCCTAAATGCTGAATTTCCTTTTTGTACAGCAAACTTTGGGTGGCATGAAATCTTAAATGATTGAGAAATCTCATCTGGGACCTGCAAAGTTGAAGCTGGAATAAAAAGACAGTTCTAGAGACAGTGATTTCTTGATTTCCTTCATGGAATTATAGAACTGTTGAGGTTGGTAAAGACATCTGAGTCACTGAGCCTGACCATGCATTAGATGGAAAATTTATGGTGAATTTGAACTGTGGGATTGACAAAGGAAAAGCCTGGGCCTGCTATTCTATGCAAGAAATAATTGCATCAGATGTATTAAATTTTTAAAATTTGGAGTTAAAAAAAGGGTTTTTTTCCCCTCCTTCTCTTTGTTGTTAAAATAGATGCCTCTAAGCCCTTAGAGTAATAGCACTTCATGTAGCCAGAAATTCAAACCAGCAAGTTCATTAGATAAGTTCCAGTTCAGTGGCACCTGAAATTTCCTCCCAGCTCTTCCTCCACCAGTTCAGTTCTGACTGAGGCTAATAACAGTTTGCTAATTTGTTCACACCAGAATAAAATAAAAAACCAGAAGCTGCAGTTTGCAGTTATCTTGTTTAGTCCCCGTGTTTCACAGCTGAAGTTCAGGCACCGTTTGTGGTTCACGTGCTGTTCTTGAAGTGAGCAGTGGGAGCAGCTTGGGAGATGCAGCTTTTTGGGGTTCCTCCAGGGTGAAAGGGATGTTCAGGCTGCACCTGGGGAGTGGGGCAGGAGGAGAAGCCCTCCTACATCTACAAAACAGCAAAGCACTACTTTTATTAGCATCTCTTAGATGCAGGAAATGGAGATGTTCGAGTAGCCCAGCACTGCAGTGCATGGAGAAATGCTGATGGGTCATGGAATCATGGAATGGTTTGGGTTGGAAAGGACCTTGGAGAACATCCAGTTCCACCCCCTCCCACGTGCAGGGACACCTTCCACCAGCCCAGGTGGCTCCAAGCCCAATCCAGCCTGGCCTTGGACACTTCCAGGGATCCAGGGGCAGCCACAGCTTCTCTGTGCTCTCTGGTCCAATGCCTCACGACCTATTTAGAAATTTGTTCCTAAAATATAATCTAACCCTTCTCTCTTCCAGTTTGAAGCCATTCCCTGTGTCCTGTCCCTTCATCCCTTGTCCCAAGTCCCTCTCCAGCTCTCCTGAAGCCCCTTTAGGCCCTGGAAGATGCTCTGAGCTCTCCCTGGAGCTTTCTCCTCTCCAGGTGAACATTCCCAGCTCTCCCAGCCTGGCTCCAGAGCAGAGGGGCTCCAGCCCTTGGAGCAGCTCCTGTGGCAAAAGTCCTGGGATGGGATGAAATGTGGGACAAGATGACCACACAGTTTTTCACCACGATGTTCCTGTGGCACCACTGACAGGCTGTGCTGGACAGGTTCTTGCTGAGATGCCAGTGTGGAGTGTATTTGGACTATCAACTAGAATAAAAGAAAATAATTTCAGTTGCATCTCTAATTAGATTTCTGAGCAGCACATCCAGCTGGTTCTGCTTTAAGAAAAAGAAATGGCTTGCAATGTGTATTTTGGTTTTTATTTATTTGGATTAAATTTTGGGCTATAGCCAAACCTAGTTGTGTTAAATTTTGTTATTTGACTATGGATATGAAGGTGATGCTCTTGGAGAGTGTAGATCAGAAATCTGTAAGTGATGTCACAAATTCTGTTTTCTAAGAGAAATGGATGATAATCACATGATCTTTTTTTTTGGTGATATCACCATTTCCTGTCTAAAAAAAATATTAAAAATTAATGTATGTATTTTCATGAGACAGCTTTTCTAAATAATTTGCTTAATCTGCCCCTCTTTTTCCCTGTATGTATAATTATCATCATACTATTGCCAGCATTATTTAATTTCTGTAATTATCAGTATTAAAACGAAAAGCCTTGGTTTTTTTTTTGTCAGTCTCTTTAACTGATTTCTCCTCTGACAGATTTCTCTTTCCTCTTTTGGTCTGTGTATTGAAAAGATTGGCAGTTCTGTAGAATATGAAGTTTTTAGATGCACAGTGACTTTCACATATTAAGGAAAAAAGATAACTATCGCTCTTTTAGTTCTGATTATTCCTGTATCATTCCAGAGTTTCAGAAATGGGATATTGGGCACGTGATTTATGTTACTGTGGCTCATGGTTGAGGGGTGCTGGGTTCAGGTGGTCTGGAGTGCAGCCTGCTCCAGAAATCCATCCTCTTTTCCAACACACATTTGTAAAATACGAGGGATTTGTCATTTTTACAGTGTAGAAATGTAGCTTTGAGATGTTTCATTAAACTAGGAGATAAGGAAAATGGGGGTTTGGAAAAATCAGATGTGCCTCTTTGTTTAGTAAGAGGTGCTGAGCTGACAATCCGTATCGTGGGAAGTGAAGGTGCTTAGGCTGAAAGTTGGTTGGTGGAGTTTTTCCTTGAGGTTAAATTTCCAACCACACTTGTGTGGCAGCAGCTCTCTGGCCACAGAGAGAAACAGACAACTTTCCCAGGCATCCTTCTGGGAAAGGCTGTGAGAAGATCAGAGAAAAGAATGAGAAACAATTCTTAAGTTGCTGCAACTGGCATTGTGAACATGCAGAATGGGTTATGGAGATTTTTTTAGCAAAGGGTGGTTTCTTAATTAGCCAATGATGATGGTGTTTTGATTGGAGGACCAATTAGGTCCAGCTGTATCGTAGCTGTCTATAAAAGTATGGGTTTCTTACTAAAGAAATCCTCAGCCTTCTGTAAGACATGGAGTCTGTGTCAGGTGTTACCTGGTGGGGACCTCCCTGTGCTGACACGTTGTCACTCAAATCCAACTCAGTTTTCAGATCCCAAAAAATGCCTTCCCCCCTAACTGGATCTACTGACAAAGCTGCCTGGAGGACATCATCCCCACACCCACCATTGTAGGTCAGAGGGATTTTTCTGCTTCAACCCTTGGAGTTGTTGAACCTCTTACTATTGGTAGTTGGATTGATCGGTCCTTTTCTCATTCCCCCAAGTTCTGCTTTAGGAATTCACTGAATTACTCCTCTTAAAATCTGTCCCCTCCTTGCTCTCTGAAACAGCAGTGACCAGGGCAGGGATTGTCCCCCTGTACTGGGCATTGGTGAGGCCACACCTTGGGTGCTGTGTCCAGTTCTGTGTCCATCATAACAGGAGAGACGCTGAGGGGCTGGAGCTGTCCAGGGAAGGGAAGGGAGCTGGGGAAGGTCTGGAGCAGCTGAGGGAGCTGGGAAGGGGCTCAGCCTGGAGAAAAGGAGGCTCAGGGGGGACTTTGTGGCTCTGCACAGCTCCTGACAGGAGGGGACAGCCGGGGGGGTCGGGCTCTGCTCCAGGGAACAGGGACAGGAGGAGAGGGAACGGCCTCAGGCTGGGCCAGGGGAGGTTTGGATTGGACATCAAGAATAATTCCCTCATGGAAAAGTTGTTAAGCATTGGAAAGGGCTCCCCAGGGAGGTGTTGGTGTCCCCATCCCTGGAGGTGTGTGAGGAAGACCAGGATGTGGCACTCAGCGCTTTGCTGGGGACTGGTCACAGGTTGGACTCCATGGTCGTGGAGGTCTTTTCCAACCTGAATAATTCTGTGATTTTTGTGATTGCTGTGCAAACCGACCACAATCCACAGGAGGCAAAGCACAAATGTCACCCCAAGGAGCCAAATCAAATTTACAAGGACTGAAAGTAAAGGCTAGCAGGGAGATAACTTTATCCCACCTTTCCTCTGGAGGCATTATACATGAGGAAGATGTTGAATTGCCCAGTTGGAATACATTGCTCATCTTTGTCTCAGTTTCATCTTGCAGAACTTCCTAAAGAATTTCTGTTACATTTAAACTCATTTAAATCCAGGATGGCTTCAAGTGACAGCTTTAGAACTACATTTTAGTGTCATTTAGTATTTTTTTTCTTTTTTTTTTTTGGAAGAAAGGTAAAGGTTGAAAATAACTGTAGACACTAGCCTAGACTGTTGAATAATGTTTGGACAGAACAGAAATAAATTGTAAACATAATTCTTTTCCTTGAAAATCTCAAAGCTGCATTTAATAGAGATACTCTTAGGTAGTTAAAGAATAATAAAGAAGCCTTGCCCTATCACTGAGTGGTTTTAGCATCATTATTATTTTGCTGTATCTCACCTTATATTTCCAGATAACACAGAGTGGATAAAACTTCTTAATTTCACTTTGTTTAGGTTAGTAATACTACAAACATACACTATTTGTTCTGTATGTGATATGGAACACGATAGCCCATCTGTATGGAAAGGGAGGTAACAGATAGCTCTGTGCTTTTATTTTTAATTATTAGGTAGTGTAAAAGAGCACAGGATGCCACATGCAAATCAGTGTAACACAAGCACACGCTGCTGGCAGCCACAGCTGAAATTTGAAAGGCCATCAGCACTTGTCTGGGAGTTTTTTTGCTGATGTTTTAGGCAGTGGAGTTGTGTCTTAAACACTTCTTGCTCTGTTTTGCTGTGGGGCAATGTGTGATCCACAAGGCCCAAAGTTGAAGCAATTAGAGTGGGAAAAGACCTGTCAGGTTTTGTGGCTCATTTTTTGGAGAATGCAGGATTCTTGCCTCTTCAACAATGTTGTCAAATGTGTGTCTGTTGTAGTCATAAATTATCTTTCCAAAAGTTTTTTCCACAATTCCTAAATGCAGATCACCATAGGAAAGGCATCCTGTATCTCATTTTTTGTGGTTTCCTTGTTGTACTTCTCATTCATATTAAAGAATTGCGATTGAAAAAAAAAAAAATTGAAGTTTGTTCCATTTTCTTCCTCATCAGTTACTTTTCTAAAGGCAAATCATTCTTCTTGATCAGTGACCTCTAAAACTAGTTGATTTACATTTAAATACAATCTGTCATTTACATTTCTAATAAAAGGAGAATAAAAGGGCCACAATATTCACATTGAAACATTAGTTTTCATCTATCACTGAAAAAAAAATTATTGTAAGCATCATATCTATGGAAAATATTAACATTAAAATTAAAATTACAAGTCAATACTTCATAAATTGTAACATAATGTTGTTATATTCTACATTTTCTTTGTGGTCTTCCCCTTTGTCTACCTGCTTATGAGATGTTTAAATTCCTTTGCCTAATTTTTAATTTTTTAGAATAATTTGCATTTAAAGAGTGCTGGATAATATCAATTGATAGACTTGATTTTTTTTTTTTTGGTTTAACTTTTGGATGGAAATTTTAATTAACATACAGAAAATTGACATTTAAATAGTTCTTATTTTAAGACCATATAGATGCAGGATGAATGCATTATTTTTCTTATTGTTTAAATCTGTGTACCAAATGTTATCTGTAGATGTAAATTATTTTATTTATTTCTTGGGTGTGTATGTATATTATCATATCCTTTCAGTTTTAGAAGGGGGAGATTTGTGGTTATCATACTGATTTTTTTTCTTTAAATGCTCAAATGAATAAAAGAAACAAAACTTTCCAGCATTTTTCAAATACCATTTAGAGCCTGAACCTTGAATGAAGGTGTGGAATGAAACGTGACATAGATGTGATATAAATTCCAAAGCTGGAACATAAATCCAACTGTGATTTAGAGTGTATGCATAGCACTGAGAAATGCAGATGGAGTTCTGACCTCGGGAGCTCCTGCAGAGAATAAAGGGCATTTTTACCCTGCCTCTCAATGTAATAAATATACTGAGGATTGGCTTAAAATTGAATCTATTGCTTATTAAAAAAACCAACCAAACAATAAAATACGATTTTGAAGTGTTCCTGGGTAAAATTTCCAGAAGCTTGCAAAAAGGAAACCATAAAGAGGTTTTACCTTCAGCTTCATTATGAATTGATGAACCTTGCAATTTAAATCAGTTTTGCTCATTAATTTTCATGTTGGTGAGCTGAAGTTCATTGTATTGATCAGAAGTTCTAAACCTGATGAGATGAAAACCCCTAAGTGCTATAAGAGAACAAACACTGGTGCTGATCTCTGATGTGATTTCTTCTTCAAATTAACAGGATCTGGTTAATTTGCTCCAGTGGAGGAGATCTGGGCAGGTTGAATAATTCATCTGATAGAACAGGTGTCAAGGACACTGAGTGACACATCCTGGCTCACTGATTCTAATTTTTGAGGCTCAATTTAACATCGTATTAGTAACTTACTAACAGAAGTAAGTTACCAGGATGTTCTTAAATATCATATCATTTTATATTATTTTGAAAACATCTCTCAGGAATGTGAAGCCAGGTTTCACTCCAGAGCTGTGTTGTGCAAAAATAAGGAAGGTGGAGCAAATGCTGGTGCAGCTGCCACTCTCCCATGGGCAGATTTCTGGTTTTTGTGTGTAAATGTCTGACTAAAAATGACAGAACCAGCCATAGTTGAGTTGCCCCAGAGAAGTTTTGGAAACTTGCTGGGAAGTTGGAGAACAGCACATTTTTAAATCATTTTTTGGGCAGATTTTTCTTTGGTCTTGCCTTTCCTCTCCATTCCTTTCAGGAATCAATGTTTATTTTGTTTTGTGTTATTTTTAAGTGACCCCTCTCTCTAGAGTAATCAACTGACTGCTTGATTAAAATTGGATGTTTTGCATAATCAAATGAGCTTTTTGGCCTTTCTTGCTTTGAGCTTTGGTTTTAGTGGAGACCTCAGTGGTGCTGCTGCTGTTCCAGGCATTTGGAGGATCTCTAAGTTCTAGTCAGTAGGATTTTGTTTAATTTTGATGGGCATTAATACCTTCCTGTAACTGATAATTTTGGAGAGGTTGGTATGATTAAAGAGAACCTGAGTTGTGCTTTCTCTATTTAGGCTTTTCACATTCTAATTTCCCTTTTTTTTTTCTTTATGTTGCCATTATTTATAGACCTTTCAGTGCGAATAATTTACAGGTGAAATCCTTTTGACTTTAATAAATTGGGATATATTTGGTTTTCCTGGTTCTGTGATACTTTATTTTAAATCAGTGGTTAAAGGAGCAGAGGGGCATCTTGGAGAATCCTCTTCTTAGTGCCCTGATTTTCTCTCTGCTTTTTGTAAAGCTTCTGTACTTCCTTCAGTCAGTAATTCTGATTTTTCTATGACTTTGTGATCCATCTGAGATAAACACATTGCACTCTCATTTTCCTGTTTTCACCCCACCTTTTCTCTTGAAGCTTACCTGAATTTTCAGTCGTGTTTAACACATCCCCTTTAAATGGGAAAGCTCCCATAAGGATGAGCTGACCTAAATGAAAGGCTGAGATCTTTATCACCTGTCTGTCCCTACCAGTACATGGGAGGATTATTTCTGCACCTGTAAACACATTTTTCTGTGTGCTTTTAATCACTTAACACTTTCTGTGGCCATTCAGTTATAGAACCACTCTTTGTCTTGGTTTTGATTGAAGACTTCCCTTTTACCATTAACTGTTTCTCAGATGTTGCTGATACATTGGCTGCTTTGATGTCTCTGCATTTGAGTGTCATTATCTATTAATGAATTTAATAAAAAACCTCCTCCATCAATAACCTTTAGTGCCTTAAACCCAGGAATTTCTTAGACTGGCTGTTATGAACTTGGTGGTAGCTTCAGTCACATTGTTTACATATCTTTAATTATTATTTTTTCAGATCTATCATCTGAAGTCCTACAGAATGATGAGAAAATGAGCTTAAGATAGTGTCTGTTCTGTTTCCACTTCTTCATGTGGCATTCTGCTCTGAGTGGGGCTAAATTGGAGCTCTGTTGATAACAGATAAAAATACTGATAAATACTGGATAAATACTGATAAATACTCTACTGTGGGTGCTTCAGCAAAGTTTAGTATTGCAGCAAAGAATGAATTTACCCAGGAATAATTGTTTTTTTGACACAATAATTGTTTTTTTGAATCTGGTGGCTTAAACATGAGGACGAGTAGGTCATGTAAAAACAGGCAAACAAAAAAATTGCTTGTGAAGTGTCTGCATTCTTCTGGTTCTGATCTCCAGCCTGGTTTACCAATTTAGCTTGAATTTTCTTGTGTAAATAAAATTATTCTGGGAGTGTGCCTTGGTTCCTGTATCAGAGGAGTTCCCTAGCAGGAAGAGGCAATGAGATTTTGCACTGTTGGAGAGGAATTTTCTCCTGAGAAGAGCCATCCTCCTTTTTCCTGTCGAGAAAACGAGTACCAATATAATTTGTAATAGGCCAGGTGTAATATATATAATTTGTAATATAGCCAGGTGTATCTTAAGTAAATAATCTCACTTAAGTGAGTTTATTCTGGAATATCATGCATCTTGTCAGCTCTGATGTTAGAAGACTAAATATCCCATGTTTGGAGACTAAGATTATAGTAAAGATTTGTACAGTAGAATCAAAATCTATTCTGAGCTTGGAGCTGAGTGTTTGTACTTGTTTATCTAAAGGAATGATTATACCCAACACAGTACACTCATAGTAAGACCTTGTCATGAGAGAACAAAGTGTGCAAATCCCCTAAGATTTTACAAAATTAATCTACTCCAAATCTTAAAAAAAAATCTAAATGGAAAAAGAAATTTTAAAAACCCCATTGCACTCAATTATTCTTTACTTCTGTATCTTTTTGCTCTGGAAAATTATGTTTCAGTGTAAAAATCAGTATAAATTCTATTTTTATGTGATGTCACTGTAGATGTTTCAAATATTAAAGCAAATTCTTGCTTGTAATGTCTTTGGAATTACAGTTCCTCTTGGGATCATTTGTCTGATGACGTTTAGTTTTTAGTAATAAGTTCCTATGAAATTCTTCATGCCCAATATTAATATTTCCACTTGAATATAGATAAAGCCAGATTTAAAAAAAATAGATAAAGAAAAGCCTTGGTCAAAGTCCATAAAATTTTATGGTACAAATGACTGAACTGTGTTCCTCGGAATAGTTGCTATGGAAATTCTTTTTTTTTTTGTTTTCCCACTGGGTTTTTGTTGTGTATGCAATGAGGCATTTAAATAACAGAAGAGATTGCAGAGAAAGTCTGACAAATAGGAGTCAACCTTTTAGTGCAAGTATTTGGAATAATCATCCCATCCTGGGTCACTTAGCACTGTCCCATCCCTTTTGGCTTTAGGGATTCTGCTCACAAATTGTCTCTGCACTTCAGAGTTTGTGGTATAATAGGAAAATAGGAAACACAAAAATTTGGCTGAAGAGAAAAATCAGGCCACATTGGGTGTTTGGCTTTATGGTCACTGGTTTTATTTCTGACTAAGAATAAAGTTCAGTTCTGCTAAGTCTGTCACCCTTCATTAGCTTGATATTATAAAGGGAATAAAAAAAATTCCAAATTTGCCCTCCCATTTATTTGTCTTTTTTGATAATTAATTTTATTTCCAAACATTTAAATGCACTGGGCCTCAGTAGATGTTTGACTTAAAGACAAACTAGCAAAAATGCAATTATGATCATCAGAAACTGTCAACAGCAAGAAAAATGTCTTTGAAATGCTGTGTTGATGGGAAAAGGTAGTTGTAGAAAAGTTTTTGAAAACTACTTAGAGAAGAAAGAATTGGGACAAGTCATCTGCTACACCAAATTTAGAAGTATTCTCCAAAGGTTGTTAATAAAGCAATAACGTGTGTCTGTAATAAAAAGGAAACGGGAAACTGGAAAAAAATAGCTGGCTTTCAAAAAGACTAGGGGCTAAATCACATTTGAGAATTTTTGGTGCTTTTAAGCACCATGAAGTCATCATCAATCTCATATAATAGGAAGTCAAAGCTTTTACTGATTGAAGGCAATACAGAAAATTACTGATGGTTTCAATAAAGCAGTTTTAGAGCCTGTGTCTTGGTTTGTGAGGGCAGGCAGGAATCTCTGCTCTTGTGAGATCCCTCGTGTCTGACATACTCCTGAATTGCCCAGCTCCTGCTGAATCCTATCTCAGTCTGCAGCACTGGGGTCATAATTGTAACTTAAATGTGGTGGAATCACTCTGGTACCAGGAAGTATAGCCTCAAAAGAAAGCTAAAGTTATTTCAAATAATATGAAGAATGAGAATGTGTGAAACTCGAGTATCAGGTTTTTCATTAGGTCCATGATAAAAAGTCTGAAAAAAATCCATTTAGAATCTAGTTTGTCTTTGAAGTTCGTGCAATATTTAAGTAGTTTTTGCAATTTATTTTGCCAAGGTTTTTAATGAATCTGTTGAGATAGCACGATTCAAACGAATAATCAATTGTGTGAATTGTTTCAGATTCTGCAAATAACTTGGACATTGAGAAACTCATGAATTCTACAATGCCAAGTGCAGGGTGCTGCACCTGGGTCAGAGCAATCCCAGGTACAAACACAGCCTGGGGGCGGCCTTGCTGGAGCAACTCTGTGGAAAAGTGTTGGTTTTTTAAAAAGTCTGATATATAATGAAAAGTAATGATAATAGGATCCTCCTTTATTTTTTAATTAATGAGCTGCCAGTCACTTCAATGACCATGTCCTCTTACTTTGAGTACACCAAAATTTCATCCTAAATGTGATATATAGTCTCCTTTCTTTCATAACACAATACCTGTATAGCTGAAATGTATAACACTGAATGTCTCACAAAACCAATTTATTTATTCTGTGCTTTGGCAATGCTCTTTGTCTGTTGCAAAGAAAGAGAATGGCACAGATGAGGTGGCATCTTGAAATTATTAAAAATAGCTTAAGGCCAACGAAAGGATTTGCAACAAAATTCTGTGGCTTCTACTCCAGTGTTACACACACTCAGAAGGTAAATTACCTGTGGTAGGGCTGGCTCTCAAAAGTCTCTGAAGAGAAGAGAAGGTGAGTGTGAGGTGTGGGAGTTTTCTGACAGTAGCAGCTCCCTGCAAGCTTCTGGCCTTGGGTAGGATGAGGCATCCCGGATTGAATCTTTTCACATGGGCACTGCAGAGCTGTAAACTCTGCAATCACCACAATTTATTTTATTTCTGGCTGCCGTGACTTCCATCTCTACAAGTAGGTTGCCTTCATCTTGCTGTCGTTGGAGCCACCTCGTATTAGCAGGCTAAGCTAATGTTTTTTCTTGGCTGAAAAATTTGGGCACCACTGAGCTGAAGAGTCATTGAAAAGTGGAGTTTTTTCCTTGGAGCAATCACCACCATGATTGCCAGATTCCCTGTTAATCAACACAATTTAGTGAATTACATCACTGGCACCCAGCACTGTCACTTCCTGTAGACAGCCAGGCTCACTGGTGTCGTCTGTGGGATGGATATTTCATGGGTTATGATCCCTGGAGGATTTTATAAATAACTCCAGCTTCACTGGGAGGTGATATCTGTGACTGGCATTAGTGGTGTAATTCAAAGTTAGGTATTAGTGTGGAGGTTCTGCACTGAAATAAATGTTCCTGAAAGGTGAAATGGAATGTGTGCAGTCAGGGCTGGCCCTGTTCCCGGATTTTATGAATGAAAACATAATATTGGGCTTGTAAAATCATATCCTTTCCCTTTTAGTGGGAAGTAGTCCTTTTAGCATATTTCCCTTAGCATTTGTAACTGCTTGTGTGATCTAGTGTGAAAAAAGAGATACTTTGCTGTTCTGTTTCCTTGGGTACAAGATTGTCTTCTGTGTGGTCCTTTTTTCAGATGATTGCTTCCTTTGTGTGACAGAGGGAATGCCATTCTCACTTTTTGGCATGAGTAAACATCTGTGTATCCATGGCAGATACTGAAACTCTTTCCATCCAAAACCTTGTTCAGATATCTCCTTAGTACCCAAGTGTTAGGTTTCCATAGATGGCAAAGGAAAACAAGAAGACCAACAAAAACCAAACGAAAACAAACTAAAAAACCCAACAAACTGAAAAAAACCCAAAAAACTGAAAACAAAACTAACGCCCCAAAATACCCAAACCCACAGCAAAACCAGAAAAACCCCATAAACATCCCCCAGCAAAAAAACCAACCAAACAAACAAACCAAACAAAAACAAACAAAACAGTAAAAAATACAAAAAGGGACAAATTAATGCATTTTCTACAGTACAAGAAAATGACTTGGAAGTTTCTGTGGGAGTTACACAGCATGAAGCAAAGCTGAAGTGCTTAATAATACCAGAGCCCTAAGTGAAGTATATATATTTTACCTTGATTTGTTCTGCTTATTATTTTATGAAATTTAGCTTTTTTTTTTTTCTTCTTCGAAACTTTTCATGTAAAATCTCAATGGTCATAATGTGGCTGTCAGTGGGAACTTTGCTTTTTGAGAGTTGCTGGCATATTTTAAATACTTTTCCCTTCCCATTGTACCTTCCAAAGTAAATATTCATTTGAGATCCTGGCTCTGTATTTTGCTTATAATCTAGCTGAGTATTTTATCGTGTACAAACTACCTTAATTACCTGTGGAGTTTCTACCTAGGTTATAGGAAAAGTAGCTGCTTAAAAAATCCAAATGTGGCACTGGTGTGAAAGCAAATGTGTATTCTGTGCCCAGAGGATTTTGTGTGACTGGTGGTGGAGTCATTAATCAAATATAGTTCCTTATTTTCCTGATAAAGGAGGGAAGAATGGGAGTTCAGTAAATGGAGATTTCAGTGATTTGAGTGAGAGAGTGCTCTGCGGTTTTTTGGTTTTTTTTTTGTTTTAATGAAATTGTAAGTGCCATTCAGCCTTATCTGGAAGTTCCATCCAGCACTCTCAGGTTCATGAGTTTTAGTGGTGCACTGAGCAGGAATAATGTTACATTTGGAACAGAATTATTGTGCTCTTCAGTTACTATTTGTGAGCCTGGCTCAAACTGTGAGGTGTTTCAGCTGAAGCGAAGGAGACCTTGGTGACGCAAATGACAATTTAAATACTTGGTTAAATATCAGGAAACACAGATCTCTTCAAAGAACTAATAAAATCTTCCACAACATAAATGCTGTTTTCTGGAGGAGGCTGTGCAGACCAGAAGATATGCAAATATTGGATTTAAAGGTAATTTGTGTAAGCTAACACTGCTAATAATTGGAATTTACGTATGTGCTGGCATATGGGAAAAACTAATTAACCACTCATGCCTAATGTTGCATAATAGGAAATGGTAACGTGAAGGCAAATAAATGTATGAAAAACTCATCAGGTTCTTGTAAGCAGGAGCCATGATTCAGATTTGGGGATTCAGGCTGGATGCTGCAGCGTGCTTTGTTGTGAGCTACGTTAAAAAACCACCCTGGATAAATCCCATTTCAGCCCTGGACTGTGGGAGTGGAAAACTCTGAGGGACTCTGGGAGGTGGGGTTGGAAATGAGCTGTGGCACTCTCAGTCCTGGCTGGAAATCCTGCAGGCACTGGGGTGGGCAGTGGGAAAGGCAGGTAACGCCTGGAACACCCCAAAATCATGAATTGAAAAAGGCTTCGAAACAGAATTGAAGTGACTTTGAAATTCCCTCATCTAGCAGTCATAGGGAATTTCTGATTTGGCATGCAAAATGCAGAATCATGCCTGAATATATATATATATATATATATATATATAATTTCAAACCAGTTATGTGCAATTCTTTATTTAAACACTTCAGCAATTATCACTTGACAGAAGGAGGTAGAGGGTGTATAACTGCTGATATTCAAGTTAAGGTTCTTTCTTGTTTGACTATGAGAGGCACAAAAATGTTGAATTGTCTCCTATGTTAGAAAGCTGGCTTGTACACTTTGGGGTTCCTAATAATATTTATCCATATATTATGTTCTTCTGTGATGGATGTGGAAACTTAGAGTAACTTGTCAAATGATTTTTTTTAATTTCAGGAAAAACTATACATGCTTTTCTGCTCCTTTTAACTAGAAGGAATAACTCTAATTTCCCACTTCACCTTAAAGTACATGTACTTTTTTATTTATTTGTTTTGCATTTGGGGAGAGTAAAAATAAAGGAAAAAAAAAGAATAATTCCTAAATCAACAACAATTTTACAACCATATAAATATATGTAAGTTCTCTCCTAAGAAGGCAAATTAAATACTTAGTATATAACTGTGGATTTCCATACATTTTCAGCTGTAATTTTAAGCTGCAGTTTACAACAACAAAATTGTACCATTGAGACAGTGTCACTTATGAAATGTGTTTGTAGTTTTGCAGCTGATAAGGACAGGATATGAAAAGGAAAAATCACAGCCACAGTGCAGTGAAGTGACAAAAGAGACGATTTATGTGATTCAGACAGAACGCTGCAGAAGATTGTTTCAGGGAGCAAGGTCAACTGTGTACAAAGCTGCTCCTGAAAATGTTACATTTAAATTAATTAGGTTTATTTTAATGGAACTCCAAGTGACTGGGTCCACACCGGGTCTGGCTTTTATCTGCCCAGGATAACTGAGCTACTTTGCATTCCTCTGCCTCTGGCTGGTAGAATGCAACATTATCTTAAAACTTTCTGAGGGAATGGAGCAGTGAATGATGGATAGATAACTCTGAATAAGAGTAAGGAGCAGCAGTGGTGATTAGAGGACTGATTGTATCAAGAACATTTAAGAAATTATCATTTTCCCCCTTCTCTTATCCACTTGTCTCACTGATGGCAGGATCAAAATTAATTCCACAAAATAATCTCTTCTGATTTCATGCTTTCTTCTTGTGAATACTGTGTTTTGAGAGGAGCTGCAGAGCATCAAAAATATTAATGGGAAGAGATAAGTTTGTGGCTCCCCATCTGAAGAGAGTTGGATAGGAAGTGCAGAAGGTGATGAGAGTGAAGATGAATTCTGCTCCCATTGGGTCATCCCATCCTCAGAGGCAGAGCTGCCTTTGTCCTGAGATATGCAAATGAGAGGAAGGCCCAGGACATGGCATAAATGATGCAAATAAGTGTTATCAACATGCCTGATAACCAGAAATATTTCCAATAATGGCATTATTTGGTCTACTTGTGTCTGATAATCAGAAATATTTCCAATAATGGCATTATTTGGTCTGCCTGAATGTAGGCTTTGAGCATGAGGTTTCAATGGCAATAGAGATAAATTATTTTTTTTTATAAATGTATAAATTGTACTTTCCTTTATTATTTTTTAAGGAAAATAAGAAGCTGGGTTGTTTTAGGTAAAAGTAATGCACACGCATGTTTTGCTGTGATATTCCTAGCAAAAGCCTCTAACCCATAAATCTGATTTCCAGTATTGTAATTTTTAGCAAATGCTGCTTTAAATTACCCCGTTTAGTTGTAGATTTCAGACCTGTGTTTGTGTAAACAAACATTGGCACGTAGAAGTAGGCAAGATAATGGTAAAATTCTGGGGTTAGCATTTTGTCTAATTCAATTATAAACTGTATAACATGGCTTGGATTTGGCATATGTTAATAGGTGAGATTCATTTATGAATGTGATTAAATGTGCTCATTGCTGTGAAACATTTTGTTGCAAGACTTGCATAGCTAAGAATTATCTTAGGTTATTATTTTAATTTACTTTGCTTACTTGCAATAAACTGGTGGAATTGTGTAGAACTACATTTTTCTTCCAAAATTTCATCAGTTAGCACCAATCCTTGCTCAAATGTTTCTATATGAAGCCAGCCTTGTGGGGATGTTCCTATATTTCTGTTTAACAATGAATTTCAAAGTAATGGAAGTTCAGTACCTGGGGTTTCATGCTATGACCTCATGCATAATTAATTTTTCACCCACTGTGAGAGTTTAGGGATTTTTTTTTAGTGATGGTAGAAATAGAATAGTAGTAGTTTATTGATATATATTTGATTATGGTGTCTTTTATATGCTTGAAATTAAATTGAAGTTTCAAAAGGGAAGTATTTTCTTATTAATATCTGGTTTCAGTTGAGTTTGCTCTCATTATATTAAAAATATTAATTGCTGGTAGGAATGTTTGATTTCCTTTCTGTGATCTGAGGAAGTAATTAAGTGCTGTTAAATAGAATCCTATTTCTTGAAATGAGTTCGCTTTCCTTTGAGTTTCCTCATTAGCTGCTATCTTACAATTAAGTAATTGTGCAAGATCATCATTGATTAAAAGTAGTGTAGAAGATTTAAATGCGTATTTCTGCTTTTGGGAATGTGTGAACTATTGAGGGGCTAGGGAAGGGAAGAGGTGCAGAAACAATTGGAAATATTTGATTTAATATGACTTTTTATTTTCCTGTGAAAGTAAAATGATAGTAAGGAGCTGATCAACCTGGAAGGGACTTAAAGGTGGTTTTTATATTTCATTGCTGTCAGGATGCACAAGGAAAACAGCCTCAAGTTACACCGAGGAGGTTCAGGTTGGATAGCAGGAAAAAATTCTTCACTAAAAGAGTGACCAAGCATTGAAAGGGGTTGTCCAGGGCTGTGGTGGGGTCACCATCCCTGGAAATGTTCAAAAAAATGAGTAAATGTGGTGCTGAATATGGTTTAGTAGGAATGGTGATACTCACAGGTTGGACTTATTGATCTTGGGCATCTTTCCAACCTTATTGGTTCTGTAAGGAGACAAAAAAAAGTTTTCTCTTTCTGCCTGATAAATAGATAATTTTATATATAAATATAAAGAGATAATGTTTATAATCTGTTTTTTTCCTGCTGTGTTTTCCATCCCTTTTGGCACCAGTAGCCCATGGAGAGTTTCTGAGCCTCCCTCTTGTCGGGATGTGAGAACATTGACAGCAGGACAACTCTGTCACTGCTGTGTAGATAGTGGAGAAGAAAATGCCACCATCAGTTCAACCCTTCAAGTTTTTTTTTCCATGCCTGCCCTTCTCAGTAGTGATTCCTCACTTCCAGGAACATCGTGGGTCTGTGATAAAAAGTAATTTTCATGAGTGCCTCTGTGCCAAGCGGAATGGTTCCTCCCTGAGCCTCTTTTAGTAAACGAAGCTGCTGATGCTTGAAAGGCAAATTGGAGCTGTCATCTCTGTGTTTCCCCTCAGATCCACTGGGTTCCTCAATTCCTGGTCCTCCCTGTCAGGGCAAAGCCATTGCTGCTCTAACAGCCTGGCACCACGTGCCCTGCTTGCTTTATCACAGGGGAGAGGAAAAGGAGTAGATTTATCTCACTCCTGAGGGCTGGCCCAATCTTCTGTACCCTGGAGGTTTCCTTACCTGCTGGAGATTGTCTCCAAGTGATTTGTCTTGCTCTCCATACCAGAGGAGGCAGCAGGCTGGGGTGACAACAGTTTTACACTCCATTTAATGAGGGGATGAAGTGGTTGATGCCTCTGAGTAGAAGTGTAGGAAAGCACTCCCTGATAGGTTTCCTGGGCTTCTCTCAAGCCTCAGGCAGCCTGCAGCTCAGCAGCTTCAGGGCAGTCTGTTAGGGGTGTTTTGTCTGTTTTATGGTTTTTTTTTCCCCTTTCTGTTCCCTTTCATAAATGAATTAAGGCATTTTATAAGCTGATGTAAACTTCTCACATCTGTAGTGTGCTATGACACGGAGTTCCCAAACCTTTCTGGGTAATGCCAGAAGGGTTTTGTTGATTTTTTTTTTTATTTCCATTGGGAAAGACAAAAGCAAAACATTGTATAATTTTATCCATGACACTACAGGTTGTTTTTATTATTCATTAGGAAAAGGTTCTTCCCCCAGAAGGTGCTGGGCACTGCCCAGGCTCCCCAGGGAATGGGCACAGCCCTGAAGCTGCCAGAGCTCCAGGAGTGTTTGGAAACGCTCCCAGGGATGCACAGGGTGGGATTGTTTGGATTGACCTTTGCCACACAAGCAGTTGGACCTTGATGATCCTTGAGGGAGCCTTCCAGCCCAGGATATTCTATGTTTCTATGATTTTGTATTCTTTTGTTCTTCAGTATGAAGACTTTTTAATCTCTGTAGTTTTTCCTTGGAGTCCTTGACTGCCCTTGTTGCCACTGTTTCCTCTGCTCTGCAATATTATTCTTTGTAGGAAAGTGATGGCTAAATTGTATTAATGATATGGATTTATATTGGCATAATGGTGTTTTCTGGTTTGTTCTTGTTCCCTTTTAGAATAATTCCTCACCTTATTATTGTTGCTGTTCTGTGTTAAGCTGGCATTTACAGAAAGCTATTATAATTCACAGATTGCATTCCTGGGTTTTAATAACCAATTCAGAGTCCATCGTTATGTATGCAGGCAGGATTCTGGTCTTTCCTGGTTTTTATCACTTTACATCTATCAAAGTTAAATTTAATCTGTTTTTTTTTCACTGCCATTGTGAGAATTTCAAAGCAATCCTGCTCTGTGGTTCTTGTTTGTCTGGAAGGAAAGAAGGGAGGAACAGGTAAATGATCAAATTCTGTGGGCTGGCATTTTGCATTTCAGTAATGTGTTGAATCCTGAGATCAGTTAATTTATTGTCAGTAACTAGGTTTCCTGGAAACATAAGAGGAGAGAGAAATGACATGAAAGTCAAGGAAAATAATAATGTTGGGCTATCTATGGTTTGAATTCTTTCTGCGTGGTGGATCAGGGAGGCAGCTTGAGATACAGAAGTGAGAATGGAACCCGCAGCATTCCCAGCAGCCTGATGCCTTCTGAAGAGTCATGAATAGATACCCAAACAGGTGTCCTGCCAGTGAGTTATAACAGGCTGGAAATGGACTTTCTGAGGCTGTCAAAGTCATGGCAAAATCTGGTGCTACCCAGCAAACCTCCACAAAGTGCTAGAGCCGAGAGCAAAGCAAAAGGAAGAGCTCAGCCCTGGAAGGATGCAGTTGAAAGGAGGTACATTTGTTCATAAATCCCTTTCATTTTGATTCTCTTTTCCTGAATTTTCTTTATTGTAAAGGCCAAGCTGTGTTCTAATAAAATCTGGTTTTATTAATTCAAAGCCCTTGTAGTGGTTCTGGTTCACGTAGGTGAAAGAAAAGCTGTGAGGAGATGTGGCTCAAAGTAGGGGTTGACACCGGGCCCAATTAAAGTCTCAGTGATGAATCTGAGAAATTCTTTCAGTTCCCAGTTGCAGATGTAGTCTAGACTGGACACTAATTTATTGAACTGTCTTGTATTCACTTGTGGCCACACCATAAATATCAGCGGCTAAATTAAGAAAAAAATGTTCTGAAAATTTCTAGAAGAGTGACCACAGAAGTTCTAGCTGGTAGAATTAACAATTAATTGTGTATGACAGTTGATTCATGAAAACTAAAAAAATCCAGATTTGGTTTGCCAGTAAGTTTTTTTTCTTGGGTTTTGTTTTTTTGAATTGTAGGTTTTTTTTATTTTTAATTATCTTTAGTTTTTTGTTTTTCTGCTTGGTTTTGTGGTTTGGTTTCATTTTTTTCCTGTTTTTTTCCCCTCTCCCTATTTCAGATGTTGACTAACACAAATCTGAGCCATCTAAACATGTTTTCTAAGATACGATGCTGGGCCTTTGTAAAGCACAACATTATTGAAAAGTTATTTATGTTCTGAAGGTGTTGCAGGTCATGGTGGCTTGAACAGCAAATTAAAGCTGAGAGGACAACACAATTACATCTCAGATAAAAAAAAAAAACCTCTCCCAAGTCCTTGGGATGATTGATTTCTTCATAGAATAGGTGGGGAAAAAGCATGTTTAGTTCTAAGTACTACACAGAAATCAAAAGAATACTGGCTGATGATGACAAATTAAGATTTTCTGTTGCAAACTGGAGCATTAATAGAATGGAGTAGATGAGAAACAGCCCCGTCAGTCTGCTCTCAGTAGAAAGCTGGAGCCACAGTGATAAGAATTTTTTTTTGAAGAAATAGGATGGCACAGAGGAATTAGCGAGGACAAATGGGGAATTTAAGGAATGGGATGTAAACATGTAGTTAAAACCAAGTGAACAACAACAAAACAGCCACAAGGGATAAGCTTAGAGTGCTTTGTAGGTGGCAGCAGAACGAGTGATAGGATGCCATGGATTAGTGAGGGCAGCAGAATCACCTATTGACTGCCTGTTGGGATACAGGGAACAAAACAAGAAAGGATTCAGGCTTAAAGGCTGCACATCCCTTGATCAGGGACAAATGGTGATTCTGGATGCTTTCCATGCCTGTGCAATGAAGAGAAACTGTGATGACACTTGTCACTATTGAATTATCTGCTTCGTTTTCTTTCATTCTGCTGCAAATACTCCACTAAAGCCCAGGAACATTCGTGCATCGTTGTGGTGGCTGCCAGCACACCCTGGAGTTATTAAAGGCAGGGATGTGAGCCAAATCAAAGAAACTTACTGTCTTGAAAACTGGGTTTGTTCATAATAAGACATAAAGGAGGAAACTTTAAAATACTGGTCGTTAGGAAATTAATGACCACGATGGTGAGATTTTATTCTTCTGCTGTGTGTGTGTAATGGAAATATCAGCTGCCACTGGATTGTGATTTTTCTGTCTGGAGAGATGTTCAAGGCCAGGTTGGGTGGGGCTTGGAGCAACCTGGGCCAGTGGAAGTGTCCTTGCCCATGGCAGGGGGTGGGACAAAATGAACTTTAGGGACCCTTCCAGCCTAAACCATTCTGTGATTCTGTCATTATATCACCTCTAGCTCTAAAAGTTATCCCTTTATTTGGAGAAATATAGCATAAAACAGAGCACCTCCAACGTGTCCATTCTATGACCAAACAGTTGTCTGTGTTTTATGGGCAGTTTTAAACAAACAGTGATTGCACCAGGCAGTGCCAGTCCCTTTCCAGCTCTATGAATTATGTGGCCATGGAATGTAAATCTCCTGATGTCACTGGCCTGCCTGACCTATTCCAGCACATTTATAATTACTGGGAGCTCTTAAATCTATGTGCTCCTTATCTTAATGGAAGGTAGTGCTGTAGGTTGTGTGGTGTTCACTGCTGGAGTTCAAGGGGTCTGGAATTCAGCTGGATAAAAGCAGTTTAGTTCTTGCTGGAGTGTGTGAATCGACTTTTCTGGAAACCTGGTTCTGTTTTGGGACTGCAAAATGACCTTCAGTGTGTTTGCATGGCTGTACAGGACTTTTTGAAATGAAGCCAGATCCCATCCTTTGCCTTTTTTTGATTTTTTGTTGACAGTGTCCTGCAGGAAGGAAGAGATGTGATTAGTGTAATCACCTCCATATCATGGTCTGTATTTTCTAATGAAATCAGTTCTGCTTAAAGTATTTCTTATCTTGGAGACAGTAAAGTTCTGAATTTAAAATAAGCAGGGATGAAAAATCCATCTCAGGTCCCTGTTCCTCATACATATTTTTTCCCTGTTTAAATTCTGTGAAGAATCTGGTTAATTTCAGATTTCATTCACTTTGCCTGGATTGGGGACTCTGCCACAATAACTGGTTATTGTTTTGTTTTTATTGTTTTTAAAGTTCTCTTAAATACAAATCTGTAAATCTATGATACCAAGTTTAATTTTGTTACCCCCCCATGTAATAATTTTTTACATTTTCAAGTGTCTGCTTCTCCCATTGCTTTGAGAGGTTAATGTTGAATTGTCAGCCTTGCTCTGACATAATTCTGCTTCTTTTCTGGATTGTCTTCAGTACTCTGCATGTTCAGGCAGAATAAGAGAGAGAGGTCGGGTGTTAGAAGCCTTATCTCTCTCTGTTTACATGACATTTTCCCAAGGTTGTGCATAAGTTTTGGGAGTAACAGCTACTTCTTTTTTTTTTGTTTTTAATCTTTTGGAAGTTACATTCTTTAAAGACGGCATCCCTTACATTAGAAATTGTACATTTCTCTGATTGTCTACACCTTATTTTTGCATACCCTCCTTTTTAATAAAGGACTTTTCTGAATAGGAAATACAGAGCTTTATTATCTTTAATTCAATGAATTCAGTTTAGAATATAATGTGATGCAGTTCTTATGCCACACTGTATTTTGGTTTTTCCCAACTAACAGAACTTCAGCAAGTCCTGTGAACACACAACTGGAGAAGATAAAACTTTTTGGATATTATAATC
Source organism: Chloebia gouldiae (assembly GCA_003676055.1). Taxonomy (NCBI): domain Eukaryota; kingdom Metazoa; phylum Chordata; class Aves; order Passeriformes; family Passeridae; genus Chloebia; species Chloebia gouldiae. Next base: position 44,322,539 of record QUSF01000005.1, on the reverse strand, counting down.
CATTGTGCTTTATTTAAAACATCCATCAACATAAAAATAACACCAAGAAAGTTTTCAATAACAAGTGACCAAGCAGAATTAAGCAGTTTCCATTCTTATTTAATTCTATGGTTGCAGATTTTTACTTTGTCCTTTTTTTGGATTGGTGATAAATAAGTATGGAGTGGTACCTGTGCCTTGTCTCAGAATGAGGCCTATTCTGATCAGGTTTTACTAAAGATAGAGCAACTTTCTGTAAAATGTGTAAAGGAAGAGCTAATTTAATGAACAGAAGGTTAGATGATAAATTTCTCTGATATTTTTAGGAATTTCTCAGAGGCAGCTGATGAGCAGCTGGACAAATCAGATACAGGATGATGTGACATCTGGAAGTTGGTGGGAATGTTCAGAGAGGTGGTTAATGACCCCAGATATTAATTGCTGAGGAAAATGTCAGCCTCCACTGGGCATTGTTTGAAGCCAATCCTATTTAATGTGTTAATTATGGAGCTGGAAAATGGCACAGCTTCTTCTCCATAGTGTGGAGGCCTGTGGACTTTCCAAGGGCAAGGGGAGACTCTTCTCATCCAGTGAAATTGTACAAGCTTTGGGCTGGTTGTGTCTGTAGTTCACATAACTAAAAAGTTCTGTTCAGTGCAGGAAAACAGTGTTGCACCTGTAGGAACAACAGAAAAAAAACCCTTAATTAAAATGATGAATAACTGGATAATTTAACACTTAGTGGAAGGGGAATGTGTGGAGAGATGCTACTATAGCCTTGCCATTGTGGTAAAAACAGCAGGGGAAAAGTCTCCTGAAAAAGCCAGCCAAACTCAAAAAAGCTCAAAACCCCCTAAAGCTTTGACTCTCTGTAGGAAAATCTGTCCATTGTTTCATTTGGAGGCAGCAGTGGTTGATCTGCCTGGAATAAAGAGTTCTCTCTCAGAGGAGTGAAGAGCAGCTGCAGGGTAACACAGTGGTAAGGTTAATTGTAGTTTCCAAGGATGAGGAATTGTAAATAAGATTCTTTCATCAGTGAAAGGATGACCCCTACATGCAGAAACAGAAGCTTGCAAAGTCATGGTTAGGATTAAGTTCAAGAAGTCTTTTTGAAGAACTGTTGGAACTTGAGATACTAATTCTATTGTTGTAAGGGGAGCAAATGCCTTAATTTAAACCAAAGCTTCTTAATACTTCTCTGCCTTTGTAAAATGTGAGCTGCTATTACTAATGCCAAGTTCATACAATGAAGAAAAACAAGAAGTGAAGAAATATTTGTTGGATTTTTTTTCCCTGCAAGATGTGTGATTAATATTGCCTTAAGTAAAAGCAGAAGAAAAAGTTTCAGAACTTATGGTTTTATTACTAAAAAGGAAGATAATTTCTGTAAATTCAGCATATCTACAGTAATTTATGTGTATTTTACAGATAATACTTTGCTGTATGTAGAAATTAGCATCATTTGGGGGGAAATATGATGGATAAAGAAGGCAGAGTGTAGGATCTGCACCAAGGAGCTGATTTAAAATGATTTGGTTTTCCTGAGCTTGCAGCATGACCTGACATGAACCAGCCTCTCAGCAGCACTGAGCTCAGGGGCTTTGATCACGTCCAGAGCTGTGAGAGAACTTTTATTAGGAGGTGTTGAGGAGCTGTGTGGATACAGAGAAATCTGGGGGAAAATCTGTGGTTGTACAGAAGAGACAGGACAGCCTTTTGCTGAGGCTGGGCTGCCTTGTGCTACAGATTCCTTAAAATCTTCTATTTCACTGAGCTTTTAGGGAAACTCCCTTGCCTTGACTGTAAAAGTGACTCAGTGGAAAAAAAACCATGCTTATATAAATAATACAAGATGAATTATCTGAATATAGGAATTTTATGTATGGCTGTTCAAAGCAGCTTTCAAGCACTTTGATTGCTTACACGTATGGGAGTAAATTACTTTTCATGTGGTTCTACTTGGAATATTTATTAAAGCAAAGAAATGTGAACAATCCTATTTTTCATCCTTCCTAGGAATAGCACTCCCTAAATCACCAGGCTTCTCATGGAGAACCACCCATTAGAAATATAGATGTTTTTAGGATTGGATATTGGGTATAACGTCCCCCTGACGTGAAGATCTTCTAAATAATAAACTTCACCTGAGTGCTGAATGATGGGAGAGCCCAAACAGGCACTCAGACTCAGCTGTAGGTGTGTGAGCCCTTAAAGTAGAATTATTTTCCTAGGACATAAGAGTAGATAAAAGCTATTTGGATGCTGAATGCAGTTAAGGTTTTCACAGAATTTTGAGGCCCATTCTCACTTTCTACTCAAAGCAGAGGCAGCAGAGGGTCGGGCAGGTGGGTGAGGGTGAGACCTCTCTGTTATTCCAACCCTTAAACTGGTTTTTGCACCTTCCCTGGGAGATTTTCAGGGCCTTTCTGATTTTTGAAGGCACTTTGCCCTCACATTTGATGCAGGTCTTGGTGTAGGCTGTTGCCTCCAGGACTGAGCTGGTTAATGGGACTGAAAAATGTGAATTACTCCATCCTTGCTGTTTTTTTAGCTTGCCAGTTCCCGTGTTGGGGCTCTGCATGGTCTCTGTCCCACTGGCTCTGTTACCACAGCAATCCTCCCCTTGTAAAGCCCTTTTCCCTCCTTCCTTGGTGGTTTATTGGTTAGAAATCTTGAGTTTGCATCATGGGCTGCTTCCATGTAAGAACGTGGTTTTGTTGAGGCCAAAACAGAATCTCGCCCCACTGTGGAGGTGGAGGGTTAGTGGAAGGGGAGAGGGCTGTGAATCCAGAAGGAAATGGAGAACTTAGAAAAGCTCCAATTAAAAATTCTCTGCGTGGTTAAGCTTGGGAATGGGGCCTAAAGGTTCAATTTGGCTTGTTTCTTCCCCACCTAAGTTTTAGGAAAGAGGAGAGGAGTCACATTCTTGAAGCAAAATAAACGAGTATGTCAAGAAGTTGTTGTTCAAGTGTAGAGACAGATACTCCTTATACTCCTCCAAACCATCCTGCTCTGTTTATTTTTTTTTCCGTTCTCCTTTCTCCATTTTTTAAAGCAAGGTGATGGGAAGTGCCCACTTGAACTCTGATTGTTTCATCCAGATCTGCTGGAGGCTGTACTGGGCTGTCATTGACTAATGATGAGAGCTTTTTATCTGCAGAAAGGCATGTTCTCTATTCCCTTTCCCACTGCACTTCTACTCCTCATAGTAAGTCTCTGTCCTCTTTGCATTTCTCCTTTATTTCCTTTCCCTTTCTGTGCTCCTGCTTTTTGTCCTTCTGTGTCTATTTGTATTCTTGTGTGAGTGGAGACCAAGAATGAGCAAATGGGTTGGGAATTGTGCTGGGAACCAGGCTCCCTTGAGGATCAGAGCTCTTGCAGCTACACTTTCTGCTGCTCAGGTCAGGGCAGAGGTGCAGCTGCACTGCTCAGTACTGCAGATAAATGTTAGGGAACAGAATCTTGGCTGTGTGTACCACCAGGTTTATATATATAAATATATCTCTATATATATAGCTCTGTGCCAGCCAGATCAGCCCAGGCTGGGCTCTCCAGGGCTGTGTGTGCTGGTCGGATTTCTGATGACTGAAATCCTACCTGTGCTCCTGCCTGTACCTGAGCTAATCCAGAGCCAGCTTGTGCCTCTCTAGGCACTGTTTTGCTCTGTAGGCAGACTCGAGGGTATAACCATTCATGTGTTTAGATTTCCACCTCCCAGTGAAGCAAATGTCTGTGAAATCAGTCAGATTTTTTTTTTCTCTGTCTGTCTCAAGAGCTTGTGTATCCTGCTGGAAGGAATTCCATATTCCTCGCAGAAGTCTGTCTCTGTGCAGAGAGGTGTTTGTTTTGACGTGGTTCTCAATCTTCAGATGCAAACCAAGGAACTGCAGGCTGTGTTGTTCTGTTTTTAACTCATCTTAAACCAGCTTTGTCTGGAGAGGCTGCCCTGTCCTCCATCCATCTCCGCTGCTCTTCTCAGAGCTTTGGTTGTTCCCTGTGCTGCTGTGAGCATGGCTTCAAAGGCAGGCAGGGAGCTGAGCACTTCTGTAGGGTTGTTCTGCTCCTGGTGCAATTCCCAGCCCTGTTACCAAGGGGGAAGGGTAGGAACCTGCAGGAAGAGCTGAGCTGGGTGATCAGCTGGGTTCAGAGCTCCTGTGGAAGTGCCCCACTCATCTGGACACAGGGGCTGCAATCTGGGGTGGTGACTGATGGGGGAGAATCAGATGTAGAGCAGATTTTCTTCACTCATCCATATAAATGCCTTAAGCATTAGGTATTCCATGTTGAGTATCAAAAAGTTAGTATTTTAACTTCACTATTTGGAAATATGGGCTAAATTATTACTATTTTGCCTTTTGACTCCTCTCACCTTACTGCTTTTCAACCTTGCTGGACATCTCTCTTTCACTAATAAATAAAATTTTTTGCTGTCCAGTAGCAAATAGAGTTTTGGAAGTATAGACTTGTCCTACCAGCATTGCCAATCTACTCTTGCCAGTTGATTAATCCTGCAGCTTTGCTATGAGTCAGGTAGAAAGGGTTTTACTTTATTCTGGATGAAATGTTTGCCATCTGTCTTTCATGTCTGCATTGCAGATGTGAGCTGGACTAACATCTGGAGCCTTGCTCAATTCTGGAAATGTTTATATTTCTAAAAAAATGATCACTTTGCTTCAGCAAACGTTGCTTCTGCCGATGAAGATTTTCAATATTTTTACTCCTACATTGGAGTTGCAGCACAGAAATGAGCTGCAGTTACTCGTGAGCAGCTCTGACCCTCAGAAAGCTCCTCTGTGTGAGTCACTCGGAGAGTGGATCTGTTGTGGAGGAAAACAGGGAGTTGTGGTGTGACAGACAAACAATTCCTCATGCTGAACATTTTGGGTTCGTGGGATGTTTTCCAAAAAGTAAAATTATGCTGTGTGAAGAGGCTGGCGGGAAGGGTGGTGTGGGGTTAGACTTCTGGGGGCTGTTATATAATGGAGAATTCTACTGATGTGGATTTTGGCTCCACTTGTTCCACTTGTTCATGTAAATACTTGTTAGTATTTACTAAAGTAAATACTCATTTTCTTCACAGATAGGCTTTGAAGACAGCCTGGCTAAGCAAATGCTCACACTGAACATTACTGAGCTGAATAAAGACATTTCTGTATTTCTGTGTTTAGGAAAAGCTAGAAGCTTAGAACAAGAGACAGTTTTTGGCACATGCCCAAGGAAGAAGAAACACAGGCAATAGAATTCCTAAAAGATATTCTTGGAGGAACTCTGGAGCTCGTTTCAGGATTAGGACTGCAATGTCTGTATTCTTCTATGGCAGTATTATTACAGCACTATTAAATTGCATTTTCTTTCAGTGGAGTACTTAGAGCTACTTTTGGGGAATATTTAGTCAAATAGTCATAAAATGTTCTTAGCATCCTGTCCTTTATCCAACTGAGCAGTCCCTGTTTGCCTGTTTGGTGTAGGAAGTTCAGTGTAGAAATTGCAAGGAAGAAACATTCCATCTCTTCTTACATAAACACTTGGGCAGGTAACTTCTTTTTAGTCTTGTCATTTAAAATTGCTGTTGTGACAGCAGCTGAAGGAGTGTTGAGAAAAATACATTAATTTTACTTTTTTCTTATTTGCTGTTGTGGTGTAGATTTGCCTGCAAATGAAAAACTGTCATAAGGTTTTAATAAGGTTTTTTCTTGCATGTGCCCTTTTTATATTTGAAGGGCACTGTGGTGGATTTAGTGTTGGTTAATTATTAGTGTATTTACTTTTTGTTGTGAGGTAGGATTAGGAGAAAGGTAAAGTAGGTTTAAAATTTTAAAAGGGGACAAAGAAGAATCTATTAATAGTAACTAAAAGAAAGAGTAATAAAAATGAGAATGAAATAACTCTTTTTTATTGAGTTCTGAGGGATATTTGGTTTATTTTTTAGTGAAGATTGAACCTGAGGCCATATTCTGGCTGTAACAACTGATCACCCAGATTATTTTTAGTATCACCTGCATGTCTGCCAGCCACTGAAGTTAATTTGCTTTTGTAGGCTCTTCAAATACAGCTTTGAATTTGTTTTTGAATTATGACAAGTTTGAGAACTTCTGTTAATAATTAGTGAGGAGAAGTGTGCTTAGTGAAAGTCTGTGATACATTTGAAAATATCATAACTCATAATTAACCAATTAGAATAATTGTCTACTTCAGACTTACTTTTTGAATTTCAGAGGCCAACTGGAGTGGCAACCAACTTCATATAAAAAAGAAACAGGCTCTGAAAGATAATTAAATGTTGTCTGTTGGAAAAATGATGGCTCCCACATCACCCATGTTTACAGCAACTAAAAACTGCCTCACAATTTTCTTTAATCACGCCTGGGTGTTTTCAGCACTGTAAAACACGAAACCTAATGGGTTTTTGTGGAAGAGTGGAAACTGAATAATAGTGATTTTAGCACTCACTAGATATTATCTGATAATTCTGTTACCAAATGTTTGCAAGTGAGAGGAGGCTAATGGTGGTTTTTTATGTGATTTGTAAATATATTGATTAGGGAGTTCTGATATGCCTCTCTTTTGGAGCAAGTATTGAAACCCAGTGAGAATCTTTTGCAGAGACTCACCAGCTTGTTTATATTGATTGATAGTGATTCCTCAAGACACTCTCCTGAGTAGAGCAGTAGAATTTATTTTGTATATACTGGATAATGCTGCTAAATCCTGAAAAAGTACCTTACTGAATTAAGCTTCATTAAGTGGATTGTGTTTCAAGGAGCAATAGCAGAGTTTCTTTTGTTCCCTTAATTATGGTGGTGATTAATTTGTTTATTTATTTGTAAATTTTAGTACTGAAATTAGATTATTGATTAGAACTACTAAGATAACATACCAAAGTTGCTAAGTTAAAAGTATTAAAATTGTTTTTTTTTTGAAGAAAATAATTTAAAAATTTAGGGATATTGTATACAGAGGGGCCTGACCTGAATCTCACAATGTCCAATGTGATATTACTGGTTTGTCTTTACTTGTTAAATGTTCTCATGGTATACAGGACTTCTAATTTCTCATATTAATTTGAAAATAAAGGGAAATATTTGTATCAGAATTATTTAAAATGATTTTTTTTTAAATTAGATTTTTCTGTCCTCTTGGGTTTGGCAGACAGGTTAATTTATATGTGGCTTTGCTTGTCACCCAATACTTAAATCACTTTCCAGCTCAGTGAGGTGCATTGGATGTCCCTTACAGCCTGACAGCTGGACTTCTCTGTGTCTGAAATTTCCAAAATAAAGTCAACTCTTTAGTAAATTGCATGAAAACCTCAACTGGTGAATAAAATGACAGCAATTTGCTTTTGTCTTCATTTTGGGCTTTGTTTAAGCTTTTAAGCCTAAGGTGGTCTGGAGAATTTGTTTTGCCTTTAAATGAGTACTCCTCTTCTTGATGCAAAATTAAGAAAGGCTGAATACTGTGGGGGAAGTTTGATTCAAAAATCTCAACAGAGTTGCTGAATTTGTTTTATTCCATTTCTGACTCTTCCAGTTCCTTGCCTCTCCCACTCCGAGCGGCGCAGGGGGATATGGGGGTTGTAGTAAGTTCATCAAACTTCCTCAGACTTTTCCCCTGTCTCTGTTTGGGGTCTGTCCTTGAGGATAAACCTGCTCCTGCCTGTGCCCTCCCTGAGATGGAGGAGGACTCACTTATCTGCTGTGGTGTTGGAGATAGAGGAGTAAAAATAATTTGGAATATAAACACCTAAGCACCCACTGGATGTAGCAGTGGTGCTCCTGGGAGTTAATTGGGAGTAGAGGAACACCAGCAAGATTATGGAGAAGTATTTTGCGTCTGGCTGTATATATTTATTCTTTACATAAATGCTATGAAGTATGTGGATATGGCACTAATAATTTTCATGCTGTGTAATTTTATCTGTTCCAGGGAGTATGACTTCTGCAACGTCACCTATCATTTTGAAATGGGACCCCAAAAGTTTGGAAATCAGGACTCTCACAGTGGAGAGACTGTTGGAGCCACTTGTTACCCAGGCAAGTGTCTTTGGTTTATTTTTTTTCTTTCTTCAGCCTGATGCTGTATTTACTCTCTTTACGTAATTATCTTAATAGTATTTGATAATAAAAACGTGAGCAGTTTTTGTTCATGATCTCTGTTGGAAAGCTCTGTTCAAACATGTTTAGAGACTCTTGTTCTAAATAATTTATAGTCTCAAAATGTGAGCAGGAATACAGTAGCAACAACTATTTACTTATGTTTGTCTTATAAAGCAATTTAGAAGCTTAACAAACAGTCAACGATAGGGATCTGACTGAGACATGCTCCTGGTTTGTTATTTCACCATGAAAGACAGTTTCAGAATACAACCAAACCAAAACCAACCACCAAAATTGCAGAAGCTATTAAAACCTGTTTCATTCTGTCCTGCCATCATAGGAGTGTGTGTAGAGGCCTGATGCCTTTCTGTTTCCAAGTTGCTCAAAATAGGGAAAGCTGCTTCTTTAATTCCCCCAAAATGGTGTCTCTGTATGGCTCCTCTGCTCTTTCAGCGAGTCACTTTCCAAAGAAATGACTTCTGGTTGTCATTTTTTGTTTTAGAAAAAGAAATACGTTATTTCTCCACAAATTATTCTGGACATGAAAGTCTCTAACTGACTCAAGGCAGAGTCTTTTGTTCTTTCATTTCACACGGTGATAACATGGTAACTAACTTCCATTATAAACCCTGATAATGTTGTTCTGGATATGGAAGACAGATTAAAATCCTGAATTCACTGTGAAACCAGCTGAAAATGAGGTTGCCAGTTCTCTGTTATTCTGGTGCTGATCAACATCAGCGAGTGAAGCTGCTGTGCACCAACCTCTGTTGTGAAACCCAGGTTTTACTGGGTCCTCTGGGAGGGAATTTCCTGTCCTCCTTTTGCTTTATTTTCCACTGTTTTGCCCAGAGAAGAGAAAACATCAGCCCAGAAGAACCACTGTAGCTTCACAGTTTCACCAGGTGCTTGCTGGATTAAATTGGGGCTCAGCTACACCTTTGTTTGATAGCGCGCTTGAGCAAACGCAAATCAAGAAATTACAAGCTGAGCTACAGGACATGGATTTCTTCAATGATAAAAACTCATGTTCCCAAGATTGTATTTTGATGAGCAACAATGTGTTTCTATTTTAGCAGCATGTCAAGGAGACTAGAGAAAATAAAATGCTGTCAAGAGAGGGTAGAGAAATGCTATTGTTTTATTCAAATTTATGAATGTTTCCATTCTGATTTCTTCTTTCCATAGGCTTCTAGATAATACGAATAAATAAATAAAAAGAAAGCCTCTTTTTTGAACATGTAATATGATTTCTTGTATTAGGGAAATAAGTACATTTGCTTATTTCCCTCTACTTTGAATCCAGTGGAGTTAGGCTGGAACATGTTTTATGAGCCACACAAACATAATCACGAAAGCTCCAAGTGATGAAAAATGTGTTGCCTTCTTTATCTCTTGCATTTCTAGCTGAGGCTATTCAGCTGCTCTTTGTTTTTTTCTCTCAGATAACTTAATGATCATCCCAGTTTTAAAGACTTTTTGTTGGGTTTTTTTTGGTTTTTTTTTGTTTTTCTCTGCCTGAAACAGCATCTGCAGTCTGGTCAGGTCAGGAATAGTCTCTGGTTTAATCTCTGCCTGTGTAGTGGCAGCCTCCACAAGATGCCACATGCAAAGATTGGGATCTCCTTTAAAAGCTTCAAAGCAATTTCCTTCCTGAGAGAGAGAACATCTAATTTGCAACTTTATCTTGGCAAATAAATAAATAGATACATGTATAGGTATTTAATCCCGTTCAGTTTGAGCTCTGAAGTCCACTTGTGGATTCAAATGAATTAAATGCTTAACGAGGAGATCTTAGAGATGGGAAGTTCTTCCATAAGTCATTGAAACAGGTCACTGGGTAGAAGAGAGAGATTTAATGGCCACAAAATGCAGCAGAACTTTGACAAAAGTTCCTGAGCAACCTTTGAAGGCAGTCCTACTTCCTTAGAGTAATTCAGGCTGGAAAAGCCCTCCAAGAACATCGAGTCCAGCCTGTGCCCAGTCCCCACCTTGTCCCACTCCCAGTGCCTCACCCAGTCCTTCCCTGGACACCTCCAGGGATGGGGACTCCCAACCTCCCTGGGCAGTTCCAATGCCTGACCACCCTTTCAGTGAAGAAATTCTTCCTGATCTCCAACCTGACACTGGTGGCTTTTTTTGTTCTTTTTTTTTTCTTTTTTTTTAAAGTTTTTTATGTTTTTTAATGTTCTGTTAAAAATATTTTATAAAATATTAAAACATACTATAAAACCATTTTATAAAATATTTAAAAATTATTACCGTTTTTATACACTGTTTATGTAAGTAATTATTGGTTTTTTTTTTTGTGAGAAGAGAGAATTGACAGCTTATTAATTTGATCAGTATAGTTGGAGGGGTGGTAATTTTATTTTTTAATTTACTGCTACTTTTAAAATTTTATATATTATAAAGTTAGAAATAAAAGTTCTTCTTTTTCTTCTTTTCAAAAAAAAAGAGTAACTTTATTTCTAATTCTGTAATATATATAATTTTATAAGCGACAGTGGATTGGAGGATGAAATTGCCACCTCTCCAACTATACTGGTCAAATTAATAGTTTATCAATTCTCTCTTCTCACAAAGAAGAATGTAAAACAATCATTATTTACATAAACAGTGTATAAAAACCTAATAAAAATATATAAACATTAAAAACATAAACAACATTTAAAAAACTTTCTTAAAAACATAAACA
>QUSF01000005.1:44258248-44311756 GCA_003676055.1 Chloebia gouldiae | reverse complement strand
TTAAAAACATAAACAACATTTAAAAAACTTTCTTAAAAACATAAACAACATTTAAAAAACTTTCTAAAAAACAAAACAACCTGACCCTCCCCTGGCACAGCTCGAGGCCATGTGCTCTCATCCTCTTGCTGGTTGGGGGAAGAGGCCAATCCCCACCTTGGCACAACCTCCTTTTATGAAGCTGTAGAGGAATTTTAACCAACACTTTGGAGCAGATTAAATCCTGAGTCCCCTACAGCCAAAATTTGCCTGATCCTATGATTTCCAGCACTACAAATTCATGTTTTATTTTGGCATTTGCATTTGAATAATCAGAGTAGGCCTTGTTCTCCATGATGTGTGTGATTTTGGACAATGCTGGAAAAACTGGAAATTGTGATACACAAGTTTTAGGGCCCAAAAGTGCTAATTTAGTCCTTTGTATGTGTGAACTTAGACTCTGAACTCAGGGTATGTGTAGGCACGTGACAGATTTCCAGATGATGGCACATCTACTCATTTCTACTGATATTTTGGAGAGTAATGCAGAAATGTGACGTGGGTTTGACAAAGAACACCTCAGTGAGTCAGGGTTGGAGAATGGTGCATTAAAAGTGAATTTTAGACAAGCTCATTAGTGTTCCAGATGAGAAAATATGGATAACCTAGGAACTGATTTAGAAGAAATTATAAGACAAGAAGGTTGTCTGAGCTGGAGGCAAAAAAAAAAAAAAAATCCAAAAATCTATTAACTGATCATGAGAATGCATTAGAAATGACAGAAGTGCATTTATTGTAGGAAGCCCTGAACTAGCAAACTAATTAAAACTTTGTGTGGCTGTCAGGGATGTGAGAGGATTGGAGCTGGCTGGGGTAGCCTTTTCCCAGTGCTTGTTGTCATGGTGGAAGAGGAGCAGGTGGGGCCTCTCATGTCATTTATTAACTTGCCAGTACTGAAATTTCTAATAAATACATGCTGGAAAAAAAAACCCAAACATTAGAATTTCTGTTCTCCACAGCGTTGAAATTACTAATTCAAATGTGTCTCTTTTCTCTGGCTTTAGTGTCACAATTAGATAAAAGCATAAGGTAATTGTATTTATTGCTAGTTTGGTTTTTTTTTACCTTTTTTTTTTGCTACGTGTCTTAAAATTTTTAATTCCATTACATGTTTACAAAGACATATACAATTAAAACATATTCTTAAGGGTTGCTGCCTATTACTCTCACCTTCCTGCATAGTAACCAAGTGGGTTGCAATTTTATTTGTTAGAACGTGGGTGGTTTTCCTAAGAAAAAAGAATTACATTTTTAGGAAGGTTTTAACTGCAATTACATGATATTTTATGTATAGCTGAAAAATAAGACTTTTGGAACTTAATCCATGAGGAGTCATGGGATTTGTTTTTGTTGCTGGTGGTTTTGAGTGGTAATTAAATATGAATATGAATGCAATGTATATATGTTAAGAAGATAAAATAAATAAATGCCAACTATAAACCACCAACCTCCATACAATTGTTTTTTGAAAAATACCAAAAAATAATCATGTGTGTACAAATGGATGAAAAGATGAAGGAGCTGTGTCAAGTTTTTGAAGATGAGAAGATGAAATTTGCTCTGTTGGGAAGATTTAAATTTTCTAATGTCAATCTGTGATTCTTTTCATTAGTTTTACCTAGGAATTTTAAATATTCAGCCTATGTGGCTGTTTTACAACTGTGCCTTTATTACCAGAACCATGCAGCAGTTATGCCTTTTAGGATCTTTACATTTTTGGACTGTTACTTATTATTCCAGAGTTCTGACAACAGCACAAATAATGGTGAGCGTTCCTGTTGCAGACTGTTTGTGACTGACTCTGTTTTCCTGCAGTGTGACACACTTTTGTCCTTCTAGATTTGCTGTGGAGAGACAGTTCTGATGGCAGTGCATGTTTTGTGGGTTTTTTTCCCAATAAATTTAATATGCCAGTTACATCATCTTAAAGGAAGCAATAATTATAAGGCAGACAAAAATAATTGATTAATGATTTTGTATTTTTTAAAATAATGTCACTCAGTAAAATTAGTTGCCTATACCTATGAAATAAATAAGTCATTTGGTAAAATTTCAAATAGTTTTGTGTTGTTTATGTAGAAAATCATAATAATCATGGCTGATGTTATTATTCATGGATTTAGGACTAATCCAATCCCTTGTACTCTGTGTTTGGGAAATGGGCAAATTTCTATATTGCCATAGATATATAAACATAACCGTATTCCCAACAATTCAAATTAATTGCATATTACTTACATTTGGTGAACCTTGGTTTTATTGCATATGAACCCTAAATCTGCTGTGCTCTTTTCCATGAGGAAGATATTATTTATTAATCTCATCAGCTACATTTGAACCACAGCTCTGCTTTTATAGGGCTGGTGAATGTCTTTGCATATTTCAAACAAGTTTGGGAGAATGTGAGTAATGGAGCACTTCATGCCTGATACCTGTTGTACTGGTTTTAGTAATTACATTGAATTCTCCAGCAATTTCTTTATTTGGTAGCTGAATTCAGCTGAAGTTGCCTTCAGGACAGACCTAAAGGAAAATTAATGATAAAGTTTTATTTTTTGATCATTCAAACTCAATTCAATGGTATAATGACGTTAATATTAGGTCAGTGTTATTGTTTTTTTTTTTACCTGAACAGGACTATTCTCCCAGTAGTGAAACTAATTCTTGTTTAGGCTCTTTCTGTCAGAGCAGTCCCAAATCTGTGGTGTTTTTGGGAGTGTGGGAGCCGGGTCTGTGCACCAGCCTTCCCTGGCATGGATTAGGTGACGACTGATCCATGTCGGGGAGACAAACTCAAATCGTATCACAAAAGGAATATGGAACTTTTCTCTCTGAAACTGAACTTTAAACATTTTTATGGAGTTATTAGATTGAATAGGAAGAGAATCCTCCTTTCTTTCTCCAGCATTACAGAAGCACACAGCTGTTTAAGTTGAAAAAACCCTTTAAGATCACCAAGTCCAGCTGTTCCCCAGCACTGCCAAGGCCACCACTGACCCGTGTCCCCAAGTGCCACATCCACACAGCTTTTAAATCCTGCCAGGGATGGGGACTCCACCACTGCCCTGGGCAGCCTGTTCTGCTGCTTGACCACCCTTTCAGTGAAGAAATTTTTCTTGATATCAAATCTAAACCTCCCATGGCACAACTTGTGCCATTTGCTTTTGTCCCAAGTCTCTGCTATGTATTGCTTAAAATAATTCCTGACCTGAACACTGCCAGCTGCCTTTTTACTTCAGGATTTCTTTTCAGCCATTTGAGAGGCATCTGTTGCACTCTGGCCATCCCTGTTTCTTGCTGCCATTGGATTCAGTATCATTTGTGCCTCTCTGCCAGCTCTGGTTGGGATCTTCTCATCGTGGAGACTTCTTGTGCTGTCTAGGAGAACCTTTAGCTCATTTTTTTTTTTTTCTATTTTTACTCTCCCATGCTTGAAAGCTGCAGGGTATTTTTAGTATGCAGCGTCCTGTAAGATCTGGGCCTTGTCAGTCTGTGCCTCCCATTTTATTCACTGCTCAGAGGTGTTTATGGGTGTGTACTTTGGATTTTGTGCATGTGCAGGTTGGCATTTCCTGGGGGAACAGTGAGGACTCAGAGGGATTTAGGTCTCATCCATTGCTCCCATGTTTTTGGGAGTATTTTTTTTTTTTTAATGGAATGATGGTTCTCAACTCAGAACAATGCAATATGATGGCTGCTTTTTCTCCTCTCCAGCTGTACAAGTCACTGTGGAAAGATGGTGAGAAAATTTGTCACTGGTGTATTGTAGCCGGAAATGCAGATTGTGCCGGGAGCATTTTGGGTGTGCAGTAAGCTGTGACTGAAAAAGCTCATGGCTCAAATGATCCTGCTCTAATTTGTAATTCTTTGTATGAAATGCTGTATTTTCCATGCATTGTATAACTCCTAAATTTTCTTCATCATTAGGCAATTATTAGCAGCTCAGGGTTATCGGGAAGTGTTTTTGTCTTTATGTGATACGGACAAAATAATTTTCTTTGCAGAATGGTTTGTTTGGAAGGGACCTGAAAGATCACCTTGTTCCAACCCCCTGCCGTGGGTAGGGACACCTTCCACTATTCCAGGTTGCTCCAAGCCCTCTCCAGCCTGGCTGACTCTTTCCTGTAAGTGTAGGGAAGAATTAGTGAAGGAAGTTTCATTGATGGAGCCCAGGAAGGTCCCTGATCCTGTCTCCATCCTGTAGCCTGAAATAGTATCCTTGGATCTTGTCTAGACAGCATTCTGACCCAGTTCTATTCTTGCAGATGGTTTTCTGGCAGCTTTCATGGAAGACTTCTCAGAAAATGTTCTTGCCTGGGATTTCAAACTCTAATCAAGAAGATCAATCTAGTTATTGAAGTGTTCTTCTTCTGCTGTGTCCTTGAGGATGTATAGAAAGGTCCAGTGAAACAGGGATGAGCCTTTTTCATGTCCCCAAATCCACAACTCAGCAAGTTCTTAACAATCCTGCTGATTTAATTTGGGTCATCCCTGTAGAAGGGGAACATCTAAAGGTTTTGAGGGAAAATTGGCTTTGATTGCATTTTTAGATGATTTTTTCCCCAGTTTGCTTGAAAAGCAGTTCTGTGTTTTGGTTTTTTTTTTTTTTCCAAAACATCTTGCCTGTCACTTCCAAAATTTCTCAGGATTAACAAATATATTAGCAAATCATATTAGATTTCTTTTATGTTAAAAATGCTGATTAAAGCAGGATAGGTATATCACCTCATGTTTTAAAAGATGATTGCATAATTGAAAGGCAGTGGCATTGATACAAAATCAGAAATGGATTTTCATTTTGGCTGGTAAGGAAATCCTTGTTCATAACATAAAATTTCATTTATTCAAAGTGTTTTTGAATATTATTTGAATATTATTGTTTTTGAATATATTTGAACTTACTTTTTTTTTCCCAGTGGTTAAATTAAAGACTTCAGAATTACTGCAGCAGATACAAGTGTTGATATAATAATTTATATAACTGGAATGGTTCTAAGTCTAGGATATTTTTGTCATACATATGTGGTGCTTTAACAGGGGGGTAACTTCAAAATAATGTTTTTAATATCACTAAATGTGAATCAAATGTGTTAAGATAAAGAATTTTAATCACATACTCTATGAGCAGGGTTTTGGTGTGGTTTGCTAAGGAGCAATTTCCAAATAACTGTTCAAATATCCAACTGAATGTGAGCTCATCATAACATGATAAAATGATCCTTAAGTGCATCAGCTGCTGGGTGTAAATTAAATTTTATTTAGGTGTTATTATTATTGTAACACAGTGTTTGTTAATGGGATTATTATTGGAAGGATTTCCCCTTCTCACAGAAGCTGGTGACAAATTGGAATGAGATCAGAGAAAAATAATGTGAATTATTGCATTTTTGTATTTTAATGGAAGCCTAAAGACTTTGGATACATTTCCTCTGTACAAAGGCTTATCAATTAAAAAGAAATTGTCTTAAATGTGCTGCCAGTATAGATTTTTGGGACTATTTCTGGTAGCACTTACAGTATAAATTAATATTTTATGATTCTAATCTAAACTAAACTAGAATATGGGATTCTCACCCTGAAACTAAAACATCCAAACACTAAACAGCCTCATCAGGGATTTTGGAGTAGGTATTTGCAGGACAAGTAGTAACTTAGTAAGTTAAGAGGTATTATGATCTTAACCAGTGTATGTGTATCAGCAAGAGCTTATTTTGTAGTGAAGGTTTTTTTATTAATCCTACAAGATCCTCTGCCTTGGAAATGAAATGGTAAGTGAGTATAAACTATAAATAAAGGGTAAATTACATACAAGCTGGAAAGATAGGAAAATCAGTGCTACCTGAATCCTTGATGAAGAATTGGATATATTTTTGAAGTGTGGCACTCATGAGGCGTTTTAAATCTTGGGATCACTTTGGGTCCCTCATGACAAGAGAGACTTTGAGGGACTGGAGAGAGTCCAGAGAAGGGAATGGACATTCAGGAAGGGTCTGGAGCACCAGGAGAGGCTGAGGGAGCTGGGAAGGGGCTCAGCCTGGAGAAAAGGAGGCTCAGGAGGGACCTTGTGGCTCTGCACAGCTCCTGACAGGAGGGGACAGCCAGGGGGGGATGGATTTGGGATCTTATCCCAGGGAACAGGGACAGGAGGAGAGGGAACGACTTTAGATTGGATATTGGGAAACATTTTGTCATGGAAAGAGCTGTTGAGAAAGTGGAGTCACCATCTCTGGAAGTGGTCAGAAACTGTGTGGATGTGGCACTGGAGAACATGGTTAGGTGTCCTCGGTTGATGGTTGGACTTGTTGATCTTAAAGGTCTTTTCCAACCTTAAGAACTCTGTGAGATGCTTTAGGTCCACCAGGAGTCATAAAACTGGCAAAATAATTACTGGAAGAACAAAACCCTGCACTAATAATTTCTGAATCAGGGAGGGAGCAGCGTTGCTTATTTTCTGTCATCGATCAGATTTGCCAGGGAAAAGAGAAAATAGAGCAGCACCTCTGTGATTAAATATGTATGTTTCTAATGACTTCAGGGGCAATTTGGATATTGAAGTTTGCAATCCATCTTAACTTCATTCTTCAGAGTGATCTGAAAATCTTACTCACTTTCTTCTTTTTCATTAACTTCATTAGCTGTGTGTGTCATTAGTCTGGAGAAGTTAGAAAGGATAGAAAATAATCCTAATTACAAAAATAATACCCTAATTACAAGATTTTGCTTTGAGGTGTTAATTAACCTAATTCTAATGATCCATGTTCTGAGCAGCAGTGGCAGTTTCTGTTCCATTCAATATGTATTTCTGAACACTGATTTATTTATTACTGATTTATTTTATTACCGATTTATTTGCAGTACAAAAGGCATGGGTGCATGGAAATTTTGGGTTTGTTTTCTATTTGTTGCCTTTGTTAATTTCTATGGAATATTGGGTGTACAACCCAATGGAATTGGGTGTACATTGGGTGTACAACTTTGAATGGATCCAATTAGACTTTTTGGGTAATTTTGGCTGTTTTATGAAATTAATTATTTTTAATTTTTTTTTTTTTTGTAACTAGAGAGATTTGAGCTTTTGGTATATTTTAAAGATTACCTTGATTTTCTGCCAGAGAAATTTAAATGCAGTTTTGCCTTAAGAAAATGGTGTAATTGTGCCTTTAGCACAATAGTGTAAATTACTGTATTTGTTTTCCTGTTTGGTAAATTAATTTTCAGTATCTTTTCTTACAAGCTCATCAGTGGTTGGTGTTCTTGAATATTATGTGTCTGAGCAGCAAATGCTCAGATTGGGAAGAAATATCCTTTTCTACTTGTCTCTTTCAATGGGATGATTAATATTTTCCCCTTTTTATATTGGAGTTTCTCTCTTATTTAGTCTGTTTCTCTGTACTCCTGTAGTACTTTGGTACTCATTGATGAGACTTCAAACCCTTTACTAATTTAAGGAGGGTATTAAGGATATATAACTCATTCTTAGCTTATTCAACACAGATTAATTCAATATTGTGCAGATGACCTTTGACGAATACACAAGGCATATTTCTCTGCTGAGTAGAAATTTTCCTTTTTGTAGATATCTGTTTTTTTAAATAAGTCCTTTTAATATCCTAAATGAAGTCAGCGCTAGAATTTTGATTCTCATTCAGTTTCTTGGGTTAGTGTGGAACAAAAAACTATCTGCATGAATCTCCTCTCTTCCTTTATGAATAAAAGGGTATTTAGCCAAAAAAAAAAAAAGCTCAGTCATAACAAAGTAACCTTGACACTTAATGTGAGTATTGTTCTTTATGAACCTGTTTTAAATACGAAAATTGATTGTACGTAGCATTTTAACTAATTAATTTTTACTTAAGAATATAAGAATTTTCACTTAAGTTTAATTTTCACGTAAGAAACTGATAGTGTGGAAAAGGATAAACCAGAAGTATTGGGTTTGCATGGCCAGGTTTTGGTAGGGAGGGGACTACAGGTTTTGGTGAGAAGTTGCTGGAAGCTTCCCCATGTCCATGGAGCCAATTCCAGCCAGCTCCAGGACGGACTCACCCCTGGACAAGGCTGACACCTCTGAACTTTTTTGCTCTAAATCCTTATCTCCTTGTACAAACGGTTAAGCTGTAAATTTCCAGAGAAGGGTTTTGGAGAAACGACATTTGCAACAGGAATTAATTTTTTCTGATTCATTTCATCTTGCTCCCTGGTAATGAAAATGAATTGTACCTGCTTATGCTAATAATAAATACTTCCATTGGAAGGTGTTCATGTAAAAACATGATGAATCCAGTGCACTGAATGGCTTCTGAATGTGGAGTTGAATATGTATTAATGCATTCAATTTTTCTCCCAGGGAATTACAGAAATCTACACCCTCAGTGTGGTATGATTAAGCTTTTACTACTCTGCTTGAAATACTTTAATTGGCAGGTAGTTTTATGCTTTCTTGACAAGGATGGAAAAATATGAGGGAAATGCATGCATATGAGGCCTAACATTTATATCTACTTTAATATCTATACCTATAGGTACTAAAATAGATATCTATATTCTTTTTCTTCTTTCTTTTCTGTCTGCTTGGTACATGTTCTTTCAATCTGCTTCATTCCTATGTTCCTTCTCATAAGATCTCTGTGAATGCTTCCATAGCCTGTAATATTTGTATCTTTTATTTCTTTTTAGGCTGAGTGTTTTTATGTATGTGCAGTATGATATTGTTAACTCTTGGAATGTGGTGGATTAACAAATTTTGTGGCAGTGTTTTTACCCTTCATGGAAAAGTAAATGGTTTTTGTTTGTGCAGTTCCTGTCTGACACAACTGAAATACTTGTTAGAGTAGCTGGAAACCTGCAGGTGTATCCTTGTTGTAGTGCTGACTGTGATCACTGAGTTAATTTTATAATGGTCCATGCCTTGTAAAATAAGCATTTCTTGGTGAGCCTCTGATATGATGATTAAATCCACTAGCAAAGAGATACTTTCCTTTTGGAGCTTCTGAATTCAGCAGCACTCCAGCTCATATGTTCAGGATGTATCAGGGTCACAGCATTTACTTCCAGCCAGAAATCACTGCCACTTTACACACAGCCCTTTTCATCCACAGAATATTTGTAATGGTGTTGCTGCAACTCTCAAGAATTCCTGAAAGTCAATTTAAATGTTGGAATCTGAAATGCAGAGAATTCTCAGAACTTTGGGCCTGTAAGCCAAAGCTCAGAATTAAACACAAGATTTGATCTAAGACCTTGGAAAAGGCTTCCAAACTTAGGTGCTAGAAGCAAGAATGCAGATTTTATAGTTTAAAGCAGACATTACTTAAGCTAAGTAGTAGAAAGTTTAGAGTTTTAGAGTTTAAGAAATAGAAAAAATAAAACAGCTACAAAAGTAAACAAAGAGATTAGAATGCACTACTGTAGGTTTGTGTGCCATAACATAAGCTAAAAAGGCTTACACTGTGCCATGTCCATAAGACAAAATATTTAAAGATTAAGTCAAAAACATAAATATCCTTATTAGCAGAGTTTTATTAGTTCATAAATCCTTAAAAAGTCATGTAACTAAAAGTCTTGTAACCTTCTAAAACCATACTATAACAATGTGAGCCAAACTCATCCTTCCTACTTATGTAAAAATTAAGAAAAGAAACCACATCATCAAAATCAACTCAGAAGTCCCATCTCAAATTCCTTCAAAAATTGGGAATTAAGTGAATTATCACACTTGTGCTTGTGTTAGAGCACAGAGGAAGAAGGTCCAGGCTGTGAGCTGCATCTGTTCCCTTCCCTGTGTGGCAGACAGCTCTGGAGACAGAAGTTTCCTTGCTGGTTTGCTTGGCCAATAAGAAGAAATAAGGAACACAATTTTCTATTTTCATATTTTGGTCAGTACCTGGTTGCTAGAGATTTCAGTCTCTTTGTAAGGGACTTTCATGTATTTCCACCTTGATTTTCTGTCAGGTTTTGTTTTACCCTCTCAAAGGGCATCCTGTGACTCCATCTCTTTCCTTACATTTTAGTTGTTTGGAATATTGTGTAGAAAGTAGCATTAGGTTTTCATTAAAGAAAAGGTGGGCAGGGTGATTTTTGACACTGGTAAAAATTTCAGCAGTTGTATTGGTATTTAGGGGATTTGGTCTCTTTTAAAAATTAACTTTCCTTTAGCAGTAGGCAAGCTGCAAGAGTGGAAATGATTATTGTAATCATCATCCTAGAGCTTTTTCAGGTGTTTAAATTTTACTGAACAAAAGTTACTAAGCACTTTGAGACTGAAGGCTGAAATTTTCAGCTCAGTGTAGCAGATCATTGCATAATATTTTATACATCTTTAATGAGAGATTAGTAATGCTTTTGTTCTGCACACCTCTCAGCCTTTTTTCACTGAACTGAAAGTGTCCAAGACTAAAATTGATGCAATCAAGTTACAAAATTGTGTTGTTTTTTCAAGTGATTGGCCCTGCAGTTTTCTCAGTAGACATTAGAGTCTGTGAAGGATGCTGGCTGTGGGATTTGTGCTTGTTTTTTTTTATTTTTTGTGGTTTTCTTTGGTTTTTGTGGTTGTTTTTGTTGTTTGATTTCAGTACTTTTTATTTTTTTTCTTAGTTTTATGACTGTTTTGGCTTTACAACCCGACACCAACCCTGGATGAGCCAGCAAAGACATTGAGCATCCGTAGATCTTTTATTTTCCATCTCTCATGGAAATGAGATGGAAAGCCTGGAACATCAGTTTGTACTGAGCTGTGGAAGTTTGATGTATAATCAAATAGTGGCTTTATACATACTTTTGTCAGCAGAGAAATTTGAAACCAATTATGTCAAAAACTACGTCAGAATAAATGAAGCTGCTTTATGAGTTTTCCTTTTCATTAACAGTGATGCTGCTAAAGCTGATTTGATCTGAAGTGGGATAAATCCCTTAAAAGTCTTCTGCAACCTTTGCTACAAGACTGCTGGGACAGGGAACCCAAAGGATCTTTTAAGTTTCTGTCACATCCTCGTCCTCCTGGGCTCCCCTCCAGGACTTTGCTCTCACCAATCACTTGGGTTTGTCCCCAGGCTTCATCCTGTTCCAAAATACTTATAAAACTTAGGAATTGCATGTCAAGAAAGTGCAATTGAATATTTTTGAACTGGAAAGAAAAGGACTGAAAATATTAAAGGTCTCATTCTTTATGGAATGGAATTTTGTGCAGGAAAGCAGTTTTAGAACACTGGAGGTGAGGGTGTGAGTTCAGTTTCAGATTTTAGCTTCCTGTAGTGGCTTTATGAAGGATTGTCTTACTGCTCCCATTTGACCATTTTTGTCTATTCTTTCAAATACCTCCCTTAGCCAAAAAAAAAAAAAAATCTAGTTACTAGATCATCAATCTAGGTCCTGTGATAATTTCTTATGCATTTTTATTTCCTCCTTATTCCTTCTAGATATGAGACCTGGGTCCTCTTAAATTCTTTTCAGAATCTTTGCTTTAAAAAAATAAATTAAAAATCACTGCAGTTTTAACCCAGAGGTGGTCGTGCCTTTCTTCAGGCCACACTCTGTGGTGGTCCTTGATTTTCTCTGCCAACTCTTTAAGCAGATCCTTGCTGTTAGAGTTGTTGTGTCAGTGCTCCTTAAGGCTCCCATGGTAACATCTGCCTCCAGGTTTTTCTTTACCCTTGACTCTGACACAGCTTTTGAATGTGTGTGTTTTTATTACAGGAAAGGACAGAAATCAGCAGGGTTGCATTTATTAGTTTAGAATTACCTGTTTTAGAGAAAATCGTTTCAGGTTAACAGCCTGTTGGGTCTGGATTCATTGGCTGCTTGCATATTGAGTTTCAGGAGGCTTGTTTAAAGAAGTTTTCATTGGAAAATCAGTCATGTTACAATTGTTCTGTGGAACTGACAGTCTGAGCTGCAGATTTAGTTGCAAATTTCACATTGAATTGCTGGCAAATACAAAGGTAATGCACACTGGATGAGTCAACTCAGTCACAGTGAGTCAGGAGCTCTTCTAATGTGTCTTTTACTGATACAGCCATCAGAATGCTAAGGCTTCAAAGGAGGGTATAAAATTGAATGTAATATATCATTTTTTATATCCCTTTTCTCCATCTCACTGCCCAGTACTGTACAGAACCTTTTCCTATTGATTTCCTCCTTGGTGGCTGCTCTAAACGTGCAGGAGGCTGTGCTGGGGTGGGGATGTGGGGCTGTCACTGTGCACTCTGTGAGGTGATGGATTTGTCACCACGGTTCCTGAGCACTCTGCAAGGAGCTTATTGAGCCAGAAAATGAATATGTGTAATCAGCATCTCATTTCACAAAAGTCCAGCAGGGAACCCTGTGCTGGATTCCAGAATTTCCATTTCTGTAGGGTGGAACTATCAAAAACTTAATTGTGGCATCAAAATGTGCCTTTTGCTGGAGTCATTAAGTCCCACTTTTGTCCACTGAGAATATGTGGGAAACTTGATATTCATAAAGCCTTTATTAACATTTGTGATTTCATTTTATACTCCTGCACAACTCATTTTTACTTTTCATGAGATTTTTATGATGTTGCTTATCCTTTTAAATGTATTTATTGCAGTCTTACTTTAGTAAATCTCCTACAGGTTACGGAAGAACTTTACATAAAAAAAACATGATCTGAGGCTCTATTATTGTGTTTGACACGTTTTCTTTTGAAGTAACTAAATCTCTGTATTTCAGATGTTTCTGAGTCTTAGTCCAGCTTTAGATTTAATAGATTTTAGATTTAGTTAAGATTCTATCTTGATACAAGGTGCATATATGAAAAAAAATAGCATTTTGCATTACATTTCCCATATTGATCAGGTCAACACATTCTGTTGACCGTATTGATCAAGTCTGATTAACCACCTTAGACCTGAATGCTCAATTATTTAATGGCAAGATTCACACATTACTCAAATATTTTTCCTTCTATAGGAGGTGTTTTAAAAGAGAGTGACACATCCACACACACACACACACACAAAAAGGTGGGGAAGAACGAAGGGGGAAAAAAAGAAGTTTTACTGAATCAGTTTGTTTGATGCTGCTTCTAAATGACTTTGGAAAATATGTTTGGAATATTTTTCCCCCATGTAAGACTTTTGATTATATTGTATCCCCCAGCATAGTTAATGTTCTAAAATTGCTTCTTCTTGGTGATGAGATGCAAATGATGGCTCACTCTTCATCAGGCATTTCTGTTTGTGGTGTCCTATTTATTCATTTAGCCCAGATCTTTATTTTTGTGAGCCATTCCACACAGGGAAGTGTAAGGCAGCTATTCCCTATATAAGGGAGCCAGTCAGCCCTTCTGCAGCTGGAGGGGTGGGAACTGGGGGTACTGGGGAGCAAATGGTGGGGATTTGGGAAACCACAACCCTCCAGGGGCTGAAATACTCATGGAATGAGTGCTCACAGAACAGCCTTGTCTGATAGTGTGAGCAGTTCACCCAAAACAAAGAAACTGCTTGCAGACTTATCCTCTCAAAGTAAATTTTTATGACAACAACGTTATCCCTGAGTTTCTTAACAGATGTGTATAAAAGATCAGCAAAATCTAGTCATGATGAGAATCTGACCTGCCTTTGCCTTGCTTCTGAAGAGACTGATTGGAATAAAACATTGCCGGATGAGACAGCTGAGCAGTCGTCTAACTTCATGAAAGGAGAAAAATAACAAAAACCTCAAGTATTTGGAGAGTGCTGTAGGCAATGGGAAAGTTTTGGAGCTCAGAAGAGAGATTGCTGTTTTGTGACACACGTTTGAGGGGCTGTGGTGCTGCAGGGATGATATACCAGCGTGCTCTGGAAGAAGAAAATGTCTGTAAAACAGTGTTTGCTCCACAGATTTTTGCTAGTGTTGTTTGTTTCCTGGCATGGCTGCCCAGCAGTAGGACACAGTGGAAATACATTCTTTCTACCCAAACTTTATCAGCTGATCCAAAATAGGAGTATTTGTAAACGTAACTAAAATTGGAAGGTTTGCAAGGGCTATGTTGTTATTTTTGGGGAGGTTCTGGCAGAGGGTGCCCAGAGCAGCTGTGGCTGCCCCTGGATCCCTGGAAGTGCCCAAGGCTGGGCTGGACCTGGAGCACCCTGGGCTCGTGGAAGGTGTCCCTGCCCATGGCAGGGCTTGGAGCTGATGTTCTGCAAGGCCCCTTCCAACTCAAACCATTCTCTGATTCTCAAGTTATAAAAATGCTGCTGATTTCAGATCTGCATTACTCAAAGCAATGATTTTTTTTATAGTCAGACACAGGAGAGTGAAATTACGATTTTTTTTTTTTTAAGTATGGGTGAAAAACTGAGATGTTGGGAAAAAGACCTGTGAGCTTTTGATTTATTCCTGCTTATTGTTCATTTTGAGATTTCTGAAGCAGAGAGGTGTGGAAATCACTTGGGCATGTTTTGGAAAGGGTTCAAGGAGGAATGAAAAGCCAAAGCAGCCAATGCCACATTGGGCAGCCTCTTCTCCCTCCCGTGCCTTCCTGAACTGCAGCTCTGCCATGCAGGAGATGGGGACCCTGATGGGGTCTGCTCAGCAAACAGGCTGTGGAACACTGGAAAAAAAACCACATTTGAGTGATACTGCTCTAGAAATGGGAAAACCACCGTTGATGAGCCTCTTTACAAAAATGTAGTGTAATATCAACAGCCAGTGTGAAACTGAAGCACGAGGGGAGATATAATTTCATGCAAATCCATAAATACTTGAAAGCAGAATATTAGTAGCAGATTGTCTCAAGTCTAATATTCTCTACTTATTTGTTGATGAGCTGAGAGGAATTAAATTTTCTACTTTCTCGTCCTTACAAGTTTGTGCTGTGAGAAATACTGTGGCATTTATAACGTGGTATTTTATAATTCTGTTGCATGACTCTGGGATTTACTGGTTCATTTTTATTCACTTGAATTATGAAAACAATTGGAACTCCTGCTAATTTTACTGCAAATACTTCTTTAGTGCTAAGGATATACTTAAGTGCTGTGCTGGGTACAGGTTTTCCTTGAAATTTCTCCCTGGTAAGAACGGGAACTTTCAGTCCTCTGTTTCTTTTTAGCTGTTGCTTGTTATGAACAAGTGGCAGGTAAAAGAAAAACGAAACAAACAAAAAGAAAGAAACAAACAAAAAAAACCCCCAAAAACCCCCAAAAAACCAAACAAAACAAAAAACCCAAAAAAGAATAAAAAAATAAGGTCTTCTTTCTTTTAGCCTGTGACATCAGTGGGACTGTCCTGAATTGATTTTTGTAGCTCTACTAAATAGACATTTTTCTTAAGTGATACAATCTTAATTCTTTTTATAGTTGCGTAAAAATATTTTAAACATTTATGTTAACTTTGCTGCTAATGTGCGACAGGAAATTGCCTGTAAAATACATTTTTAAAAAGCATTAGGGCTGATAAAAGTTTTACTTTGTAGATTCCACAAGTATCCCTAGATTTATTTTAAATCACGTATGCTTTTAGATACAGTTTCTTACATGTAAATGTAAAATGAAATTATTCAAAGATAGAATAAACATAAGTGCTTTTCCTTGTGAAGGAGCATTATAGATAAAACCTTTTTTTAAAAAAAAAAATCTCTATTTTGCTAAAGGAGATACTCAAGCTTTAAAATTCTGGTTTTTTTTTTTTTTTAGATGTTAGAATAAAAATTATACATCATGGCCTTAACTGTGCAGAGACTGCAAAAAAAAGGCAATTGAAATGATGCTGCAGCAGAGGTGTTGGTGCCACACTCTGGCATGGCACGTGAGGAATGTTTTCTGTCACTCCCCCAGGGCCATCTCTGAACATACCTGTGGAGTTGAACAACCCAGTTCCTAGACAATTCTTACACAGATTTTTCAGGTGGGACTGACTATGGTTTTTAGTGCTCTGGTCGCCAAGAAATAATCTTTCCATGGCAAAAATTGGTTCTGTTGGAATTTTCTTCCAGCCTTCTAGGAGGATAACGCACTGACACAGGAATTAGCAGCTGCTGCATCAAAGCAGCATCCAGGCAGCAGAGGCAAAAGTCCTGTTAAAAAGCAGCAAAACCCCCCGAAGGATGGATGCTTTGCTGAGATCTGATGCTGGGAAGGGCTGCCAGGCTGAGCTGGGGGTTGCCCTCTCTGCTGTCTTTAGCAGTGTCCAGGAGCAGGTGGCTGTGGGAGATTGCTTGGCTTGGTAAATTTTCAGGGATTACTCCCCTTGAAGCACTGATTGTCAAGATCTGAGACTTCCTCAGCCTCAGATTTGGGCAAAAAAGGAGGTAGAACATGAAATTGGTGAAAATTTTACAAAGGGGTTGTGCAGGGAGGAAGGTTTGCTCTCTCCAGTCACTCTCCTCCTCCAGTTTTTGTTCCAGTTCCACTGCCTGGTTTTTGAGGCAGTGGTTTGATTCTCAGCTAATTCTTGTCAGCACTTTTTGTGGTGTTTGCACAGGGTGTAAGAAACGTGGTTTTTGCAGTTACCTCCTTCATCAGGGATGAAACTTGTAAGTAAGAAGAGCTTGGTGCCGTGTGTCTTGACTCGATTAAAACTTTTAATGCTGCCTGAAGTGACATTGTCAAGCCATGGTTTAGGTGCAGCTGCTATGGAATGAGATTTACTCCCTGGTTTCACTGTCAGTAAAGGTGAATACTGAATGGTATTCTGATTTTTTCAGTGTTTTAACTGAAGGTCCAGATGATGGAATGGAGAAATGCCTTCAACACCAAGCTTGAGCTGAGGCTGGAAGCCTGCTGGGAGACAGAATGAGGAGTCAACATAACCTTGGCAAAGTGCAAATGATAATCTGAAAATATACAATCTAATTCAGTCCAGACAATTAGAAAGTTCTGCCTTTGGCCAAGTGTAATTAACTGCATAAATACACATCAGTGACCTGCCATCACAGAGGGGACAAGGAATTGTAGTGCCTCACAGATGAGCATGGCAAGAGTGTTGTGATTTACTGAACTGCACTAAATCAGCTGTGGATTGGAGATAAACCATCCTGAAAAATATTCCTTCCGTGCTTTTCAGCCCTGGTGGGGCTGTACTGGTCAAGTAAGGTCGTAGATCCAGAGAATATCCTGAGCTGGAAGGAACCCACAAGGATCATCCAGTCCAACCCCTGATCCTGAAGAGACTCCCCAACAATCCCACCCTGTCCCTGGGAGCTCTGTCCAAACTCTCCTGGAGCTCTGCCAGCCTCGGGGCTGTGCCCATTCCCTGGGCAGTGCCCAGCACCCTCTGGGGGGAGAACATTCCCCTGATATCCAAAACAAACCTCCCCTGACCCAGCTCCAGATGTTCCCTGGGTCCTGTCACTGTCACAGGGAGCAGAGATCAATGTCTGTCCCTCCAGGATTTGATATAATGCCCAGTTTAAACACTGCATTGAGCAAAGATTTGAGTTACAGGGGGTATAGATAAGAATGATACCTCAGATTAGAAACCTTGAAAACATGACTTAGTGTGAAAGATGGGACACAATGGAACAGTTATTCTGAGGAAAGGTGAGTGAAGTGCAATCTAGCAGTTCTCAAATACATGAGGAGGCAACAGGACAATTTGTTTTCTGTGGCAGGAGTGGGTAGAAGAGAAATAATGGACTTAATTTCCAACTCAGAAGATTGCAAGTTGATATTGGAAGCAGCTCTTCTGTAGTAAGGAAGGTACTGAAATAGATTCCCCAGGAAGTCATGCAGTGGATGGTATTCACAGAATCACAGAGTCATGAAAGCTGGGAAAGACCTCTCAGATAATCAAGTCCAAGCATCAGCACTGCCCCACCACACTCACCACTAAGCTGTGTCCCCAAGTGCCACATCCACACGTTTTTTGAGCACTCCCAGGCATGGTGACTCCACCACTGCCCTGCACAGAGTGTTCCTATGCTGGACAGCCCTTTCTGTGAGAAACCTTTTCCTGGTACCTGATCTGAACCTCCCCTGCTGCAGCTTGGGGTCATTTCAAGGTCTTTAGAACCAGAGTTCTGCTGTGCCAGTGCCAGGAAGGACAGAGAGGTGGAGCTGGTTCTGTTTTGGAGTGAGACAGCCCAAATATTTTTACACCCTTTCCATGCATATGATGCCAGAATGTTTTTTTTTTGTCTTTTTGTTTTGCTAAATTTCATTCCTTTGCCTTTCTGACCATCAGTGAGCAGTGGCAATCACATCATTTCTTTGGAACAGCAACAGCTTTATGTATCTCCTTGTTTTTTCCTTTCTGTGCTAACTTTTTATTTAAGCATTGAAATTTGTCTCCAGTTTTATCCCTAAAAGCAGCAGGTGTCCTCTGTGCTATTTTGTGGTCAGCTTTAGTTTGATTAATTTCATTAGCATAATAGTGGATTTTATGCATACTGTGCCATCTGTTTCCTTTCCACTTTATTCATATATCAAATGCCAGAATTGTTCTTGAGGTCTCAGGTATGTTTCCTCTGTCCTTTTATTCCTATGTCCTTTTATTTATTATATCCCTTTATTTATTGTCCTTCAGCTGAATTTGAAGGCTGAAGTATTTCATGTCCAAGATCTCTATCACAGGCCCAAGAGAAAGTAAGAAAACTGATGGAGACCTTTGATGAGCAGAGGTACTCTGTATGAAAGATCCTGAGTCCAGGGATCTTAGCTGTTACATTTTAATTACATTTATTATTGAGTTATATTATTCTGGGCTTTGGGAAAGGTTATGATTACAGTCTGAGCAATTTCCTGAAAAGAAAAAAAAATGTGAACAAACACAAGGCATAATATTAAGTTTTTTTTATAGTGCAAGCAGGAAAGGTTATGATGCTTTTTTTTGACCTTTCTCCCATTTCAGTTCTCAAGACATTTTTCCTTAAGAAGAAAAAGATTGTCAGATTCTTCTGGTCTAAAAAAGCTGTAAGATTTTTATTAAGTTGTGGGATTGAGATCAAGGCCTGGGTCGAGAATAAACACCATCACTGTCTTCACACAGAGACTGATAATCAGAAATAGTGAGAAATGCAGCTTTAATGAAATATTGTGGGAGTCTTCATGTTGTTTTGCATTTTTCTGGGAAATTTCTCTGCTATCTTTGAAAGGGTGATTCTTTCCTGTGTGTTAAACAGAAGGAAGGAATGTGCTCCTCTGCAGTGTGTGTGTGTGTTGGTTTTCCTTTTTATTATTTTTACAGACTGCATAGTTTCAGGTCAGCACTGAGACTTCTTACTCACCTAACAAATCATTCCTTCCCACTTAGTCTGAAAGAGCCTAAATATTCTTGGTGAGGAAGTTCTGGCTTCCCCCTGAGCTGGTGCTCACGTTTGGAGACTAATAAGCATCCTGATGCCATCTGAAAAATCAGGGAATTCATCAGCTGGGGATAAATCAGCAGCTCCTCTTCTTGTGGCTTTTAAAAGAGGATTTATCTGTGAGTGCAGGCTGTGCCCCAAGTCAGAGCAGAGCAAAGCTGGGGTTCATTACTCTGGCAGGAGCATCAGTGCCTGATGGACAATGGCACCTCCTTGGGCTCCATTCCCTTCCCAGCCTCTGCTGGAGCTGCAGAGTTCATCAGAGGTGATGGAACAGCAGGGGGACCACAGCCCTCAGAGCCTCTGTGGCTGAACAGGAAATATTTGGGGTTTTCAGAAGTTAACTGGTGTGGAAACCTTTGCTTGTGCAAGCAGATATTAAAGTAAATCATTTTTTCCATTTAGAACAGATTGTATGTAAGAGAGCATAAATACTTAATGACTTGAATTCATTTTCTGGCCAAAAATATTTAACGGATGTAAGTGGGTTTCTATGGTAATTGTCTGAGGTTGTCTAACTTAATGTCCTTTCTGTGACTCCTGTTTCGTTTATGGATAAAAGTGAATATTTAAGCCTCAAGAACATATTACTTCCACCTGCATTTGCCTGTGTGGGAAAACATCAGGTTATTTAGATCTCAAGTTTGCTTGGTGGTGACACATATGGGGAATATTGAAGGTGTTCTGTGTGAGAATTGTGTTTGTAAAACAACATGTGCCACTTAAAGGCAAATCCTGCCTCATTTAGAGGCAAGGTTTGTTGTTTGCCCCTTGTTTTCATGTTATATTATGATTTTTTTTACCATGTAATTTAATTTTGTCTCACCTACTCAATAGTCAACACTATTTTTAAAAAAAATCTAGAACATTTTCTATGAAATCTGAATTCCCAAGAAAGCCTTTGGGGGAGAATAAACATATCAATGGTTAGTCCAGTACTGACTAGCTTCTAATTCTTCTGGAAATCTGAATATATTCATTGAAGCAGTTTCTGCTTGTCTAATACTGCATGAAATCTTTGGCTGCTGACCCGGGTTAATTTAGTTGCTTAAGAATGGAACTTTTCCTCCTGATTTTATTTTAATTAATCTGTATTCACAGTCATGAGTGCAAATTTTTCAAATTATTAAAATCAACAATAACAACAATTCTTGAATACACAGAGGAATATTAGAAGAGAGAAGGTGACACCCAAGAAATGTAAATATTTCTAATTATTCTTGTGTGGCACAGAAATCTGTTTGTGTTCCTGAAAGCAAACATTTTGTGCTATTCAATTTGTGTAATCCCATCCTTAATTACATATAACTAGATCCAAAAAAGACACTTACTCTTTTTAGAACCATCCTTCTTAACTGCTGATGTTTTCAAGATGTTTGTTAAGGTAGTTGTTAAGCTTTAGAGAGTTTCTTGTCAGCTGAAAGCAATTCCTTCACAAATTAATAATTTTAATGATTCTGTGCATGTGTTTTTGGGCACTGCCCCTCTGTGTGACTCTCTGTGACTCTGCTGAGATGGATGCAGAGAGATTTTTCTTCCAAGTTTCTCTTGAAGTTGTGGATTAGCTTTCAACAATTCAGTATGAATCAATATATTTTTATTGTCTGGAGATTGTGTTTTCCTGTTTCAGATACAATCTGACCAACCAGATTTAATCAAAATTTACTTAGCAGTTTGTATCAAAAATGCAGATTCTTGATTTGCACAGATTTGAGGACTCTCATAATTAAATTTCAGAGTTCTGATGATTTTATTTATCTGAAATGTGTGCACTGAGCAGTCTTTTATCTTCCTTGTATCATGCAGAACTGATCAAACTTTTTTAAAGGGTTTTCCACAGGGTGTGGTTCTTTTTTTTTTTTTTTCTTCCAGTACAGTATTAAAAACAATCCAAAAAAACCTCAAACACCTCAACAACCTTTGTCAGGCATGTGCTGTTTTATACCCCACTCCCACACCTTTCTCTAAATCCTCTTCCCACCTTTCCAACAGTTTGTCAACACATTTCACATTTATTTGTCAACACAAATCACATTTATTTGGCCTGAGATTTATTGCACAACCACTTCTCTTAACAAAAGCTTTCAAACTTAAAAATAGACATTTGAAATACTAAATATTAATAAATAAGTGTAATTTGTAAGACTGACATTTATTTTTCAGTTTATAGGAAACACGTTTTAGTTAGCACTCTGTCATCAAAACTTGTGTGTGCAGGAAAGGTTTGACTGTTTATTTTTTAATGAGAAAACTTGAGGCAGAAAGTATTAGGAGAAAGTAAATAATTGGAACAAGAGAGCAAAACCAGCTTGCAGTACAGTCCTGATGGAATTTTTAAATGGAGTGTTTCAATAAATAGAAATGGAGTCTGAATGCATTGACCTGCAATAAAGTAAGAAAGTTCATTTGCTCCTTCTGCCATTGTTTTATTTTAATGTCAGGAGTCCCAGAGAGAATTGCCTTGGAGAGGTCCAATATTTACATATTGAGTGGAAAAAGTGCAAAATCATAATTTTTGATAGCTAAATCCTGAACAGCATCTAAACACTGAAGTGATGCAAGCAACCTTTGCATGAGGGCTCTTGGTTCTTCTAACACTGTATTATCATGTGTATTAAATCACTTGAGCAGCTTGCTCTTGGTTTTAAATTCACAATAATTGGCCCGAGTGGGCTTTGCACAAGTTTAACTCCATCAGTTGGTGGATCAGAGAATTTATTTGAGCCAAGTGGAAATCTGGTGTGGCTGTGCCTGCTGGTGGAGCAGGACCAGCAGCTGCAAGTCATCGATGCTGTTCATGATGGGCCAGTGCTGCTGCCTAAAAAAGATCCTTGTTGTGGCTGCAGATCAGAAAAAAAAAGTTGTTTTTGTGAGAGAGGAGATGCAGTGGCAGCTCTGGCAGGGAATCTTTCCTGTACGGTTTTGTAACAATCAAATAAAAAACCTTTTATATCTCTCTTACCTTGGTGGCACCTTCAAAACTTCATGCATTTGCATTAAAGAAAGTATTGGTTTAAATTACTCATAATTCTGTCATCCTGGTGGACAATCCCCATAAATAACAAATTACAGAATTTGATATATAAATCTTAGTGAAGGTTTTGTTCAGTGATGTAGAATTATCTTCTAAAGTGATTTAACAGCAAATTGCCTTTTGTTAACTCACTCCAGAACATACCTGGCTTTATCTTTTACTCTGTCAAAATGTAATTACCTTTAAAATTATAAGAGAATATTTTCTGTGTGGACTCAGAACTATGTTCTTTATAACAACAAAAAAAAAAACCAAAAAACAAAAACACCCCACCACAAAAAAAAGAAAGAGGGAAAATCAGGTATTTTCTTCCTTCCTTGATAATGATATTCATATAGTTTACAGCAAAAAAGAGAATTTATCTAGAAACAATGCAGGAGATGCATTCATATTTAAATTAAACTAATTAATTAAATTGTTTAATAAAAAGAGGTTCATTATATCTAAGATAAAAGAACACAAACAATGCCCAACCCAAGTATAAACACTCTCCTTGAAGCAGCTGTAGGAGCAGTACTTAGCCTAATGTGCAAGCTTTCAAGTGGCAGACTGGAAAAATTTTTATGTTTAGTTTGACTAAATTCTTGTTCTTTTAATTCTTTTTGTCTGCTTTGACTGTGGTACTTAACAAACCACTCATAGACACTAATCTTAATTTTACTATTCCCAGTCTCTGGAGTCTCCTAGGTTATACAATGGATGGTATTTTTACCAGCTGTTACATTCCCTATGGTAACTGCCCAAAACTTCTCATATTGTACATTCAGCTGTATTTATTTGCAAATTTTTGGACTTTTTGTGAGTCAATCCTTGCGAGTTTTTTTTTTTTGTTTTTTTTTTGCTACTTAGAGATGTACAGATTTCTACTGACTTTATGCATTGCTCTGAAGGCAGAGAAATTAAACTGCATCCCCAAAGGCTTAATGTTGGGTGGTTTTCAACATTTCTAAGTAGCAGTTGTGAAGAACAACCATTCTTTGCCTGAGCAGTTTTTTGTGGGAAAGGAAATTTGTGTTACAGGGCTTTGTATACTCTAACAGTTGTGTTGGAGAATTTTGGCATTTTTTAAAGGCTTTCCTTTTAATAATTAAAGAAAACAGTTTAGATGTGCTTGTTAAGAAGCTGACTGAAAAGATCTGTTCTTTTCCTTTTTAATTTTTAGCAGTAATAGCCTACTGAGATAATTGTTTTTAAAATGTAATATGGAATTATATGCTGTTAAGGATGACATCTCTGTTAAAAAGCTTATTCTTACAAATACAGCCTGAAGTCCATATATTTAGTGTTAATTAATGCATTTGGGTTTTAGTAAAAAGCTTATTTTGTGTCTCTTTGCTTTAGTCAGAATGAGCTGAAAACCAATTTAATGTCACTTTGTGTTTCAGACACACCAACTTCTCTTTGGCACCTGCTGTTCTGTTCTGCCAATTGCCACTTAGTGCTGGGAATATATATCAGATTCTTTTCTTTTACATTTCTAAGACTTTTCTTGGCTGTCATTGCCAGTTGAGGTTATAGCCCTTCAAAATTTGTGATTTTGTTGTTTCCCTCACCGCAGGCTTAAGTTTAATTCAGAGTTACTGGTATTGTGCTGCTGTTCAGAAAATCAAAGCTGATGGTGGCACTGGCAAGAGACAGTGGGTTAGGAAGGAGTATTTAATTTGCAGCAGGAGAGGAAAACAGCCTGAACTTTGCTATGGGAGAGAAAAAACACAAGCCCAAATCCAGGGATCAGGTAGGCAGACAAATGCCTGGTGCTGGGGTGATCAGGGAGGTTTAGGTGCCATATGCAGTGGCATAATTACGTGAATTACTCATGGTTCTGTTGAAACAAACAAAGGGGAAGAAAAGAAATGTTGATGTCTCCTCAACTAGATCTGTCTGTGGAGTGTGTGGGACAGAAGTGGCTGTTAGCTCTGTGTGGGATGATGTTGCTGCTCTCTGTTCTTCTGACAAAAAAAAATCTAGAACAGCAGGAGGAGGACAGAGATGGATCAGTTCCTGGAGAAGCCTGGGAGAACGCCAGTGCTTACTTCAAGTTTGACCAAAGGAGATTTCTGGAAATGTTCTATTTTGCCATGTCTGGAATTCTGTCTCTGAACAACAGGCTGTTTGAATTAGCATCTGTTCTGCCTTGGCAGGTCCCCAGTGATGAAATTCCAAAATAAATGTGCATCCAAAGGAGCGTGGCCAGCAGGTCGAGGGAGGTGATTCCCTCTACTCTGCTCTCCTGAGACCCCACTTGCAGTGCTGGTTACATTTTGGGTGCCCTCAGTATATGAAGGACATGGAACTGTTGGAACGAGTCCAGAGGAGGCTACCAAGTTGAGAAAGAGACCAGAGAACCTCTCCTATGAGGACAGGCTGAGAGAGCTGGAGCTGGAGAGGAGAAGATTGTGAGATTGTGTGGAGACCCCACAGCACCTCTCAGTATCCAGGGGGCTGCAGGGAAGCCAGAGTGGGATTCTTCATCAGGAACTGTAGTGGTAGGACAAGAATAATGGGTTAGACTGAAAAAGGTGAAATTTAGGTTAGATATTGGGAAAAAATTCTTCCCTGTGAGATCCTGGCACAGGATTCCCAGAGAAGCTGTGGCTGCCCCTGGATCCCTGGAAGTGTCCCAGGCCAGGCTGGATAGGACTTGGAGCCACCTGGGATAGTGGGAGGTGTTTGGAACCAGATGGTCTTTAAAGTCCCTTCCAAACCATTCCATGATTCTATGATTTCATGTTTGTGTGCCAGCTTAGCACCATACCCTTGTAATTAATGAAAAATGCTGTACTGGAGAGTGATGTGAGACCCCTCCCAGCCTAATTGGATGACGTGGTTGATCTCCAATGGCAGATACACCCTGTGCATGACCATCAAAAAGATAGCTTTGATTTTAGCTGTATAGTATGTCTTGAAAGCTCAGCCACTTGTCATGTAAAAAAAAGAAAATCAAACCAAAAAGATCCTAAGCAGCCTTTCCACAGACTCGATCAAATCTCTCACACAAGTTGTTTGTAATAACACAATTCTGTTCTTTCTCTGGTGTTTTTTTTTTTAGGGTAGTTTTTTTTCCTGTGTTGCTGTGCAAAAGGTACACAATAGAGAGAAACGTAGATGAAATATAGGCTTTGCTTTCTGACTGTAGATGAAATACAGGCTTTGTCTTCTCAGTCTCTCTACAATGTTCAGGGGATAACAGGGACTACAGAGGAGGTAAAAAATTGGCTGGACTTCAATAGTAGGGGTGGAAAATTGATGGCCACCAATTGCAAGGGAATTTTGCAGGGCTTGGGGTCAAGCTGACCTTGTTTAATGTCTTGTCATTGGTCTGGGCAGTGGGGTGAACTGCACCCTCAATAAATTTCCAGCCAGCAGCAATTTGGGAGGAAGGTCGATAGGCTTAAGAAGTAGGGCTGGCATGAGGAGTATCTCAGCAGGTGGGAAATGGCTGGCAGAACCCAGGGAAGCTCAGCAAAACCAGGGCAGGGTCCTGCAGGGGGATGGAGTCCCTGGCTGGTGTGACATGGGCTGGGGAGAGGCTGACTGAGCACTGCCCTGCAGGGAGAATGCCAGAATCCTGCTGGAAAATTCAGAACATGGGACTTGAGAGCCACGTCAACATGGAGCTGTTTTGGTGAGCTCAGCGTAAGAATAACAGAGAGTGAAGGGAAGAGAGAGTTCTCCTCTAAGACCACACCTGCAGTAGTGAGTCTTTTTGGGGGCTCATGAGTAAACCAGACATTGCAGTACTGGAAGAGATCTTTATCCTACTTTGAAGGTGGCCCTGCTTAGTTGAGGAGCTGGGCTGGATACTCCAGAGGTCCCTTCCAGCCTAAATGGAGTTGTGATGATGTCTGTAACAGCTACAGAGGTGGTGAAGGCTCTAGGGGGGCCACACGAGGAGTGGCTGAGGTCGCTGGGCTTGTTCAGCTGGAGGAGAGTCAGGGGCTGCAGCTTCCTCCAGAGGGGCAGCTCTGATCCCTGCTCCCTGTGGCAGTGACAGGACCCAGGGGGGTGGCTGGAGCTGTCCCAGGGAAGGTTTAGGTTGGATTTTAGGGAAAGGTTCCTTATCCAGAGGGTGCTGGCACTGCCCAGGCTCCCAAGGGAATGGGCACAGCCCCGAGGCTGCCAGAGCTCCAGGGGAGTTTGGACAACGCTCCCAGGGACAGGGTGGGATTGTTGGGGTGTCTGTGCAGGGCCAGGAGTTGAACTGAATGATGCTTGTGTGTCCCTTCCAGCTCAGGATATTCTGTGCTAATTTGAGAATTTTTAAGTTGGTGATGGAGATTTTATACAGCGTGTGAAATGTGCAAAATAAACAACCTAAATAAAGCACCCTTCAGGGAATACTCTCTTCTGCCTTCCTGAGTGAGAATTCATGGGTGCTCTGGATTTGCAATCTCGCCAGGATGCTCTTTGCAGTTCAGAACATAAGCCTGAGTGCAATGGAACAGCATGAAGAAGAAGTTAATTTCATTATTATTCTCACTATTCAGAATAGACCTCCCCAGAACAGTTCTGGGGGAGTTTTGATTTAATCGATGTATATAGAGAGTGGAGGATTGCTTGCTTCTGTTTTCTGCTGTTCTTTATGGACAAGGTTTTCATTAAAAGAAATATATATTAGTTGTTACAGAGAAACCAGAGCACTAACTCGCCACATATGTCTGAAATATTTTACTTCCTTCACTTACAGTACTTTACATTAACTGAAACAGAAACTCCTGGGAATCGTTTGCCTTTGGTATTTAGTGATGTATGAGATTGTTTTCAGTGCTTTTTAGGGCAATTCACAAACAATAATATTATCCTGAGGAAGCAGATCCTGGTGGTTCCATCAGCTGGAGCACCAGCGTCTCTCTTTTGGCTGCTGGAAGCCTGGGGAGATCAGCTGCCAGTGAGAAGCTTAAATATTGTTCTACCTGCCTTTGTAGTTGACTGCTATCTTATTTTGGTATCCAGTTCAGGATTATTTAAATCCCTTTGTGTTATTTCTCCTCATACAGTGTCTGAGTCATTGGAGAAAAAACCTTAAGAAAGATAATATTGAAGTTTCTATTCCAGCTGTGGTAGCTAGTGAGGTAGGAAATAAAACTTGAAGGTGTTTTATTCCTTCAGTGTAATTCTAGAATGGTTTGAGTTGGAAGGGATATTGAAATCATCCAGTTCCAAGCCCTGCCAGGGGCAGGGACACCTTCCACTATTCCAGGTTGCTCCAAGTTCCCTCCAGCCTGGCCCTGGACACTTCAAGGGAGGGAGAGTCCACAACCCCAGAACTGGTTACCAAAAGCTGTAAAATCTCACTAAAGCAATTGCTATCTCACTTTTCCTTTTTTCTTCATTTTTTTCCCCTTAGCCAGTACAACTTGCTGCCTGCTCTGTGGTTGAGTTCCTTTGATAACTACATCCTAAATACTGGGGCTTTTAAGATTGCTAGCGGATTTTTAAACACACGACAAGTGGCAGGAAAATAGTGTGTTAAATATCCGCTAAGAATTTCCCTTTGTCAGGCGTGTGCTGTTTACAGTGCCAAGGCTGGTGCTCTCCTATAGATCCAATAGAACAACACAAGTACAACGAATCCAGGGATTTCACAGGAGTTTTTCTATTACTCTAGTGTGGTCTGCCCTCATGTGGTTAAATGCAAGATCTTCCTTGAATCAGCCCGACACCCTTAGGATTTATTCTGTTCTGCTAAAGAACCAGGAGAAATAAAGGCTGATGGTGGAATTTAAGGCAGTGTGACCCCAAGTAGGTTTTTGGCATTTTTTTTTTATTGGTTTACAGCTCTCAAGTGATTTGGTACTTTTGAGATGAGTAGAAATACAATTGCATTTGATTCTAATTCAACTACAGATGTGCGTGTTTTCCTTGTCTTGGAGTATTTTTTTTTCAGATTTTGAGGATCCACTTAGTAATAGTAGGCCAAGGTGGCTTCATTTCTGATTGATTAATGCCGATAACAGAGTATGGAAAGGAAAACTTGCTTGTTGATTTTCTCCGACATAATAAATAATACCAG
This sequence comes from Chloebia gouldiae, assembly GCA_003676055.1. NCBI lineage: Eukaryota > Metazoa > Chordata > Aves > Passeriformes > Passeridae > Chloebia > Chloebia gouldiae. The sequence continues at coordinate 44,283,427 of QUSF01000005.1, read as the reverse complement.
CAATCTTTTATTTTTGATATCCTTTGAAAACCACTTAATTTTGTGATATTAATGCATAGCTATTGACTAAATAATTCATATTTTGCATGTGATGTGTTTGTAAGCTTGACTACTAGTGCTGTATTCAGTTTTGGAAGGAATTGGAGTTATTAGAGTTATGAGGTATTGCTTTATACATCTTGTTTTTTACTTTTTATTTTATCATTCATGTAGATTGTGGGCAGCTTTTTGGGGGGCTTCATATACTGACAGAAAACTGCAGATGATGATGGCTTTTCTTCTGCATCCAAAAGTAGTGCAACAAAGTTTTTCCCAAAATTAAAAGTTGGTAAAACTGCAGAAACACACGCACTTATGGCATCAGTGACATTTACTGTTTTAATTAACAAGGAAAATAACAGATGTCAGCAGGGGCTTGCAGTAGTAATAACTTATTAACTATGAGAAATTAACTAAAGTTACTGAATGCAAAAAATTACTTCATCCTCAATTACTGCGCAGTGGTTGCCAAGATGATTTAACACTGCACTGGAAGTTGACATTTCTGGTTGCTTTGAGGTCACTGCATTTAATGTGTATTTACTGATTATCAGGTAGATTCCAGCTTTCTGATTTTTTTTAGCTGGGGTAAGATAAACTTCATGTTCTACTCTTTCAAGGAATGTTTTGTGCATTGTGGTCTGATAAACCACTGCTGAGTTGCACAGAGATGAGCATTTGGAGCCAAATAACTCAAAAAACTTTGGTGGTTTCAACATTTTAAGTTCCCACATGGATACGTGATGTTGTCTCACTTGGACAATGAGAAACAGAAGGAAGATAGTGACAGGATCACAAGCAGGAAGGATTTGCCAAATGCTTCTCCAATTAAAATTCCATCTCTGCTATATAAAACCCAGAAGGATCCTTGATTTAGAGCTTTGGAAGACTCGAAGGTTTGGAGGTGCCAAGTCCGTTTAGGCACCCAGCTCCGGGAGTGTAATCCATAAACAGAAGTTACATGATTAGTTCTCCTTTTCAACACATGGAGAAGAGAGGAGAGAAGTTTAGGAGTGAGATTTAGAAGATGTTGTGGGAGAGATGTGAAAGGGAGCTTTTCGAAATCCCGAACCTTTCCAGAATTTATATGCTGAACTCTGAGCCTGCAGAGGGGGGCTTACATCACATGGTGATGAATAGAGCACAAGTTTGCTTGGACTTGGTTTGAAATCTTCTTTCAGGGTTAAAAAATGGCTCATTCTTCTCATCTCAAGCCCAAGCATGCTGATGTTGCAGCCCACCTTCTTATAGAATATTATGTGTTAAAGTGGTCACCCCTGAAGGAAGAAGACCTGGTTCACTTCTCTGCTGAGCCTGAGGAACTTCAAACCCACATTTCTTACCCCAAGACAATGCTGTGCTCCCCAGTTCATGTCCTAGCCCCTAAGCTGGTCATCCGGCCAAAATTAAGCCATTGTGTTAAGGGGAATTCTTGTTCCTCTTTTCATCTTAGTAGGATCATGAACTACTCTTATGCATTATGAAGAAAGAGATGAGAGAAAATGCATGTTTAACACAAGCCATAGATATGAATTTTTGAAAGGGTACAGCCTAATGTGCTTTGGTGTAGCATAAAAAAATGAAATGATGGGAATCTGTGGATTCTGTGCTGTCCTTGGCTGTTGAACTTGACTGGGATCAAGCCTTTTTGTGCTTGAAAACCCACAGCGAATTACACATCGAGAGGAACATCTTAAAATTTGACTTTCATCCTTTTCTTGCATTTAAAGGCATTGACCAGATTTTTTAGGAGTCAGATGAAGCCAATGTTTTTGCTAAAGAATGTGTAGCTGCTCCAATTAAACACCTGCTTCAGCTTTTCTCTCTTGGCAAAAGCTGGAATTGCCAAAATCCTAGCAAGATACTGGAAACACGTGTTCAGGAATGGGGCCATTTAGTTCTTGAGAGTGAGGTTTTGCAATCCTGCCAGCACTAAGAGCAGATCTTGTAATGGATGTTGCTGCTTGTGCTGTCAGTTCCAAGAGTTCAGCTCCTGGAGTTACCAGTTGACAAGTGGATGGTGTGAGGAACCTCAAGTAATGTACAGGAGCAAGTAAATCCTTGGGAAACTTGAGGAATATAAATATTCTGTCTTTCATGAGTGGAATATTAACATAATCTCTTTTTCCTGTCTACCAGGTAACTCCTGGAATTCATATTTGGCTTTTAAATCGCATCACAGTCCTTTAGTGCCAATTAACAGGAGAAATTTGTCACAAAAGGAGAATTTAATAATCTTTGTGTCTAATTTATTACAAATTAGAGGCGAATTGTATTATGGGAGCTATTTTATTAGCTTAATTTGAATTGATTCTTATTTCAGTTATGAGAGAGTCACTGAAAACATGCTGCAGGTTTTTGTGGCTTCATTTTTCATGAAGATTTGTAGGAGGAACATAACCATGATTCTCCATTTAATTGTGTTTTTCTAGTCTTCTTTTTCTTAACAATATGTTTTGTGAAAACATATTTCAGGCTGGTATGTCTGTTGTAAAATTTTTGATAGTTTTTCATGAAGATTTGTAGAAGGAAAGTAAGTGTGGGCTGGTTTATTTATTTTTTATTCTTTTTGATAGCATAACAAGTAGCCAGAAATTCCACTGAGAATTAATACTTGCTGAAGAACTTTAAAAGTGCCTTATATAATATTCATTCACATTGGCCAGGATGTAAACCTCTTCTCGTGGTGGGAGCACTGATAAGAAAAATAAAAATTAGCAGCAACAGTCTTGCTATCTCCAAATTATATCTTAAAGGTGCATCATGTGGGCAAAACAGAAAAATGCAGATTTGTTCAGGAATCAGTGTTTGGCAGCAGAAACGCGAATCAGAGCTGCTTGCTGTCCTCAAGCTACACTGGATTAAAATATAAAATATCCTGGCTCTAATCAGTGTTGCCTCAGTTATCTGGGTGCTTCTCAGCCAGAAGGGAGGTGTGGCACTGGCATTTGCAGCACCCCAGCTAATAATTTCTGCATTACATTTCTGCTTATTTATGAATGCCTCTAACCCGCAGGTGTTTGCAAACACCGAGGGGAGCTGGAAGGAGTACAAAAAGCTGGGTTAAACCACTGGAATTCAGCGTGGATGGGCAAAGTTCTGTTCATCAATGAGAATCCAAATATCCACATAGAACAGAAAGAGAATTTCAGTTCCATGAATTAGGTAGACAGCTGGTGCTAATTGTGCGGCGATAATTACAAGAGTTAATTATGTAAGCTGTTATGATTTATGGGGTAAGGACAGTGGCAAATTACTCAAGTTGATAGGGAAAATTGAAGAACAGTTATTATCAAAAAATGGAGTTATGTTACAGACTGAATCATGCCCAGCAGAACATCTGTGTTCACACATATTGGTGTAATAGGGAAAAAATACCCTTCTTTTTGTGTGGCACTAGAAAATGGTAAAAAACCCCATCAAGTTATCTTCTCCTCTGCAGAAATATGGAAAAAATCCAATTTAGCTGCTTTTCTGTTTTGTATGTGAATGAAAAATAGTTGTTGAAAGCATTTTCTCCTGTATTTTGCTCAGTAACACCTTGCAGTTGGAGTGGGATCAGCTAATGAGCTGCTGCTGAGAGCCACATCATAACTTAAGTCTTTGGTGTGCAGAGCCAGGAATTTGCACGGCAAAGTCCCATCCCTGTTTGCTCTGATGCTGTAACCCCCAACACAATCTGCTTCTCTCTCCAGGTGTTTTGAAAGGTCTCTTCTGCCAAAGGAAACAACAACAAAAAAAGGGAAAACCCAGCCATGAGACAGCTGGGAAAAGGAGGTTTTTGTGTTTCCAGACAGTTGTAATGTGTTTTTTTTTTTGTTTTTGTTTTGTTTTTTTCCTTTGATGCAACAAACTTCTTTTGGAAGCAGCAGGATTTTGAGTGCTCGAGGGGTGACCATTGTACAGCCCGTGAGGCAATGAGATTGTGCAGTGTCCAGGACATCCCTCTGGCTGCCCTGGCTGTCTCGAGACCCTGGCATGAAGTCAAAAACATCTGTGGCTTCGATTTTAGCCTGTGGAGAAAGCTGTCAATTTTGTATGAGGAATTACAAGTCACAAGGGTTTTAGCAGTGTGATATTTAAACTAACACAGGGTGGAAAAGCAGAATTTTTGGATTTTTAGAGTGGGGTTCAAGGGGGTACAAGATGGAGGAATTTGGGCATGTCCTAACTTTCCCTTCTTCTTGTCCTCCATGTCTTGGTGTGATGGTGGCACTTTTCTATTGGTATAAGGTAGAGATTCACTGTCTAACATAAATGATAGGAATTGGTGAAGAAATTGTAAATGTACACAGGTAGTTTTGAGTACATAATGTGGGAGCTGCCCAGAGCTCAGGCCAGAAATGTTATGGCCTCCTTGCTAGGCAGAGCTTGGCAGGTCAGAGAAAGAAAGTTCAGATAAGAAGAAATAAACAACCTTGAAAGCACAATCACACTCATTCCAGGCTCCTTCTTTAGCGTCGGGCTAGGGAAAGGGAAGTAAAAACTCTTTTGGGATCTCTTGGGGTCACCCTGACCCTTTGGAACCCCCAGAGAAATTGACAGTGCAGTCGAATGGAAGGGCAGCTGATTTCGAGAAAAAAAATGGCCCTTCCACTGAAATGTCAGGGCTGTCTTTGCTCAGGTCATTGAGTGTTTCCAGCACCTTGGTGATCTTTGAGTGCATGAGAAGAGAGGAATAACTTGTAGCTGTTCACATCCAAAAAATGCCATTGGGAAGAACAAATAACTTGAAAATACAAGGGGCATAGCGGAGCATAGTGATTTTTTTTTCTTTTTTTTTTTTCAGATAGTGATCCTTCAGAGAAACCCTTTTACACTGATTGCAGCTGTCAGAACCAGAGCAAAGTATTTGTCTGAATGGTTTCCATAATGTTTGCAGAGCTGTATTTGATGTGCCTGCTTTGGTTTATTAAAAACAAGGAAACATATAAATGCTGACCACTCTCAGAAAAACTCCCAACAGCCTCTGTCATTGATATTTAAATGTGTAGAATCACAGAATCGTCGAATTATTTGTGCTGGAAGAAACCTTTGAAGATCACCCGGTCCAGTCCATGTGCCGTGTGCCGCCGGTGTCTTCAAGCCTTTTTCCAAAGGGCTGCTCTCAATCCTTTTATCACCCACTCTGTGCTGAAAACACAATACCAAAGCATCTGTCCTGTGTGAGGGACCAGAAACAAACCATAAGGATTAGCAGGATAATTAAAAAATGTTAAAAAAAGAGAGAAAAAAAAGGTATATCAATATTTGCCTCGAGAGTTGTCAACATATGCTTGTTTTTAACGTGGTTATGGAAAGTCTTGGGTAGCTAATGCAATTCGAGCAGATACTGAGCAAAGAGAAGGCAAAGAGGGAGAATTACAACTCTTAAACTTGTGGCCCACCCCTTTCAGAAATCTGCAGGGAGAAGAGTTTAATTCAGAGAGCCAGGAATGTTCCTGTGTGAGCTGGAGCTGCTGACGGGGTTGGTTTGATGAGTGTGTGATCCAGCTCTATCCCCTTGCACTTCTGGCATTCCATGCCCACACACAGCCTCTGCCAAAGGGAAATCCATGCTAATAGAATTTTCTGCTTCTAGCAAAGACATCCTCACCTTTCTTTTGTGCTGCTGGAGCTGGGTAAGGAGGCCTTAATTCAGGATGGGGATGAACTATTAATTAGTGAAGTTCTGTTATTCCAGCAGAGATCTGTGGTAGGACTGTGTGAGGCTTCTTTAATAAAATAAGAGAGCAAGGTTCCCCAGTGTGATCACAAAACCAGGATCATTACAAGGCTGCCAAATGAGCTTATGGTAATTGTCAAGTGATATATTTGATAATTGTACAGAATTTTGGGTGAGTTCTGCATTAATTAGTAACAGAAGCTGATGGAGATATTCTTTCCTTTGTAACACTTTAGGTGGGGTAAGAAATTTAAAATAAACCAGTTAACCAGTTAATCTGTTTAAAATAAATCAGCTTTAAAGCCCTGCTGAAAAACAGGTATTTTAATAAGGTAAAAGGTTATTATTATTTTTTCTTAATTTTTAAATGCAATTTTTATGATTCAGAGGTTATTGGCTTTTTAAAAATAGGAAATAAATTTATATGCCATGGATTTTTCTGTCACTGGTATCAGAAGCCTTCCTTCCCCTTTGCCCTGTCCCAGTACAGCTGACTTTCTGGAACAGGAATTCTAATTTTGGAAGAGACTGCTTTTTTAGCATCTTAACTTGTAATTTAATGGAATTTAAAGAAGCTGATACAAGGTGGGTAAAATGGCAATAGTCCAGGTTTTATGAGTGGTTTTCTTCCTATGAGAGCTCTGTTTTACCCAGAGCCCAATCTGTTGGTGCAGAGACTGGAATCCAGAATTCTTTTCCAGGGGGATGCCCTAGTCCCACCTGGAGATTTCTCTCCTTGTTTTATCTGAATGCTGTTGATCAGAGTGTAGTGGGATGTTGCTCTTTTTTTCTTTTTTATTTATTGCCAGTAGATTTTGTTTAAAATTTTAAAGCCTTTGCTTCAAATTTACAAATCATTGAGGTTCATTGGCAAACAAAGCCTCTTGCACCATTTGTGATCTTGTGCTCTCTTGCTGAAACTCTTCCATGATTGTATTTGAGCCCCACCTTCTGACATGATGGAAACTTATTTTTTTAATGGTAGAAACAAACTAAGAAAAAAAAAAAGCAGCAAACATTTATTAAGGAATTGGGCTCAAAGAAAATACACCAGTATTTCCTTTTGGAAAAGAGGATTGACTTTGGGAGTGCTGTTTTCTACATGTGGATTACAAGAAATGGTAGAAAAAGTCTCCCTCTTCTGTGGTAATTTGGATTTTCCTGTGGACTGTGTTAGTTCTGGACTCAGCAGCTGAGAGCATTAGCAAAGGTTTTCTGCCAGTACTGGATCCTCTTCATCTCTACGACCTGCACATGTTCATCTGCTCTGCACAGACTGACACAGAAGTTCTCAACTGAGGAGATTTTGAGCACTTGTAGACAATTTCAGTGATTTTTATCTATTTCTGCAAATTAAGCAGCATAGGGAAAAAGCTGTTCTTTTATTTCAAAAAGGCCCTAAAGAAAATAGTAATCAATATTTTATTTCAATTTATAATGATTTCTACATTGGGAAGTTCTGATAAACTTTTCTTACTGTTTGATGGTGGGTTAGAATTATTTGCATTTCTGTAGGTGTCCATAACTAGATGCCAATGCCAATGATCAACTGTGAAAGGATCTTCAGGAAATGTCATGAGGAATATTTTCAAGGGAAAGCTAATAAAGAAAATATTATTTCCAGATAAAAACAGTGGGGGAAAAAAAAACATATGATGGATGAATATTACATTCCAGTAGCCAAGCACACTCCTTACTGAGAGAATGCTCTGGAAAACACTTTTTTCCTCCCAATACATCCATGGATATGCTATTTTCAAGGCCTGATTATATACATAGATATAGGTACATATATGTATTCTTCCACAGTCTGTAGTTTTAAGATGTGATTTGGAAAAAAATCTGGCTGAAATTAAAAAAAATGTAGCACAAAGAGAGTGGTAAAAGGTTTTTTGGTCAAAACTGTACCACAGACCTTGTCACTCTTCTGATAACAGAGATGGGACGACAGTGAATTTTCATATTTGTTTTAGACTCTTTTGGTTTTTAGTGAAATATCTTAATTGCAAAGGCATTTATTTTCTTACAGCAAATTTGTGGCTTAGAATGCTAATACAACACTGTAGGTGCCCTGGTTTGTATCCTGGTTAGGGAGAACTGCATCCCTGCTCAATTTTTTTGTGCATTTAACACCTGATAGTGCCCAGTTGAATATTCCTGTTTTTCAGCATCCTGGTGCTGCTGGAGTCATGCTGGATTCCCTCTTTGCCCAGCACTCAGCTGTGGGATGTGCACACTGGGCTGTGTTTTTAAGCTTCCTAATCAGTTTATTGATACCTCAATAAAGAATTTTTAGGAGACTCTGCAAACATGGAGGGAGAGTTTCCTTCTGTTTAAATACTGGTGGGATCATTTTGCTGCCTGCTGTGGTTTTATGACAAAATATTAGGAGTACAGTGAAGCAGCACTAGGACAGAATTTTCACCTGTGGGAGGTCTTTGCAGTGGGAGCTCTTTGTACCTTTCACATCTGGAAAACAGCCACAATGTTTTTGTCACCACTTGCATGTCACTGCCAGTACATTATCTCAAGGGACAATTGCTTTTTGAGTGGTTTCTGACCCTTGTGTGTTCAGTTTCTATTTTATCAGTGTCTTCATTTTTTAAAAAATGAAAACAAGTGACAAAAATGATGCTTTGGCACCACAGCCCTGGCATGCCTGGTTTTTATCTTTTTCTTTTTTCTGCTTGGCTGTGGTTTGCTTAGCCCAGACTGAGGAGAGGTTAAAAGGAAAACCCTCTTTTGGGGGACATGCTGCTGGATTTTATACTTCCAATTTTATGTATTCAAAACACGTGGCCACTATATCTCTTCCAGGACACAGAAAATAGTGTGAGGATTGAACGAGGTGTTCCTGTAAGTAGGGAATTGCTCAAACTGACAAAAAGTTGTTTTTCCTGCCCAAAGGTAACGACGCTGGTGAACACGAGCAATAAGGGACCGTCTGGCAAGAAGAAAGGGCGCTCAAAGAAGGCTCATGTTTTGGCTGCCTCAGTGGAGCAGGCCACTCAGAACTTCTTGGAAAAAGGAGACCAAATTGCTAAAGAGAGCCAGGATCTCAAGGAGGAGTTGGTTGCTGCTGTAGATGATGTTCGAAAACAAGGTATGGGGGAAAATGTCGATTCTTTTTCTTCTTTTCTGCCAAGGTTGGGATTAAATAGTGAGATGTTATTTCTTGTTTGGACTCAGATGTTTATTAGTTCTTATCTATGTTGCAGTCTCACAAACCATGAGTTCTACAGGACTTCACTAACAAGGTAAAAGTGGAGGCCCATCTCTCTCTCTATAAGGCCTTTTAAAGATAAAGTGTCCAATTAAGAAATGACACCTAAATTATTTTTGCTTTTAACCTAATAACCAACCACCCGAGCCTGCAATGTGGGCTTTTTTATCCAATTAAACAAAACCACCCAAACCCATGGAGAAGAAGGTGAAGAAGAAGGTAAAGAAGAAGGACCAATCTCTGCCCAAAAACCTCCATCTTGCTTTATATATATTACTATAGTCTAAAACCTTAAACTTTTAAGTTTTCCACCCTGTGATATTACACAGTTCTATTCAAACTCCACACCCACAATCCCAGTTCTATCATTCCATTTTGGAAGCTTCTCCACAGCCTCATGTCAATGCAGTGTTCCCCTGGGGGTCAGTGCCTGTCAACACAGAAAGTCTGAAATTCTCAGTTATTTAGTATAAAATTCTTAGTAAATTACTAGGGCTCCAACAGGAAAAATTGCTCAATGGGAGCAGAGCTTTGCCCAATGTCAAAGATTATTGTTCCATTTTCAGCCTTTCTTTTTTTATTCTGCTGTGTGACAAAATGATTTGATTTTCTTCACTTGCCTGAATCTGAGCAGTAGTTTAAAGCCTGTGGGTGCAGATGGAGAACTAGGATTATGGTACATATGTTTCTGAAAAATCTAACAATTATCAACCAAATAAAAGAGCAGATATCAAATATATTAAAAAATAGTATCAAAGCCTGAAAATAGAGGTATAATATCAATATTAAGACAATTATTTTCTGGGTGTTGTTGATAAAATAAATGCATACTCACAAGATCTGACAATTTTCTTTGAAAAGATAGAATGGATATGAAGTGCTTTCAAATATTCCTGTGTGGTAGGGGAAAATATGTTTTTAATATATGCCTATGACCAAATGTTTCCATTTTATTGATTTTGATGGTAATTATTTTTATTGCAGCAGAATTAAGTACCTTTTGGGTTTATTCCATTGTAAGTCCTATAATCTAAAAATACTATCTGCCAGTATCATCAGTCCTGGGTGTTAGAACAACACTGAGAGATCTCCAAGTGAGATGTCAAAAGGAAGCTAAAGGATTTGGGTGTAAAATACTGATATTCAGTGAGCTTCTCCCCCAGAACTCATACTGGTTTTTTTGTTCTTTTTTTTTTTTTTTTTTTTATCTTGTGAAAATTGGACTGAAGTGATTGTAAGAGAAAGCAGGGTTAAATTTTGTGTATATCAGCAATGCTTAGTGAATGTTCCAGGCTGTTCTATCCTGAGGGTATTTGTTCCTCCTCTCCACTCTGTGTATATTTGGTTTCACTGTTTTCATGTTCCTGTGTGGTTTGGGTTTTCTTAAATATTCAGTTGTCAGTACATCAGAATAAGTTAAGTATTTGCTGTATGCTCTATCTACAGTGATATTCCATTATTCTAGTGGGGTTTTATGGGTTTTGTTGGTTATTTTTTTCTGCTGGGTGTTTGTTGTTATGGTGGTGGGGTTTGGTTGGGTTTTTTTTAGATTTTTAATGCTGATGCCTGGCTGTTCTGGCATTAATTTTCATTTGTCAGCTACTTCAGTTTCCTGTTGCTTACATGACTTAGTTTGTGTTGTGTCATGTTGTAGCTCAGCACCTTCAGTGGTGACATGAGTGCCCATGTTCTCTCTGAATTCATAACCTTTTCTCTTTTGGGTTGGTGATGCTGACTCAGCTTCTCCTCAGGAGCCTTCTCCTGAGTTAGAGGCATCAACCTAAACTTGCACACTCTTTATCTAGACTGAACGTCTGATTTTTTACATGACAAAAAGACTTTTACTTTTCTTAACCTATATTTTGAAACAACCAACCCAAACAACAATGAAGAAGCAGAGAGGAGGAAAAAGATCTTAAACAGAATTACAGAGAATGATGCAGACATTCATCTCTTTTCAATGCTCCAGGCTGGGAAAAAAGCCTGTCAGAAAAGTGGAGCAGCTTTTTTTGGGGCCTGTTCAACACGATCCCATAATGAGGAGAACAGGAGACACCACACACCATTATTAGCACCCACGAGCCGTGTAAATGAGACCAGCCCTGGTGTGATGTGAAATGATATGTTTAGCTGGGTGGCATAAAGAGCTGGATTAATGAATTGAGGCTGTGTTTTCCTGGCTGATTTCCTGGCAGGGTTCCAGCTGGGATAATTACATCGTCAACCTAAAAATGTCTGCAGCACTTAGAGCTGGCTCTTGGTGTGCTCCTTATTTCCTGCCCTGCGTTGCTGGGTAGTGTTGTGTCCTACTAAAGGCAGCAATTCACTCCAGGGACTCCTGCTTTCCATTGATAGGAGTGGAACAAATGCTCTGTATCACTGCAAAATGCTTTGGAATGAATGAGAGTGTCCATAGTGCTGAGATTCTTGTTCCTTCTGTGGTGTGGAAGGGTAAATTCTATGAGCTGTAGAAAACTTGGGTGATGAACAGGTTTGATTTATGAAACCCATTCTAAAAACACCAAGAGCAAAAACCAAAAGATTTGATGCCTAAAGCTCATCCCTGTGTATCTCTGTATCCCATAATGATTCCATAATAGGAACACTTATACTTCAAAACCATCTAAGTGAGATTATCCAGTTTCTGGGCCATTAAATACTTTGCTGTGTGGGTGTTTATTCTGGTACTGTCAGAGTTGTGTCAAAGATCTCCCAGATGGGGGTCAAAGAAGACCTGGGACATGTGGAAGTTTATAATTCACGTCTTTTTATATTAGAGAGAAGGAAAAGCACACAGGTGTTGGAACCATATGATCTTTAATGTCCTTTCCAACCCAAACCATTCCATGATTCTGTGAACATAAAGAGTGAAACTACAAACCCTGAGAAGTGCAGGGAAATGAAGAAGAACTCAAAGGAATAAAAATACAATGTATGCTATACTCTTGGTGTCTAAATACAACTGATCTTTTATTGATCAGTAGAGAAGAAGGAAATTCCCTGTGGAGGAGAAATTCAGGCCATGATTGACACAAAAATCTATCAAGAACTGCAGTTCCACTGGGCTCCAGTTTGATTAAATTTGTTAGGACGCAGCCTGGGATGCTGCAGAAAGCAACACAAGGAAATAGGCTATATTAATGTAAATTTATTCTATCTGGCTTTGGCAATGTCTATCTGTAGGTATGTGTTGATGACTGCTTGATTTTAATGTAATTTTCCTGAAAGTTTTGTGGCATATAGCTGAAACTTCCCTTAGAAACACGATTTAGTCCAGCTTCTGGTTGTTGTGTTTTAAATTGTTTTGGGTTTTAGTCATGGTAGATAAAATTTCACACCACAATATGAAATTCATACTTCAGTCAAGGGACAGAAAATACCTGTTGATGTCTTTTGTGTTTGAAGACAGGGCAAAGTTGAGGTAGACCTAATTTTTTGCTCATGCAGGTTTATGGACATTGTGAAAAAGAATGTGATCTGTGTACTCTGTGACTGTCACGACATTGTGGATGAACATCTCCGAGGCATGAAAGTGACTTTAACTTCCTTGCAATTTTTTTCTCTCTGACAGAACACACTAAAAATAATATTTTTAGTGCTTTAATGCTTTCAACCATCTAGTTTTGAAAATTTGTTGAAGTTTTAAAATGAAAAATAAATTATATGAAAGATGATTTCTAGAGAAATCTAGAGAATCTATAATCTAGATAACCTGCTTTTTTAGACAAAAAATCCCCCCATATCTTTTCACTTAAACATTTGTTCTCCTTATGCTTATTTATGAACATTTTCACTGAAGTATATGAAAACTTTTTTTTTGCTTACAGAAGTTAGCATATGCTAGTTCTTGATAGAGGATAAAGTATCTGTGGAAAGAAATTATTGGAAAAAAGGATTTTTTAGACAAACTAAAATTTCTATTCATCCTGAAAGGTGAAGTGAGGCATGTGGGCAGTCCTGCTTAATGGGAGAATGAATCTTGGTCTGCACTTTTGAAAGAACCTGTGTGTACAATAAACATTTTCTTTTTTTTTTTTCCAATAATAACTGTAATGAGGTGCTCTGCAGCTTGTTTTTTGTCTGGCTGGTGGATCATGCCTGGGCTGAAAGCTTTGAGCACAAAGATTTGAAGTCTTCCATTCAGCAAGTCACTGGAGCCATGGCCTGAAAACTCTAACCTTGTTTATAAAAATTACTCCTTTTCTATTTTGAACTGCTTGTTATGTATGGAAGTGACTTCAATTGTTATTCATGTTTGCAATGCTCCTCCTACGAATTCTGGGCCCCTAAATGCCATTCCATGCAAATACTCTAATGATGGCTCTTTCAGACTCTTTTCCATCCAGTAATTATCTTTCAGCTCTCTGAGAATTGAGTTACAGAAAGACGTCAAAATTCCTACTCTGAAATGATGTAGAATATTTCTGATGAAAAAGCAGACGTTGCAGAGCATCTCCAAGAGTTGCTTAGAGAAAAATAGGGTCAGGGGTTCCCAAAACCAGGAGTGAGGCTGCTGCAGCTCCATGGCCTCAGTTTGAAGCAGGAACCGGACTGATCCTGTATTTCCAGTAGGCACATGCACACAAGCACACATATGCAATTCATGTATATATATTCATATATATAATTTATATTTATGGCTGACCTTACACGTCAGCCTCTCAGCACTCACTTTGCTATGATTCTGTGAGACATTGGAACTGTCTGCCCAAAGGAGTGGTAGATATTCCATCACTGGAAATATTCAAGGTAAGGTTGGATGGGGCTCTGAGCAACCTGGTCTAGTTAAGATGTCCCTGCTCATTGCAAGGGATGGACTAGGTAACCTTCAAAATCCCTTCTAACCCAAACTGTTTTATCTTTTTCTCTGAAACAAACCCAACAGCACAAATGTCTTGTCCTGCTCCGCTCTGTTCCTGATCAGGATTGATCCTTCAGGAGAAAACTAAAAGTGGAGGAAAAATGAAATGCATATAGGGCATGGCAGGGGGTTGGAACTAGATAATCTTTTAAAGTCTCTTCCAACCCAAACCATTCCATGATTTTATGACTTTCTGTGCACATTAGGTTTAGGCTTTTTGGGAGATCTGCTGATGATACTGGTTCTTGGTAATGCCAATGGGCTGTCCAAGGATCTTTGCTTCTTCTCTGCTCTCTGCACCATTTCCAAAAGATTTATTTCTGTTTAGCCTTGGTTTGGGCTTTTCTGATATTCATTTCACTTTTCAGTGTTTTGTTTAAGCTCATGTTAGTTTAAATTTATGAAAGTGACTTCCACCTTCTGGGGTATGTTTATTATACAGGGTAATTGGTGTTTGATATATTGCCTGAACATGCCAGTTTGAGACAGATTTTGCAAAAGCAGTGATATAAGTTTGAAAAGTAATATAAATTAATACATTTGGCAATTTTTTATACTATATTTATTTACATTGTCTTTCTTGAAGATTTTATAATATTGTGGCTTTATATCAGGATAAAATCAGAATAAAATTTCTTTAATATGCCAACTTCTGACAGGTGTCAAACATAAAATTATATTCAGAAACTGCAAGATAGGGAAGTAGTGTTTCCTCCAGAAATATTTTGCTTGAATATTAAAATCAAATCCTAAAACTAATTCTTGTTCTTTTACAGGAAATATTACTGTTAGTAAAGATTTTATTTGAGAAAGTATTGCAGAAATGCAGCACAGTTAAAAAAAAATCCCTATCAAGGGACTGTAACTAGGCCATGTTTTGCAGTAAATATTTAACTCCACCACTCATTAGTATGCATGAAATTTCTGGATTCAGGTCAAATTTGGAGAACAGTTTCACTAGGATTTAAATTGAGAAAATTATTAAAAGGAAAAAAAAGATCCTACAAATTGGAATAGGTACCACAGGCAGTTATCTTGTCCTGTTCTGTCTTGCAGCAGTAATTCCCAAACTGGATAGGCTTAACCCACAGTGAGTAATCCTCAGCAGCATTTAATGTACAGCCTTTTCAATTAAGTTTTGAGCTAACCAGGAGCAGTGTCCTGCAAGGAGATTTCCTCCATGCATGAAATCTGTATTTGTGTAATTCTGTGGAGATTGGAGCTGAAGTCCCCAACCCCTCAGAACGGTTCTGTGAAGCTGCAGAGCACCACAGGATGAGCATCTCGACCTCCCTTTTTGAAGCTCTTCTGATTTATGTGTTACTGAATCTCCTCTGAGTCCCAGCTGAGTGCTGGAAATGAAATCACTTTTGATTCATTAGGCAGAAATTCTGAACTGAAATTCTTTTTCCTCAACATTAAAAAAAAAAAAAAAAGGAAATAATAAAGGAAAAGTTTGAGTCATCTTTGAACTGGAAAATCAGTTATTTAGTCTGTCAGATCAAAAGTATTTGGAAGGAAATTCCTTTTAGCCTGGCACAGGAGTGACCTGAGATGACTGTGTAGGTCAGTGATGGAAGTTTTTAGCAGAGCAAAGGAACTGAGAGTTTCACCAGCTGTGTGATGAAGGATAGGGAAACTGCTGGGAGATCAGGAGTGGTGCAGAGACTTTGCCTGGGATATTTAAATTGGGAAGCAGCATACTGAAGGGAGAAAGAGTCAGGGAGATGAGCTTAAGGTTCGGTCATTGCTTTATGCTTCCGTCACCGAACGGTGAATTTTCAATCTTTCAAAAACTAACGGGAAAATTGCCAGAACGACTTTGTGATGGTTACACACATACACACAGGCATGCAACAAAATAATTGCCAACAAACTTTTACATGTGCCTGTGCAGACAGAGCGCTCCTTTCATCCTGCACGCCGCAGCGGCCGTGGAGAGCCCGGAAATGGCAGGAACCAGCAGCAGGAGCCACGCAGACCCCACACCAGCTGGAAGGTTTTTGTCTGCCTCTAGAGCTGCTCTGTGGGCTCCTGCCTTTCTGGTACGGGTTGCTGCCATCTTATCTCTTTGTTGTCTTCCTTTTGTCCCTCAGCCACACGGCCGCCTCAGGCAGGCGCCATCTTGGGAAGGTTAATTCCAACATTTTGTGTCTCTCTTTGTGTCCGTGAGGTTTGTGAGATTGGGCAGGTTTGTATCTAGTAGTTATTTACTGTTGTTTTTTGGCCTGTTGTTGCTCTATTTGTTAGTAAACTGTTGTTTTGTCACTTGTATCTACTCATAATCTTTCCTTACTGGTGGCAGGGGAGTGGTTGGAATTAAGTGGAAGTGACTCATTTTGGAGTGTCCAGCTTTATAAATGGTCTTAAACCAAGACACTGCCCCATATCTGGAAGGGTTCAAGGCTGAGCTGGATGAGGCTTAGAGGAACCTGGTCTAGTGGAATGTCCCCCTGTCCATGGCAGGGGATGAAAAAAATGAGCTGTAAGGTCTCTTCCAACCCAAACCATTCCATGATTCTGTGATTACCCAGTGGCATTTAATGTCAAAGATACAAGCAGCCCTTGGAGCACTAAGCTCTAGCTGGAAGTCTTCCTTACCTATTTGCCTACAGTACGTTTTGTTCTGTGTTCTTTACTTTTTGACTGCATTTTCCATGGCAGTCATCCAACTTCAGAAGTTGTATAAAAGCCTCTTTCTTCCATACAGATTAGGCTTTAATTTTGGATATGGTTTCAGAAAGTGGTATTTGATAAGAGAAGTATTAAAAATGACAGCACGAAAATTTGAAATATACTTTCTAATATCTGAGTCCTAAAAGATGCTTAGTCAGTATATAAAAGGCTTTAATTTATTGCCTTTCCATTTACCATTTTGAACACGTCTTTTTCTGAAGTACATTTTTCACATACTACAAAGGCCAGTAATACTTTACAGTGTGAGGGAATATAAAATGTTATAATCAAATAACAGGCGCTGATTTCCTCTGAGAAGTGTCAAATTATAGCATTCTGATCTCCAGCTATCTTGTTCTCTCTGTTTTAATACCTTTATCAGGGACAAATTCTTTTTAGACTTTAGATCTGTGAGATATTCCAGCTGCTGTTTATATATGAACATGGGAAAAAGGAGCCTATTCTGTATAACTGATGGAATTCAGAATTATTTTTGTATCCACTAAAAATAAAAGTGTAGGCTCTCCACTGATTTTGATTTTGGATGTTTGCAAATTTCATTAGAGCTGTAATTGTTCCAATTGACTTTGAGATCTGTGCTTTTTTTTTTTTTAAGTATTTTAGTTGTAGATAAGTAAGTTATTAACCTCTGTTCATATTATGTGATTTCTACAGTATGTGATTACATGTGTTTTTTCTTCAGAAAATATGCCACCTCTACTTCCTTGCACCTGTTTGTGGTGGGCTTTATGGCTTTAAATAGCTCCTTGTTTTGTTTATTCAACACTTACCTGTCTGAACAGAGAATTTAGGTGGAACTTGGGCAAAAAAGGAGAGTCTGTGATGTTTGTGAAAAGGGACAAGAAAAGCTCAGAAAAGCTACAGGGACATTTGGAGGTCATGCAAGGAGAAAATGGCAAAGGCCAAAGCCCAGCTAGGACTGAAAGCTGGCTGCTGGCATAGAAAACCAACAAAAAGTATTCTATAAATTCATTAATGACAGGAGTAGGATCAGTTTTGGAGACTTCATTCTGTTCCCATCTCTGCCCTTCAGCTCAGAGCTCTGGGTACCTGAAGGACAACTCCTCTTACTGTTGGAGACTGAGGCAAAGAAGGAATTTAGTACCTCAGCATTTTCCTCATCCTTTGTGGCTGAGTTTTGCTCTGCATCCAGTAAAGGATGGACATCATGGAATCATGGAATGGTTTGGGATGAAAGGGACCTTAAAGCTCATCTAGTTCCAGCTCTTTGCCATGGCCAGGGACACCTTTCACCAGCCTTGATTCCCCTCAGCCTCCCTCTGCCATGCCCAGGTATTTAGAAAGGACAGTCCTGACACTCAGCCATCATTTTTTTCTATTACCTATAGAGGCTTAGACTAATGATCATTTCTTTCTGTTCTCATTACAAACCTAATGATAATCATGTCTTGTTTATGAGCCTTTACCAGTGCACATCAGCAATCTGCATTTTTGGGTATTGATGGAAGGCTATGGATTAGTTTTGTGTTTTGATCTCTGCACTGGAATGTAAATTCACACCATGAAGCTCAGATGTCTCATTATATCTCTGCACAGAAGCTCTTGAAATTTTTAAACATTCAAGCAGTGAGTGTAGTTATATAAAGGAGCTCTTATATTAACACATAGGTGTCACTGTATGTTTGTGAATTGCCACTGAAACTGGCAATAAATTCTTAGGTTACTAAAATGTTGCCAAGACAAAATTGGTTTTGTAGTCTTCTAAAATTAATTTTTAAATGTAATTCCCAATTTTGGAAAGGTAACCTTAATTTTCATGTGAGGCTTTGAGTATGATTTTAGAATCTTTGGTTGTTTTATATTGAAAAAATAACTGAACTGGGTCTCAAATATAGGTTATTATAAACAATGTGTGCAGATTATGTGAACTAATAGAAGAAATAAAATAAATATTTTAAAGTGCTCTTGTACCTTTCATCTGTTTCTCTGTATAAATCTGCAAATGCTCTCTCTGTATTTTATGTTTCCTTGTTTTTTTAATATTTTTCTTATTGTAAATCTATACAGTAGATTTTCCTTATGCTGATGACTCTCCCATGTCTGCTTTTCTCCTTTCTCATCCTCTCTCATACTGGAATATCTTTCTAAATTTTTCTATTGAAATTTTTCCTGTTATTTTTCTTTCTTGGCTGCAAACCCCTCAGCTGTCCAACATTAATGTGCCAGTCCTCTTAATCCCAGCTGGGGTTGTGGGAAGGTTTTTTTTTTTACTTTTAGCCATGTTTGTTCCCCAGATTAAGCAGTGCTCCCTGCTTCTCTTACTGCTTCTGTCAAGACATTCAGGTAGGATCTAAGTGTAAGGAAAAGGATAAATTAGCAGGAATACAAAAGTCACCCTCAAAATGAATAGGGAATTGATAATCCACCAAATTGATCAATCTCATCATCAGTCCTTCCCCCTCCTCACAGTGCTTCCCATATGCTGACATTATCAACTTGCTGCTCCCTCTTCTTGACAGATTCCTGGGATTTTTTGATGAATTTTGTTTCAAAACTCATCTTGCTGGGAAATATCAACCCTTTGAACTGAAGTTTATCTCAAAAAATCCCAATTTCAAATAAACTCGTTATTGGGTATTTTTTTAATGTGATGATAGAGAGTGATGGAACTGATTCTAATTATGATTTTGAACTTAGTTCATGGTGCCTTGGGCACAGATAGAATCTACCCTTGAACTTGCTTTCCTGTACATTATTTGTGCAGGAATACTGTACAAATACTGAGCCTCTTCATGCCCCAGAATGAAAATAATATTCAGAATGGTTGGAATCTGTGAGCCTAATGCTGAGTGCCACAGTTGTCTTCTTGGAGTGCTTCCTTTCCCATGAATTTTGGGTACTTTTCAAATGGTGCTCCTTTCTATATCTTTCTATAAGTGGAGGGCATTGCTCTGATATATTAAATTTATTAATGAAAATTCTATTTAAATTAATAAGCTGTTACACAGAAACCCATTAAATGATTAAACTTAAGATGTTAATCACTAGGACTTACAGATTTTTCTTTGTCAGTTCCATTCATTTTACTCCTTTTTTACAATAATGATTTTATTAAATGTACCATGCACAGTTCACCAGAAAGGCAGCAACTTTTCCTGACAGTTTTCCACTGTAGTTCAGGTGATGAACTATTCTACTCATTTTGAATATGCTTCTTGATGCAGCCTTGCAGCAATTAGATAAAGAAGAAGATACTTATTTTAAATTATATTTCAAATTTTTAGTATGAACATAGAAATTGTGGGAAAATTGGTAATTGAACTACTTGCTGATAGGACAAGGGAGAAGAGATTTCAACTAAGAGTAGATGTAGATGGGACATTGGGAAAAAAATTGTTCTCTGTCAGGGTGGTGAAGCCCTGGCACAGGGTGCCCAGAGAAGTTCTGGCTGCCCCTGGATCCCTGGAAGTGTCCCAGGCCAGGTTGGACAGGGCTTGGAGCCACCTGGGATGGTGGAAGGTGTCCCTGCCCATAGCAGGGGGTGGGACAGGATGGGCTTTGATGTCCCTTCCATCCCAAACCTCTCAGTGATTCCATGTTTCTGTCAAACATTGTGGTTCAGCAGCATGATTTGTGCCAGGATACAAATAAAGCCACATCATAATTCAGATGAGCTTGAGTTTTTAAATTTGCCTCTGTATTTTTTGATATCTCAAGAGGTCCAATGTGGTTTTGTGTTCCCAGACACAGTGCTGAGCATCCAAAACGTTCATGCTGATGTTCTCTGAACCCTCCAGTTCAGTGAAGGCAGATCACTTTAGTCCCTGAAGGATGTTAATCCTTGGAGTAACTGAGTTGCAGACAAAGAGGGATTAGAGATGCTAATGTATCCTCACATCCCCAACAATTTAGTTTTGAATTGAAATTTAATTGGTGCTTTATTGTACTTAAGTGTATCAGTGATGTTCCAAATGAACTATTAATCTGGGTATTAATTAGAAAATTTCTTCCTAAACATAACATTCATGGATAAATTGTCTTACATTGTCATAGATATTGGCTAAATATCTTAAAAGTTCTGTATTCTTGCTATTTTCAGTCCCTCAGGAAAGAAGCAGTTGGGTTAATTAAAATTACATATTTTAATGGTCCATGAAGTAAATGATGTGGTATGTTCTCGGATCTAAGAGAGAACATTGAATCTAAAATACCTACTAGATTTAAGGATATCCATTGTGCTTTAAAATGCAGAGTGATTCATCTTCTGTCACTCTAAATATCAAATGTTAAGTCCAATGGAAGTGAACTGGATTGTCTGTACAATCAGTTCCAGAGACACACAGCTCCAGGAGCTGAAATGTGACAGGAAAAGATCAGGCTGGATCAGAGATTGCCTTTTCTGGCCTTGAAATCCATTAAAACAATGAGAACAGTGGTCATCCTTCCACAGATGGAGAACAAAGTCCCAGCTGCAAGTGGAAGAGGAGATGAGTTTAGGGGACATAGCAGGAAAGATTTAGGAAAAAAGTTTTAAGGAAAGGAAAGACTAAACAGCCATTTGTGTGAAGCTTTTAGAATTCTGAATAGAATTTTTGATGCATATTTGTATTTAGTAAGTATGTAGGACAAAAATGGTCTAAAAATTACTTCCCACATTCTGATAATGTCAAACAGATTAATACTGATCATGTTCAGTTATGGAGACTGGATTTTAAAATACTGTAAACAAAATATGATGTTTTAAGAGATGTGGTAAATAATCAATGTGATGAATAAGGTAGGAGGAACATAGACAGTGAGAAACCAACCAACCAGGACCACATTAAGGTCATTATTCCTAAAATTTGACTGTTCAGATATATTCTGGTATGGAAAGTGAATGATCCTACTGTATTTGGTGAATTTCTAGACAAATCTAAGCGGGGGTAAAATTGCAGATCTTTGCATCTTGGAGGGTTTGCTTCTTGTTAACAAGACAACATCCATGATGAAAGGATTAAAAACCTGCTTACATAATTTAAATATACCTAATTAACAATTATGGATTGTTCAAATCTATCATATCATCATTTAGTATAATCCTCACTCCTTTATATGGAGTCTGCAACTCATCACTCCTAATATGTACACCCAGATTGGGTCTATATATTATTATAATTTAGGATAGCTTCATAACAGTGCTTTTTCTCTAATTATGACGAGAGCACTCTAAAATACTTCCATTTTGTCATGTATCAGTTGTTCTGTCTTTTTAATCTTGGACACGCAGAACAAAAGGAAAAGTCTGAAAGAAATAGATTAATTAGATTGCAGCTTTATTAACTTCTTCCATTTGGGAAGTGCTCAGGAGTGGTGCATCCAATCAATTTGTCATTGTTCTGGTAATTATTTCCAGGTGTTGGGTGTATTGTCAGCATCCCCTACTGATCTCAGCTGTTCTCTAGATTGCTACTCTGTGCTCTGTGCTCATCTTCTATCTCTTAAATAAATACTTCAAGGCTTTGGAAAAAATGACATTTCCTCTATCTATTAACCATTGAAAGCTTTGGTTCAATCCCTTCCTCACAGGTAGGTGTTTTACCTTAAGTCTGCTCATGAAATTCCAGTAGCTTTTATTGGTGGTCTTTGCAATCATCTGTTGATAGATTTTTGCTGTTAAGCTCTGGGGACATGGTGGGATGGTTGGGCTGTCCTGTGCAGGGCCAGGAGCTGGACTCAGTGATCCCTACAGTTCCAACCCAGGATATTCTGGGATTCCATGAGTATTTCTCATAGCTGCAAATGGTCCTAGAAACCTGCAGTTCTTGTCATTTGTACTCCAGAAGCAGAATTGTTTCATGGGGCTGTTGTAATGATTATAGAAATGGATATTTTGTGCAATTGGAAGGGACTGAAGTACTGCCTTTAGTCTGTCAGGACTCCTCACAAAAATTTACAAAGCCAAAAAGGGACAATAGGGACAGGAGTGGAAGAAGCACACAGTGAAACTGAAGGACAAATGGGTCATGAGAAGAAATGGATTTAAATTATCTACAAATACAGGCAGTATGGCATTAAAGTGTCTCTAATGAAAAGAACCTGTCAGATTCTGGAGTCCATGTTGGAGTGAGTTTCCCACTTCACACAGGATTAATTGGGGTTAAATGTCTGAGCTGTTTTTAAGATGGAAGCTTGATAAGTTTATGAGTGTAGCTATTATCATATTAAGATTATTATTAATTATATTATCACTTTACTGATTGCAGTGGCAAGGAAGCAGACCTGATGGCTTCAGATGTCTGTGTTCCTTGTGTCGAACCAATTTCCAATGAAAGTAATTAAATACAGATTACAGAACAACTTCAAATGCATTTGGAAAGAAATGGATAACTAAATCTAGGGTTGACTTTTTCCAGATAAAAAGGGTTCTCTACAAAATAATTGGGCTAGCTGAAGCTCCACTCATACCTTTAGCTAAGAGTAGTTTGATACCACTGCGGTAAAAGGATTAAAATATGTTAATTGGCACTGAGACAGATGAGCCTTCCTCACCATAACTGCTGGTTTCTTTGGTTATTAGATTCTAAATTGTGAACTACTGGATCTTGTTAAGTTTTAAACAACCTGCTGTAAACCTTTATACTCATACTTTTTTTGGTTTGCTTATTTGATTGTGTCTATTTAATAATTTTTACTTCATTATTTTGGAGATTTATTTCACCTAATGTGAGCTTTCTAAGATTAAATATCTAATTCAAACTCTTTTAATGGGTTTTTGGGTTTGTTTGTTTTTGTTTCCTTTTGACCCTCTATGTATTTTTCCTCTGCCCCTGAGTATTGATTTTTAAATCTTTTTGCAAGGGATATCTCCTTGGATATTCAAGTCTAAGAAGATAATTTTCCTTCTTGCTTCCCTGATGCCACTGGCCAATTATCAAATATTATTTCTTTCTTTCATAGTCCAATATAAATATTTATCTGGAGCTACACACTGCTAATTCGGCAGAAAACGGTAAAATCTCTTCAGTACCAAAATGGAAGTGAAACAATTTTCAGGCATCTGATTCCAAAATCAAAAGTTTGCTTTGGCTGCCATTTCAGCTTGAATTTCCTCTAAAATTCAGTATTTTCACTTACAAGGGTTTTGCTGTTGGATGCTTGGAATCACTTCATCTCATCTGAATCCTACTTAGAGCTTAAATAAGGGAAAGCCTTGCTGGGGTTTCCTGTGGTTGCTTGTGTCCCCTTGGGTTCAGTCAGCTCAGTGTGCTCCAAGAGTGCATTTTGGAGCAAACTCTTTATTTACTCTGGGACTGTGGGTTTCCCTCAGTAAATAATTGGAGGGAAGATGATGCCTTACAACGTTACACTGGTTAGATGAAGCCAGTCCTGCACTGGGATCAAATTCCCAGTTAGGAAACTCAAATCCAACCCTTGCTCACTCGCTGGGCTCTCAGCTGTTCTGTGGTCACTCTCAATATCTCCTTTTACAATAAATATTTAAGTCAATAATAATACTAATAATAATAGTGAAGTTTTATTCCCAATTTTTAACACACTCAGCCAAGAGTTATGGATAAATTTTTCAAACAACTGTTTGAATTAAAGTGAGTGTTAGAAAAAAAATCTTTGTGGCATCAGAATTCCTTGCTCCTAATTTCAGTGATTTTTGGCACACTGGTAAAATGCATGGGAAGGTAGGGACAGCAAACTGTCATCCTCCTCCAGAAACTTTGTTTTCTTTTTTACCTTCAGTTTCAACTCTGAGATGCTGAGCAATACAGCATTTAAGTATGTTTAGAAATCTGGTTTGTTCTCCTTTTATCTAGTGAGGATTGTTTGTTAATTGTCTCCTAAGAAATTTGTAGGGAGTTTTACCAACCCTATGGAAAGCTAAGAGGAATATGTAACTTTAGAAATGAGCCACTTGAATTGTATTTTGAAATTTTGTATTATCAACTTATCATCCAAGATACTCTGCTTGCAAGTTATAATTTGAGCACACAGTCCTAATGGTAAATATAATAAGGAAAATAGTTCTGATGGGAATTAATCACTGTGCTGCATTAAATCCCTCCCCTACTATTTGCATTGTCTTATGGGAAGTTTTGCCATCTGGGATTTTTTTAATGTTGTTGTAATGGTCTTAAAAGCAATGTAAATATGCCTTGATTTCACATTACAAGTACTTTCTTTTTGAGATTCTGCGCTGAAGACAAACAGGTTCTTGTTTTTTTTGACAACAGCAAAGGCTGGGTTAATATAAAATCTGTGAATCGTAGCCAGGCTGGGAGGGGTGAGGTTGTTCAGCCTGGAGAAGAGGAGGCTCCAAGGAGACCTTCCAGTGCCTAAATGGACTCCAGAAGAAGTGGAGAGGGACTTGGGGCAAGGCGTGGAGTGGCAGGAGAAGGGGGAATGGCTTCAAACTGCCAGGGTGCAGGGTTAGATGGGATACTGGGAAGGAATTCTTGCCAGGGTGCAGGGTTAGATGGGAAACTGGGAAGGAATTCTTGCCAGGGTGCAGGGTTAGATGGGAAACTGGGAAGGAATTCTTGCGAGGGTGCAGGGTTAGATGGGACATTGGGAAGGAATTCTTGCCAGGGTGCAGGGTTAGATGGGACATTGGGAAGGAATTCTTGCCAGGGTGCGGGGTTAGATGGGATATTGGGAAGGAATTCTTGCCAGGGTGCAGGGTTAGATGGGACATTGGGAAGGAATTCTTGCCAGGGTGCAGGGTTAGATGGGATACTGGGA